>UYYG01001235.1:40-101089 GCA_900625125.1 Dracunculus medinensis
ATTTTTTGGAAAGATAAATTTAGGTTTTACGATGATTATTAAATTTTGCGTATTTCTCATCATAATGCTGGGATTTCAAATGATCGAAACAGAGGCAAACGAATCGTATAATTCAGGACATTACTCTTTTTATTATCTTTTTTACATTTATATAAATTTCGAAATTTTGTTTTGATTAATATTTTTTGGCTTAAAAAATTACAAAATTGTTAAAATTTCTTGTTTTATTGTTCTTCCTTGTTGACTTTGCCAAAAAATGATATTTTCTCACCGTAAAACTGAGTCTTTGAAATGGTTATCATGATTTCATGATTTATATTTAATTTGCGATATTGGAGTCTTTTATCTGAAAGATTTTTTTAGTTGTTAGGTGAGCAACAAGATTAGACAACGGCAATATGCAGAAATTGGTTGTGCCTTAATTTTTCTTTTTTTTTTATGAGTCCTCATCATTATTGGTTAAACTCGCTCCACTGGCTTGTCGCATCCGACAATATGCCATGGAGTATCTTGGCGATAGAAATACAGGTGAGTCGCCAATATCACTCGGATTTTTGTACAGATTTTCTCCTGCGGGGAATCGAACCTCAGCATCGGCGCTCCCAATTGAGCAACAACCCATTGAACCATTTTATCCCCACTTAATTATTTGCTTATATTTTTATAAATTTTCTATATAAAGAATTTCATTGCTATTCTTCTTATGAGGAATTAGCAAAATGGATTAGCTTTTTAAGCTTTAAACCACTTCCAAAGAAAGATTTCTTCAAGTAGTTAATTATATATCTGATCATGAAAAATTAAAATAAGATATTTCCTTTACTCGAAATCCTAACGATAACTCAGCAAATATCGAAGTGAAGAACTGTATATGCCGCACAAAATTAACGTAATGAGATTCATTCACTTCATTAATAACTAATTCTTTAAAGCAGTGGTTATCAAGTTTTTTATCCTGCAAACCTAATTGTCAATAATTTTTCAAAATATTAATATTTGTTAATTCATTTATTAATTAAGTCAGCAGAAGCTTTTTTTTCGAAATAAAATTTTTATTCGCTTTTATGAAGACTCAAGCCAAATACATCAACTTAACTTAAAAAAATATGAAGATTAGTGATCTTACGGTACTGTTATGAAAATTACTATTAATACTATTATTATTAATGTTATTAATATTATTGTTAACATTGTTATTATCATCATTATTATTAATATTATTATTGTTATTATTATTAGCACAATTATGATTTTGGCTTCTAGCTAGCAAATCACAATTTCCTCGAATTAGACTTGCGAGTTAATACCTTAAATATTTTTGAAATAAGTATCTAATCTGATGTGATAATATCTATTAATTTAATGGTAATATTATTAATTATTGAAAATTATATTATAAGATGTAGTGAAAAAAAATTTTTGGTCTCACGCCAATTTTAGAACAAAGCATCTAAAATATAAATTTTCCACAACTTTCCATATTGCTTTAAAGATCAAATTTCAGATGGTTGGTAATTTACTGATGAATAATGCCGGCAATCAGAAAAGATTTTAAAACCACGTTTTGAACAAGATTTTTTTGCATGCAATAAGCTTATATCTTTGTTTTGATAAAAATCCTGCAACATTATTGCATCACAATATTTCAATCATATCAGCTTTGCTAATTAAGATTAACTAATCACACCAATAGTTAAACAATATTCGTGCGAACAAGCGATCAAAATTAGACAAATTTAGTAACATTTAAACGAGCAAAGTTATTCTTTGGATTCGTTCGTACGAATTATTTTAATTTATTAAGCGCATAATTAATAATCATAAAAAATTCTTTATTAGTTTATCCACTGTTATCATTAGCAACGAAAGAAAGTAATGGAAACCATCAAGCGAGAAGCTATCAATTACTGATTTTTGCTTCACTTATTTTTCATCCATCTGTCTAATAATAAAACATTTTTGAACCAAAAAAGTCAAATCAAACATCCTTCATTTGCTCAGGAAAGAATTTCCTTTATCTTATTCTATAAAATTTTACATAAATAATTAACTGTTAATTAATTATAATAATTATTATAATTATAATAATTATTATAAATAACAATATAAATCCTAATGTGTTTCTTCTTTCGCTCCAAATTTATTCGTAAAACTTCTTAATGACGTGCAAAAATTAAAAAGTAACAAGCATACGGAGTTGTTAACTCAAATAATTAAGTTTTATGTTAGAAAAAGTTCTAATTTTAGGCGATATTAATTTTATGGCTATTGTAAAGAATATGCGTAGAGTTTTTATTTCTTTGCATTTTCTATTTAACCTAATTTACTTGAAACTGGCTTTGTGACTTTGTGCCTCTTTTGGTGACTTAACTTGTGACTTAACTTTACCTATTATTATTATTATTATTATGTTTAGATGGGTTTTAATTTTAATACTTCCTTTTATTCACTGATTTAACATTTTTTTGCTTTTTTTTGCAGATTGCCAAACCGAAAGAACTCCAATCAAGTGAAGTGAATTTTTAGATTATTCTATGGCATAGTGGTTCTTGGATTATTTTATGTGGATATGATGGATTGGATGCCAAAACTTGAAATTAAGGACAATAATGATTATTGAAATATTTTCAGCAGCAAATGAATATATTAGAGATTCAGCCGATTCCACTAGGCCACAATGGTTTTGATATGAGAAAGAGGATGGGATTATAAAGCATGATGGGATTTAAAAGTATGTTGAGCGGAGCACAACATAGATTTTGCAGTTGATGACTCGCCTTTTCCGACTCGTAATCTAGAATGTGAGTGGATTTTAACGAGTTTCGAAGGAAGAAGAGTGGAGCACAGTCATGCGTGGTTAACATTTTGCGGATAAGACAACTGGAAAGGAAATTAGAAATAATGTGTTTTTCCAAGATTTTCTCATCTAAATTAAACATAAGAAATAATGAAATCGCTTTCATGGAAAATCCCTAACGTGAAAATTAATCATTAATTATTTGGTTATTATTAGATTATGAATAATTATTATAAATAATTATTAGGTTATATTTATTAATTATTAGATTATATTTGTTTTGGGTATTAATTATTTGGCTAATCAACACGCACCAATATGAATCAAAATTTAGGCCAATTATTTTAATTATTTATGATCCGCCGGGAGCGAAGATGGAAAGGAAATGTATATATTTAAAAAACAAATATATATTAAAAAATGGTGGTTAAAATAGTATGACGTACATTTGAAAAACTTTCAGTGGCATGTCAATGTCGTGGGGGAAACAAAGTTCGTGATGACTGCTTGCCATCAGTTCTTTCAATTGTTCTTTTCTCGAAATTTGCCATTTATACTGTAATTCAGAATCTTCTCTACTCTATTTTGCATTTTAAAAATTCGATAGATAAGGCTTTTCCAAATTTTCCTATTTTAGGTTTTAGCTACAGCAATTATTAATTATTAGATTATATTTCAAAACAACTGGATGCACAGTCGATTATAAATAAAATCAAATAATTAAGACTAACATTTCCGATATTTTCCAAATGTTTTGGCTAATTGACATGATCCTTCGGTAATCATTTTGCAAAATTTAAATTGCAAGACCATCATTGTTTCTTTAGATGGTACCTTTGAAATGCATTTACAGAACATAGCATCGCAAATATGCTGAGTTTGATTATAATCACCATAACAATCATCATGCAAAGTACAACATTTATTCATTACAGCTGAATTTTAAAGCAATTTATTGTTTATCAATTTGTGATCAATAGTAATGCGATAGAATTTTGAGAGGCAATTTTCTAATTTTTGAGTGGGAACTAATATGAAACTAATCTACAAATTAAAAAATCTGCACTGAATGAAAGCGATTTGTAAGCGATTGAAACAGGATAGATAAATATGAAATAAATTTAGTTAATTTTAGAGAATTTTTTTTTAGTTTCTTATAACCTATCAGCACTAATTCTAAACTGAACATATTTAAAACATTTCTTGCTTTTTAGATTTTAGCCTCGAGCTTGAGAGTAGACCTTTCCAACAGAAATAAGCCTGCCACCAAAAAATTTAAGTACCGACAACTTACCAAAATTTCTGTGGAATGAGCACAAATAGTGAGCGCGAACCATTTATTTAACTTTTATTTTTTAATTTTGTTTTAGTTTTTTGTTTTTTGTTATTTAATTATATACATTCACTATTTTGAATCACAATCGGGCAGTGCTGGCGGTTCATCTCTACTTCTATCACCAAAGGATTCTCTTGACATGTATGCTGCGAAAAACCAGGAGAGTGAGTGAGTCAATAATGGTGTGGGATCTTAAAAAAAAATAAGTAGCCAAAAAGTTTAGGAAACTCCTGCTAAATTCGCTCCAATTTTCTTTTGTCATTAAATTAAATTTTGTAATTTACTTTTCTTAATAGAATAATATATTATTAACAATCACTAACGAAGCTGTTCCATTCCACAGCTGAACTGCATAACAATTCGAGCAAACCAGAGCGTATATGGTATGCCACATCGCCAATTCATTTTTTCTGTTAAACCGATATTAATAACTAATATCAATAAGAGTAACAGGAATATAAATTTTCTAGCATGCTTTATCATCAGCTAAAATAAAATGAAATGGACTTTTCGGTTAAATGGGCAACGCCTTTCTCATCCTTGCAAGATTGTATTCCACCCTTCTCCCATCCTCCCTTTTATCTTTTTGATTCACTATTATTGCACCATTTCTTGCATCTTGACTGATGATTGACTTTCTTTATTAAATTTGAGATGAGCTTTTAAGTTCCACAAATATATTATCAAGATGTATTTTCACGTTAAATTCGCATAATTGCTTTCAAAAATTTCTGTAGCTAATTTCTGTAAGTTCTGTAATTTCATAAAAAAAAATTGGGTGCCTTTAAATCGTATCTTATTTTATCTTATCTCATTTTTTTAATAATGAAAAAATTAAAATGAGATACCAAAACGAAACGAAAATTAAATAGAAAAAAACTACAAACAACTCATCAAGTATTAAGTATTAAATTTCCTAGCTTTGTCTTGTTCAGTTAATTTCCAAAAGCATATTCCTTCGAAGATACAATTTAAACTGAATGATATGAGCTGAATGGACTTTGCATAACTATTTATGAACTTATAACTTAATTAAATAGAACTTACAAAGAAAGTTGGATAAACTCGCATGGAATATAAAATTTATCAACAACCGATTAGAAATGTATGATGAGAAAATCGGTTTATTTCAAGGGCATCTATTAAAATTCATAATTTTATGATATTTTCCAGCAATTATCAATATTTTATTCGCGTTAATTTTTATTTTTATTGCATCCAACAAGAAATATTTATTAATTCAAAATTCATACGTAATACATAAATAATTAATGCTATTAATACTATTCAAAATTTTCTATAAAAAATTTTATTTTACTGTGATGGTTAATATGAATGAAAATATTTAGGTCAAAAATGTAAATTAGAATCAGCCTGAAAGCCAAAGCCGATCTGCTGGAATGGTGGAGCGGGAATCATAAAAAAACAGTTTGGTGCCATTCTAGCTGCATTTGGTGAGGTTTGCTCAAAGCTCTACTTGACGTTTAGAAATTCAAAGAATATTCAGAAATATTTTATGAAAAATTTTAGTAATAAAATTGAGCTTAAAACGCATTCATTAAAGAATTAAATATTACATTCAATATGAATATAAAACGGCAAAGGAAAATTTTAAAAGCGCTATAAAAGCAACGGAAATAATGTAATGAACACCTTGAAAAAAAATTTTTTCTTTCTAAATTTTTTTGCTTATCAAGAAAAACCAATAATTTAACGCATAGTCGTGAGCATTAATTTATTTTCATTGCTTGTCTCAATTTTTCTTGCGTTGTTTTAAGCTCGTTCCATGCGTGATTGAATGCTGCAATAATAATTAATAATAATAATAATAATAATAATAATAATAATAATAATAATAATAATAATAATAATAATATAGTAATAATAATAATAAATGATATTTACTAACAATAATAAATAATTAGTACTAATAATCGCTAAAAAACAGTAATAAAAAATAATAATGAAAATGATATTTTCTATTTAATTAACTAAAAACTTTAAAAGAAATTCAATTGGTCAGAAATTCAATTGCTGTTTCTAATTTTTTAAATATATATATTAGGTGCATTTTAATATGGGCCAAATTAAGTTTTAGATGGTTTCTGAAAAAATAGGTGGTAGAAATGATTAAAGGAATAAAATAAATAAAATATTGACTAACTTTTCCGAAAACCACCAAAAATTCTCATAAACTTGCAAGATGATAACGTAGCTGCATCACAAGTTTTGTATCGCAGTATGCTCATTGTTTCTTCCGATGGAATCTTATAGAGACATTCGCAAAATACTTTATCACAAACATATTGCGATTTTAAAAGATCAGCATAGCATTCATTATGTGCAATACAACAATTATTGATATGTACTAAAATTTAAGCAAATGATATAAAAGGATAAAGAAGCCGAGTGGTTATTGTTTAGATGGTTGTTGCTTATTTCCAGAATTGTGGCTTGGATCCTGCTGTGATGGAAGAATACTAAATTCTTTGAAAGGGCGAGTGGCTAATAACCCACATTTATGCCACAATATCCTGTTAACGTTCCTATAGAACCAGCCTATCCAAAAGAGTGTTAACCACTTAATTACTGTTTCTCTTCTGTGATTTTAAAAATATAAGAAAAAATCAGAAAAATAATAAAAGGTTAATTGATTTTATATAATTAATCTATAATTGGAATTAACTAATTTGATCTATTCCGCAAGTTAACGCCGACGTAGTTCGAGTGAACCACCGCAGTTGTTTCACGCCGCATTCCCATTTCTTAGCGAAATTCTCCGGAACGCATGCAATACTTAATAAAAAAATAAATAACTGACTGAACATTGCCATGTAATTCTGAAACAATTGAAAGAATAAGGTATAATATTACAGGAAACAACTGCTGGATTCCACAAGACCTCAGCTGTCAGCCATTTTCTTGGAGAATTTTAAGGATATTATATTCATCGTATCGGTGAATCAAAAAGTTTATTTGTAGTAAAAATGGAAAATTTGTTGGTTCCACTGTAACAAAATTTGATTTAATATTTGCCTATAACTAAAAAATTTTGGAACAAGTTAATTCGTTTTTAGATTTTTTGAAAATCACAATTTTATTATTTCTATTATGATCCTATTCTATTATGATTAGAAGGACCTGAAAAAAACAAAAAGAAAATGCTGAATCATAGTGACCATTTACAAGAAAAGGATAAACGGGAATTCGGATTTGTTTCAGATTTCACTGGTCCTTGTATATATATATATATATATATAGAATGAAAGTCATTAAAACCGGAAGGATTGGTCAAAATTCAATTTATTTATGGTGCTTTAAAATTTTAATTACACAAGAACTATTGGCCATTAATTGCGTAATAAGTCATGGACTTAAAAAATGCCAAATACAATTTACAGAATTTCATTATACCACATTCATTCATCCCTTCCATTCCAAATATCAAATTTTGACAGATCCCATTGATCGACAAATTGGCATAATACTTGAATTTCATTGCAGGAAACAGTATAATAACCATAGTTTAAGAATAGTTATTTATATTTATAATTTCAATATGCTTTTTTTCAAATTTACTTCAAGCATCATGGATTGGGTTGCTGTCCCTTTGGTGTAAATCTATCATTAAAAGTATGTATTGATTCTCTTATTTTAATCCTGTTCTATAATGTTTAGTGAAAGAGAAGCCAAAACAACGCACCCTAATAGCCAAAATAAACATGGCAAGTGCATTTAGAAATTTTTGCAAAAAATTCGGCTATTTCAATATCAAACATAATTGTATTTGATTTATTTACATTTAATAACCCATGTAATTTTAATTATTATATTAATACCATATTTTATTTATAAATTGTGTACTTTTCCGACCAATTAAATATTTATTTTTGAATAACAAATATTATTTCCAGATTATTGTAATAACTGCAAAATAAACAATCATTGTTATATTTATGATCGAACTGAAAAAGCATCATACATTAGTGATTTTGCTTGATAATAATCATAATTTTTAGTAATAAAAGGCCAACCTTTTGCAGCGAAAACTGAAAAAATTAGAAATTTAATAAATTAAATGACTTTGGTGAATTCTGGATAAATTGTTCCGCTTGTTATTAGCACTCTGCTTAGAGAGCCAATCGGTAATAGAAGATGCAAAGAAATATAGGTATAAGTACATATAAAGAAGGAAGTGTAGGACGCCATTTCGATAGATTTATTTTCGCTTATTATTCGTTTAAGATGAAGAATAACGAAGTGATTAGTAATAAGTGATTACTAACTATTTTTTAATAAGCATGCTCTACTGGTTGAGAAATTTTTACTAGCATTCACTTGATAATTGAAGTACAATTGGGAACCACTCAGATTTTTTAAAGATATGCCTACTTCTACTCGAGGCGAGATCGGAAATCCAAGATCTGATACATGAGGTGATAAGGTGAACAACCCTCTCAGCCATCCTGATTCCCTTTTATATTAAATGATGGCTGGTGAAAGAAATATGTCCAAATTAATTTTTTGATATTTTTGACTGAAGTCAAAAAATCTGTGTTTTGCCGAATTTCGCATTATTTACCAGCAATAAGCAAACATTTACACAGTGTTTGATTCCATTATTTAAAAGCAGTCGGTTAGAATTATTTATATAATGAAATGAAAAAACAACTACTACTAAGGTAGTCTTCACCAAAGAGCAAAGAGTCACTTGTGGATAAAAGGGTGGATAAACCTGGTTTCACTTTTAGTGAAAGCGGCCAGATCTAGTTTATGATGCTTGAAATAACTTATCACTACCTCTCACCCATTCTTTGCAAATATTTTTTTGATATATTATCTGCTTTTGTTTTACTAAATAAAATATTTTTTTATGAAGTGCTATCATTTTTGGTTTAGTTAATTCTGTTATTTACTCTATAGTGAGATCCTTTCACCAGAGAGAATCCTTGAAATACCAATGAGTCCTCGCCAACCATCACAAGTTTAATGACAGGTCCATTCTCGCCCAGAAATAGAGATGTTTCTCGATCTTATAATGTTTCTCGATATGCTGTTCTGTAATATCATGTATATCACTTAAGAAGTCAATATAATGTGTTTGAAAAATATTTTTGATTTCTACTGGTAATCTGTTGATATTGCCACTACCTATGGTCTCAAAAATTGTAGGAAATTTTAAATCTTTTAACGATTTGTGTAAATGAAGTGCAGAGTGATTAACATGAAATAGACAGAGGAAGAGAAAGTTATTCAAGTGAACGCCGTATTTAAAGCTCTGTCCTAGATCGTTATCGTTATCTATATATCACCCATGAAATCTGATCTGATAAAGGTAAATAAACTGTGATGCAGCTTCTTTGACAATCTTGCATAAACCCTATTAAAAACTGGATTTTTGAATGTTCTTTAATTCTGAACGTCTAATAAAGGCTGCAGACTACGGATTCATTTAAGAGTGGAGGAACAGGATAATTGGATGGATAGAGGACTAAAATTACCGTATCAGTCGCTGAGAGGGGAGCTTTGGAAAAACCTATCATCCGAGCGATACTGGCGACACCCATCCTTCTATAACTAAGTATTACGAATATTTCTATTCGTATTGACAGCAAATGAAGCCAGTTTAAACGAAAATAATATAATTAAGACTATGGATTCCTTTTTAGAAAAATAGTTATCAATAGAACAAATAAAAAAATTTTGCAATAACGATAGATCATTTGAAAGGGAAAAGTGTTAACTAAGCGATTCAGAGTTTTTCCCCAATCAAAAAACAAATTCATCTTTTTCAATTTCTTCTAACTCTTCCTCTCTTAAAAAAATTTCAATATTTTTGTGCTTTTAAAAATACGAAATTTAAAATTTGGTACTTCGACACGACATTTTTGTGCAGAGTACTGTAGTTTGCTAGCTTTGATAAATGCAAATATAAAGCATGTTTTTGATGAAATCAGAGGTGGTGGTATTGTTGGGTTTCTTCGGCCTTTTTTAGGTGGGCTCACTCTTCATTCGGCCTTCTTCCTTAATTTTTATTTTTTTCATTCATTCATTTATATTTATCCTTCTTGCTTAAAAAAAAATATAGCTTTTAAAAAAATTGTGTTGATTTTTCTTTACTAGAAGATGAATTACTTTTTCTGCTGATATTCTCATTATTATTTTGAAACGTGTAGTTAGAATGAAAAATTTTAATAAGGGCAGCAAAAGTCTGCGAATTTCTTTAAAAATATTTCATTGTTTGCTGCTTTAAATTATTGTATTTTTATCGAAAATTTAAATTGAATATCTAAAAAAACTGCATTTTATTAGTTCATGTATTCGTCCATCATTTTTTTCTGCAACCTTTCCCAATTTAGAAACCACTTCATGTGTTCTCCTTTTTTTATAAAAGTTCGTCCCCTGATTCGATATGTTCTTCAAGGCCACTTTTACATCCTCAGATGAAGGAAATTTTTTTTGGCTAAATGGTGCTAAGGGAGTGTGAAAAGGTAATTAGAACACCTAAGTGAATCGGAACTTTCGCTCCAATCAAGAAATTCATCATTTTCAATTTATCTTAACTTTTCCTTCCTGTTTTTAAAAAATCGCAGGTATTTTCGTGTTTTTGAAAAAAGATGAAAATTTGAATTTGTGGAGTTTGGAGAAATCGACACGATAGTTTGTTGAGAATTTTTGAAGTCTTTTAGCTTTGATAATTACAATTATATACCGCATGTTTTAGATTAGATTAGGGTTATAAGATGGATAGAAATTCTTTTTAAATTCTTTAATTTTTCGAAGCATAAGGTTTTACGCTGTGCTATAGGCAAGAAGGAATTTGTTTCTGAAGATGATGGAGCTGTTCACAACAAATATTTCGAAAGACATTTTAACCAGGTTTGAGCAGACATGCAATTTCATTGTTGTTTCTCAATTCTCAATTTGGGAAGTGTCGCTGATAACCATTGACATTTATGAATACGATTATCGTAGAATACTCATTTTTCATCGTCAGCGACACTTCCCAAAAATTGTTCCTTTTCCTGCCTGAAAAGAAATAAAACAAAAACTGGCTATTGTTGAAGCGTGTGGTAAATTGATGTGGGGTGCAAGTACCATCCTTATTTGATTTCCTCATGTCTTGAAAATTGCTAAATGTAACCTGTTTTTTAGTCTCATTCTTTTATTTGGATCAGCTTCAGTCGCGGAACGCAGAAAATCATCAATTTTGGAAGGTTTCCGGACCCTTGATTTGCCAAAATTGAAATTTCCAGTTCTGAATGTCGGAAATCTTCTTTGGCTTTTTCTCGCATCCACTGTTTTCAGTCCCTTTATGTTGTGTTACTTTCAGAATCATTAACTCTGTATAAATTTTTGGCTAAACTCATCTAAAGGAAGCATATAATGTCACACTACTATATAAATATAAGAAATATCTTTTTTATAAAAATCACTTTACTATAACTACCTTTAAAAAGGGCAATACTTTTGAGAAAACGTATTTTTATTTTAAGTGTCCTTTAAATTTTAAGATATATAAAATATAGTGCATCGGTGGCTATTATCAGGATGATTGCTATTGAAAATTAAGGGATGTCTCGAATTCAAATTCGACCGATGCAGCGGTGGCAGTATCGTCGAACGATGAAAAGAAATGGGAATAAAATGGCTCATTGAGATGTTGCTCTTAATTCGGATCTTTGATGCTGAGCTTGGTAGGAATAGATTTGTCAAAAATCTGAGAATGTTGGCGACTCACTTGCAGTACCAAGTGGCTGTTTAGCGAAATTTGTCCGACAAGCTGGAGAAGCGAGCGATAAAAAATTCTGGAAAAATTAAAAGTGAATAAGAAGTTTTTTATTTTTGAATGTACATATTTTTTATACGAAATTTTATCATAAAAATAAATCTTATTTTCAATTTTCTTCATTTTGCATTATTTTCTTCACTTTTTAATATTAAATTCTTTTTGGTTTCCAATTCTTGAAGACAACGAAGAGTCATTTTCGGATGGTTTCGTTGACTTTATGATTTTTGTGGACATTTGCCATTTTTTGGTAAAACTGTTCTTCATTTGTTTACTTTTATTGTCATTTTTTAATATTTATTTTATATGTTCATTAGGTTTATTTATTTACTTAATTTCTCTTCCATTTCATTTAACCTTTTGCACTTTAGTATTGCTAGTACCATTTCAGGAGGGACAACCCATTCCATTTATTTCATGTTTGCTATATTTGTGTTTATCTTTTGTTTTTTTGTTTTTTCTGAAATAATTAATTGTATAAATAAATAAAAACTTGTTTTTGTCATATTCGTTTATTTATTATGCAGATATTTTGAAATACTTTTTACATATATAATTAAGTGAATAAATGGTAAATAAGCGTTCATATGGTTAGGCTAATTTTTGGCTGTTTTTGGTACGGTTCAAAATTTTTGCCAAGGAGTTTCCTAAAGATATAGATAGGACAACACCATTTAAAAGTTTGGTAAGTAGATAAAGTTGTATTACAGCATTTTTTTATCATATTTAATTTTTATTAAAACAAAACACTTTTTCCTACATCAGATATTTCGTAATATATTTGTAATATTTTGTGTAATTTTATAATATTTTATGTAATTGCATATTGAAAAGTTTTTGGAAAAATTAATGATTATTTTGTTGTTTTATTATTGTTATGCAACATACTTTAACTAATTTTGTTCAACTAATTTTATTCAATCTACTAAATTATTTTTTCAGGAAGGCTTTCTCTTATTCACTTAATTGTTATAAGATGATTGTAAAGGAATAGTAAGTTTGCAATTTCTTGTTTACGTCTTTTTTCATAAAATATTCATTAAAATAAAATAAATAAAATTTAGAAGTTTCTACTTTAGCACTTTTTTAATATATTAATGTATAAAAGATTTTTATCGAAAGAAACTACAGTAGTTAAGAACACAGTTCTTTTATATAATTTTTAAATCGATTTTTGTTGATATGAAATTTACTGAATTTTTTTTAGAGATCGGATTATTGTGTTACAAATTTAACAAATTATTTTAAATTGTTGCGATTTTTTCAGTCGGGTTATTCTGCCTCTTTCTGTTGAGGAATATGAAGTTGGGCAGCTGTGGTCAGTGGCAGAAGCATCAAAAGCTGAAACGGGTGGTGGAGAAGGTGTGGAGGTTTTGAAAAATGAACCATTCGATAATAACCCACTTTTACATGGGCAATATTCAAGAGGGCAATATACTCATAAGATATATCATTTGCAGTCGTAAGCAATTTGTTGTGTTTTCTGCTTTTTTGTTTAATAATTTTTTTTTTATGAGGTATTAACGAAAAGGTGATGAAGAATTCGCACAGATTGCAGATTAATCATTTATTTTATGAAAATTTGCTACAACGACTTTTCTGGATCACATCCAGAAAAGAAATTTGTTTTATAAACAATATTAGAAAGAAGGAAGGGATTATGATAGATTTCTCTATGTGGGATGGAATGGTTCAACGGGTTGCTGCTCAGAATCTTTGAAGCGCCAATGCTGAAGTTCTGCGACTTTTCCCACGCAGCTTGTCGATCGAATATTTTATAAATAAATATAAATCGTTAAACCTGTCCGAAAATCCGAGTGATGCTGGCGAATCACCTGTACTTTTATTTCTGTAACCAAGGGATTCCCTAGAATATCTAGTGCGACAAGCCAGTAATTTGACCAGTAATGGTGAAGATTCTTAAAAAAACTTCTGTAGAGGGCGTTTAAGATATATGGCTCAAGGAATTCCTGATATATTAATTCAGCGCTGCAAAATATGCATCATTGTTTGTATTAAAGGTAAAATGGGTAAAAGGTAAATATTTTGAACGTTGTTTTTTTATTGTAGAAGTTTTTATTGCTTTATTACCATTCCGAGCATAACGGATCGGCTTCCATCTCCGCCAGAGATTATTTGTTATTTAAAAAGCTTGTTAAAGCTTGTCCGAACTATCTTGGGAATTCTTTTATACTTTTATCTCCAAATGAAAATTTTCGTATTCCACTAACAATTTTCCTATCATATTAGCCTAGGTCAAATTGATCAATTTATTTCTTGTTTGTCTCAATTTTCATTTTAAATTTTACTATTTCCAGTGTAGCTGGTAATGTCAATCTTAAACTAAATCATGTGGAAATTCCGATATTCTTTTAATACAACTAGTTGATTTCTTTATCATTTTAAATGTGAAAAAAAAAGTTTTTTGAAATCATCTCTTAAAAATGTCCTTAAGCAATGTCCTCAAGGAGCAAATTAATAAAAGCCAGCAAAAATTTTGCATTATATTCAAAAATAAAAATCAATACATGCTACTAATTGAAAAGTTCTTTAAATTACTTTCTGTACTTTTAAATATTTTTTCTAGTAATCTTTATTGTATTTTTAGAAAAGTTCCATCACTGCTTCGAAAAGTTGCTCCAAAAGGATCACTTGCAATTCATGAGGAGGCATGGAATGCTTATCCTTATTGCCGTACTATCCTTACGGTTTGTATCGATATTTATTTGTTTTATTTTATTTAGTATATTTTGCTTTCTATTAATGACAGTGTGATTAATTTAATTTAATTTTCAATTTTAGCTTTTTTTTTAGCTTAGATTTAGATATTTGCTTGATTGAAATTATGGGGCGACAAAAATGGTTGCATTTCTTTTCCATTTCAGAATCCAGATTATATGAAAGAATGTTTTTTTGTGAAAATTGAATCTCTTCATTTACCAGATCGGGGAACAACCGAAAATGCACATGGTCTTTCAAAAGAAGAACTTTTAAAACGAGAAGTAATATATATTGACATTGCCAACGATGGTGAATATTTATACAGAGCGGTAATTGGATTTTGGAAGTTCCATTATTTTTTTGATGAATATAAAATATATAAAATTTCTTTTTGATGCCCTGTATGGGTTAATCAGCATTGGGTTTGAGGTCTGGGAGCTTGAAGGGAGCTTCTACACAATATCTGGGAGCTTCTACACAATATCTTATCTGTGCAAAGATTTTCTGGACAGAGATCTCTATTTTTATTCCTTTTTTTTTTAATAGCTCTCGCAATTACTGGCCATTAGATTCTGACTCTGCTGACTCACATTGGAGATATGCGAGGGAATCCCTCGGCTATAGAAGTACAGGTGAGTCACCAGCATTACCCGGATCTTTGGAGGGGTTAATTTGTGGGGAATAGAACCGCGACATCGACGCTCCGAATTGAGCAACGACCCACTGAGCCATTCTATCCCAATTTTGTTCCTGGAATCTGTTGAATCTTTATTCTAGTTTTGAGGTCACAACCCTTCTGTTACCTCTGGGACCTGACACTAGGACTACTTTGGCTTTCACTTTCCACATCTCTAGTTCTGTTTGAGTATTTGAGTATTTAGCCTCTTGTACTCCTTCCTGCCACTTCGTACTGCTATATCTATCACCAGTGCTGATTTTTGGTTCTTTCTACTACTAAAGTATATGGCTGATTGGAACTACTTGTCTATCTATTTGAATAGAGAAGTTTCACAGAATTTTGGCCTTATTTTGTGGGAGATCTCCATCTAGTCTTGGAGGTTCTAAGCCATGTATTGAACTGATATTCCTGTGGGCAATGCCAGCTACATTGTTATGCCACTCAATATGTGCTATTCCTACCTATGTTGGACAGTTTCGTTTTTTGCACAGTCTTGTGCTTTTAGTCCTATCTAGATTCCTGCTACGATAGATCTGGTGCTTAGTAACTGATGTGCAATTATGATGAATATGTATATATGTATATATACATACATATAATATGTATACATATATATATCCCAGTGATAATTGTAGTATTAGGAATCATACCTCTAAACTAGAGCTAGAAAAATGGCTTCAACAGATTCAAAGAACGACATCAGAGATCTCTACAGGAATATTTGTCAATATATAGCTTAGGCTCTCCCAAGACCAAATGTCAGAAAATGGTGAAGAATAACGAAGCGAAAAATCCTATGGGATTTCTCCGTACCCATAGGCAAGCAGATCTAGTATGAGAAGTTAAAGAAAATACCAGGAGCTAAAAGAAATGCAGAAGATATGGAAAAAGAAAAAAAAAAAGATTCAAAGAACGACATCAGAGATCTCTGTCCAGAGGAGCGTATTGTGAGAACAGCTAAGATACTGGAGAAGCCTCATTCTTCCAGGGCTTTGGTAGAGGAGTTTGTTTGTGGATGGAATTTACCACCCACGGAGGGTGAAAAGAGGTTTTTTCATGTATTAGAGGTTTATAATTTTATAATATTTAATTTTTTCAGGATATAAAGCCAGAAACTTCGCCATCCAAATTCAAGTCCACAAAGACGGGTCGAGGTCCATTAATGAATAACTGGAGACAAACTGTTCAGCCGGTTATGTGTGCCTATAAATTAGTTACTGTATATTTTAAATGGTTTGGCTTCCAGACGATGGTCGAAACATTTGCACATACTGTAATTTTGTTTTTTATATTTTATTCCTAAATGCCTTCCCCTCGCCTTATAATTTATTAATTAATTTATTTTTGTCGAAAATTTTTGGTCTGTAAAAGAACTTAGCATTTAGTTCTATAATCGATATTCCTATTTGTTACGGGTTTTTCTTTATCTTTTATGGTTATTTTAAGCAATATCCAAATAAGCCTTGTTCTGTTCATTTACCGAGCATTACACTGTGCTTGTGACGACATCCAACTTTACGGTTTGCGGTTTGCAGCTGAAACTAGCTATCTTGACCTTCACCGCTGTTTTCTGCCGGTTCCACCATATTCCTATTTGTTACGGGTTTTTCTTTATCTTTTATGGTTATTTTAAGCAATATCCGCGTTTATTTTCGAAGTTTCATCGTGAAGTATTTTGTTGGATTGACAATTGGTACGGTTTGACTATGACAGATATTAGAGAAATAGAAGCGAAAACACAACAGGAATTGGATGAGGTAGCGTTTTTTATCTATATTTCTAAATAGAATTTAAATTTACAGTTGTAATACAAAGAATTATTTTTTCTTTTCCTTTTTTTCCTTAGTTTCTCGATATTTGATTTTCTTCAGACTCGTCGACAGGGGAATGTGAAAGGGATGACAGCTTAGGAAGAAATTCAAATTATCTAAATATATGTTTTCAAAGCTGTCAGTAGGATGAATATTAATGCAAAGAAAATGCGTAAAATTTGGACAAATTTTCTTCATAATCTTTTGTTCGAAAATATTTCTGCTCTTTTCATCGTTTAACGAATTTAATTTTTTAACACTCTTGCTTTAATTCTTTGTCTTAAAATTTTCTGGATCATTAATCATTAGAAACACCATTATTACCATATCCTTTACATACTTGCTAGATTTGCTGATAAATTATATGAAAAGTTTTTCTTAAAAAGCAGAGCTTAATTTAGTTCATTTTAGTTCATTTATCGGTAATTAATAATTTTCTATTAATTCTTCTTGTTAAACTTTTCATCAACTATGTATTAAGTCTGATTATTTGGCATACTCTTCGCAATTTGTATATTCTTAATTTTCGGTTGTCTTTATTTATTTATGGTGTTATATAATTTATATATCTTAGTATGGTTTTTGTTTCAGTTCTCTCACTTATTTTTTTTTCAGCTCATAGAAGAGATTAAACTGTTGATTTGAAAATGAAGCTTTGGAAATTTTAATTTTTAGATTCATGTAATTATTTCATTTTAATTTAAATTTAAAAACTCTTTTAATGTTTTCGGAAGTGAGACAAATATGAGACAAAAATAATTATTTGACTTTGGTTCATTCTTATTACTGATTATCAAAAGTTTCATGTTTAAACGTAAAATTATTGAAGATTAGTAACTTAAAAAAATTGGTATGAGGTTATTCTTCAACTTTAAATTATATTAGGTAGAATATGATATTGTATTATCGAATTTATCGAAATAAATCATAGTACTCTACTTCTTGAGTTATATAATTTTATATCATTTAAAATTAGTATAGTATTGGCGAATATTTCGTTTATCCACCAAATTCATTTCTGATCTTTACAAAATTATTTATCTTGTTTTTTTGGGTCGAATATTTTTTTAATAGAGGCAAACGGTTTTTTATATTAAACGATAATATATTTTTCATGTTAATTGCTGTTGACTGTTAAGAATTGGTTTTCTTATCGATTAGAGTATATTTTAATATTTATATATTTTAAGCATTTATATAATTTTAAATGTATTAAGCAAAAACTCCATTCATTAATTTAATTGCTTTCTGTTTTTAACAGCGAACAGCAACAGCGGCAGCAAAAATGTCATATCTATTTTATACCATATCTTAACTTATGTGATTTATTTTAGCGATATATATAACTGTAAGTTTTTTCTATAAAAAATGAAGAAAAAGGAGAAGTTACGATGGAAAGTGGAAAAAAATATTGGTTTAAAGATTTCGAGCAATTTTTTCATACAGTTTTCTTTGTCAACGAATATTGCTGCATGAAAATTTAACTATGGCAAAGACTGCTGGAATATTGGTTGTTTTAGTAATAAAAGGTGCAGATATTTCTGCGTACTAATTTTATTGGTTTTTAGTTTTGGTTACAAGTGTAAAAAATTCAATATATACTTTTTATATACTTTTTATGGAATTTGTTAAAAATTGTTAGTTTGCTATGGATTGAATGTTGGAAAGGTGGTCGAGCAGTTGCATTTGTCGTCTAACATATTAAAACTGTCGTTAAAAATATCGAGTTGTCGCTGGCAAGCTATTTGTGCTTCTGTCGCCAAGTGGCTCGCTAGCAGAAATCTCTTAAAAGCTTCATAACTACGAGTTTAATCGGGATTGGTAATCAAAGCCATTCTCAAACCATTTACTACTAAATTGTTCTACCTTTATCTCTGCCGCCAAGGGATTCCCTAGCATTTATTGCTCAATTGCGAGGTCCCGCTGCTGAGGCTCGATTCCCCACAGAGAAAATCCAGGTGATGACTCACCCTGTGTCTTTATTGCCAAGGGATTCCTTGGGCATATTACCCAATGCGACTCTACTGAATGTTCGAAATTTATAGGAAATATTTTATTCAACTTGTTTGATGGTGAATTAAGCCTTATTATGGCTCTACCATACCTTCTACTTAGTACAGTACAACACTTGTTATTGTATAGGCTTATGTATTTGAAGAAAGAGTCGAAAGGCAAAATAACTTGGTGCTTATTTCTCATATCGCCTTTAGCGTCAATACTCGGACCTCCAACAAGAGTAGACGTCAATAAAAAGTCCGGTTGAAAGTTCATTTGTGTCCAAACCTGTTACTTTATCATTAACAAGTAGTTGAGCTTAACCAGAAATTGTGAACGTGTTGCATTTACTTTGCAACTTTGGTATGCGATTTATCACTATTGTTAATTATTCTTATTAATCATTATTGTTATTTATTATAAAGCAAGCAGGGAATAAAACCTTATGAAATGGTAAAAAATAAGATCAAAGCAGAAAGTAACATAATAAGTGAACAGAGTAAAATACAAAATAAAGCGAAGAGAAAAAACGATATCGAAATTAAGCTTTTTATATATTGTGGATACTTTGTTGAGATTTTTTTCAAAACTAAAGGCAGAATGTAGAATGTGCGTTCCAGTACTTCCAGCGAAAAAGTGTTCACGATTGATCCAACGAATAGGCGTGCAGTTTTAGCAGTCAACCTTGGTAGCGGGCTAAAATACAGGTTAAAAACCATAATAATTAGAACGGTTAGTATGGCTGATTAAAATCTTATAAGTAGTATCAGATTTTATTCTTCTAACTTTTAAAATTTAATAACTTTAGTTCGGATTTATAGAAGAGAGGATAGGATCTAAATGTCGTAGAAGGTGCTGTATTTCCTCGATCGACTTAGTAGATTCATAAAATTTTGGTGAGTTATTGTATCATTATTCTGTAAATATGGATTAATGAATATTTTACACATTTTGATTGGGAAATTTTTTGGCTTATTTTTAAGGGTGTTGCCCATTAGATTCAAGCTTTCAGAAGCAGCGCATGTTGGTCGAAGTTAATATTCTCGTCAATAGACTAAATGGACTAGAGTAGACTAAAAAGTGTCACGCGGGTCCAACTGGAAGATTATGGACTCTCACCTAATGAAACAATGTTTGAGATGGTGATATAAATTGAGTCAAAGTAGTTGTATAATCTCTCTTTTCAGTAACCTCTCCGCCACTTATATAAAAAAAGGGACGATAGATAGAGGGATTGAAGCGGTCTCTTTTTCTAAAGATGAGAGTTGTATAAAAAATTTATAAATTTTTTCAAATAATTGCAGAATACAGTATATCTTTAAAAATCAAATACAAAGGCAGAAATATTATAATTTTTTTATTCAGAACTTGTGGGATTTGATCATGCGCAGTGCACATAAGCACGGTTTTAATTGCATCGAACGCATCTAAGAATAGAAATCAGCGCTGGAAAGCGAAGAAGATTAGACTGGTTAGCCATGCAGGAAATATTCATCCAAAAAACGTAGCAATAGTCTAAGCTAGTCTATTTGCAATATACTATCCATGTCACTCACTCTTCAGCTGGCGAATTTGTTTCCGATACAATTCCACAATATTGCACGAAATATTTAATATTTTATCCTGCTTTGCGAAAATTTTGCATCGCTTGGATGATATGTATATATTTATATTTACTGCAAGAAATTTTACCTTTCTTTTTCATTCTTTCATTCTCTTATCATTCTTTTCGAAGGTCGTCTTAAAATTTTGTACTAAAAGAATAAATTATTTAACTACGAATAACAATATTATTTAATATACTTAATTTTAATTCTTGGTCCACGGACTCCAAGGAAGAAAAAAGAAAATGCCGGTTGGTTGCAGTAATACATGAAGTTTTAATTAAAATTTTGGAAACCCTGAAAATATAAGGGAGATAAATGAATTACTTCAAGCAGATATTACATATTATATTATCTAATCTAATTTCTGATCGCTGGTGGAAAACGTTTCTATTCAGAGATGAAATGGAGATCAATAAAGGAATTATATGGAGTCCATGCAATTCTTCTTCTTCTAACAGCCATAACAGGTTAGGCTGGCTGCGCTGGCTACAAGGATAAGATGTCTTCAAGCTATTCGATCCGACGCTATCGTCGACAGTAATAGAAGCTGATCTTTTTTCCATCGTCTAAATCAATATATTGCTGGTCCACCCATACGTTCAAAATCTTTGAGTCAGCATCAGACTTAATTAATGATAGAGATTAATTATTAGGGACCTTAATACGTTGCATTAAACTGATATAGTGATCCAGAAATCTGCCATTTTTAAACATACGCTTCAGTTCGCCTTATCAATATCAAAAATGAGATCAGTAACAATAAGGGAGTCTCTTTCAAACAGATTTAAATTACAACAAATTCTTTATCAGAAATAAAGCTATTGCAGTAAATAAATTAATTAAGGTATATGTTAATATGTTGACACATGTTGACAAGGGAAGCTCAATTCGACAATTTTTAGATCCTTTACAACAAATTTTTTAAGACTGGCGCGATCATTTCACAGCTCCTGGTCCAATTTCAGCTTCAGTGAGGTTCTTTCTCAAGATCCGTCCTTGAGATATCCGTGTTGCAAAACACACGCGGATGGAATGGCCCATTCTTGTTTATACCTATGCATCTGTTTAATACACCCGATGATCATATTTGCTGCTAATTTTTTCACCGATTCAACAATTTTTCGGCACATCTCTGTCGTCAAATTCAGTGTTTCTGTAGATTCTGGAACCGAGAACCACAGTCCCAGACTCTTCTTCCTTCTCCTCGAAGGATTCATCCGTTTCAGACAATCCAGAGTCATTGGGAAATCGAATAACGCCAACAGTTTCACCAGTATACTTTGACAAAATTATTGTTATTAATTATTGTTACTGTTAATTAACTAATCAATTATTATATTATAATTAAATAGTTATCAATTTTTAATTTTTAATAATTTTAAAGAATTTTTTCAATATATTTGGTATTTTTGCAATATTGATTAAAAAATTTAGACATCGAGATGTCTCTGGAATCGATTTTGCGCGCACAAACGCAATATAGCAAAAGATTCCCAAAGGTTTGCGATTTTTGCATTTCACTTTGTATTCATAGAATCCCTTTAGATAGTAATAATAATAACAAAATTGGGGAGAACGGTTGGATGGCTAAGTAGGTTGCTGGTCTCATTTCGAAGCGCTGATTTTACTGTCAGGAGCATTTCAAAAAACAGTGATAATGCTGGCGATTCACCAATATCTCTATCGCCAAGCGACTCGCTGATAAAATCTCGTCTAATATGCAAGGAGTTCTTAGAAAAAAATAATATTGCTAATAAAAATATTCCATTTAGTTTCTTTACTTCTTTTACAAATTTCCAGAAATTTGGATGATTTTCTGGAAATCTATTCATTTGCTCATTTAGTCATTTCGTAATTGACATTTGGTTTTTTATTTCATTTTTGGTATTTCTGGTATATTATTGGTATATTTGGTATTTGGTATATATTTTTGGTATCATATTTTTGGCTTTTTTTTAGGTATAAAATATTTTTTACGAAATTGATTATTGAATTGGTTATAAATACTATAAATACTATGTTGGCAACAACAATACAACTTTTTAAAGGTAGTTTTCTCTGTTTCATATAAATTCTGCAATATTTTAGAAGGAGAAAGAATATTTATAAGTTTAAAATAGAAATATCGTTAGCACCACGGGCTTCACTTTTAATGACAATTTTATTTGCCTTAAGGGACACGGATCCCTGACGCCTTAACGCCTTAACGATGCTCGAAAACTTGTCGAAGCAGCATACCACTCTCAGCACAATTCGTTGTTTCACCGTAAAATGGGACATTGTATTTCTTAGGAATGAAGAATTTTTTAAAATGCATTTCGCTTTTAATAATTCAAATAATCAAAACAACTATCCCTATATAACAAGCAAGGCGAGTAAAGAATAAGTGCTTTATGAAAACGGCAACAGAATAAAACAGAATACCAAAAAATAAAGCAGCAAAATAGATACTATAAAAAAAGTTTAAGTCTAAGTGAAAGTATTGGGAGTATTACTTACTATAACGGAAACAATAATTGTTAAATGATATCGTGAATTTTATCTTAAAGGTAAATGGCACTCATCTGCAGCAGCTTATTCCAGTAGATAATGTCACGAAAAGAATTATGAGCCATGACCTTAGTTAGATTCGCATATTTTCAATTCATTACCTCTAGCATTTGGATTCAAATTCAAATTCAGATTCAAAAATTAGAATTTGTACAGTCGAAATCAATCAAAAAGGTCTAGGAGGGACAAGACAAATCTTCTTCAATTCTCTTAATCCTAAGCAAACTCAAATACTCCTTAATAAATTTGTCTTTCAAAGACCTAAATGATGCTGGCGCTGGCGGACTAATCTCTATTTCGTATCGCCGAATGATTCCCTAGCAAAATTCTTCTGATCTAATTATCATCTGGATCAGAATTCAAACGGCACAAAAAATATTTTTCGAAATTAATTTAGCTGATTTATTAAATCTAGGAGGGGTTCAGACTTTCATATATTTTAATCGTGGGCGAATGAAAGTTTTATATATATTAGTCTGATAAATTATCCGATCTTTTATGTGCATAAATTTTAGTTACCAGCAAAGCGATAAACATTACGAACCACAATAATAAATACCATCAGTGCATATAATGAAGTACCAGTAAGACTTCCTTTTAGTATTTCTGATCGAATAGAGGAGGACTCTGGTGAAGAATCAAAAATAATAAGAATTATAAAAATTCAATTTTTTGAAAATAATCAGAAATAATAATCATTTAAATAATCAGAAATTCAAATAAATAAATTCTCTACAATAATTATCCTAAAAATAGTTTCTATAAATTCTAGAATTCAATTTTTTTGTGAAAGTCGTACAAGTGCTAAATGTTTTAGTTAAATCAAGGTATAAAACAATTATAACTTGGCCACAGCCAGATAACCATAAAGGTTGGATTAGCAGAGATTTGTGATTTATGTTGTGATAGATTTATTTCTGTAGAAAATGTTCAGTAATAAAGTAAAAATATATATTAAATTATCGGCCCAAAAATAAATAGTCATGTATAAATATATATATATTTTATTACATATGGTTCTCTCTAAAATTTTGCTGCCGACATACGCTAGGATGGTAGACGATGAAATTCACCTTCTTGAAATTGGAGTAACATAAGGTATTTTCCAAATTTTGTGATTATTGTCAGAACTTAAAATATTTTTATAAAATGAGAGAGATTTGGGGTTTGTTATCGTGTTCAGTACGTAATGGTGAACGAAGAAGCTTTTATATAGAATGAACGGAGAAATAGCAAGTTAATATAAAGTATTTCAGAAAATAAATTTCCATTCATCGATTCGGATTCCAAACTGGAATTAATCTTGAATTCCAGTAATTCATTATTATTAAATTCAACTCAAAATTCTAAGGTAAGCATTCAATTGCATTTGAAAGATATTTGAAAATGATCTATTTTACGAACTACAGATGATCTGCACTATTTGACTTTATGGCCTACTTTTCTGCTTACCTTAGAATTTCCTTTTTTATAATTTTTTATGTTTTTCTTTATTTTTAATTTGCATTTAAAAATGACCATTTTAATATAACCTCGGAAATTTTTTCTTTAAATTCAGTCATCATCTATTATTAGAAACATTTTAATTAATTAATTGACTAATTTGAAAGCACCAAAATAATACGTTCGTATCAACAGCAACAAATAAGGTGCTAAATGAAAAGAAATTAGTGAAATCGGTACAAAATAGAAAAAGAAGAGATTTCAAGCTTCATGCTTAATGTGAAGCTTTTAATAATATCATACTATTCAATCTTTTTTTTTAAAATGGCACTTATGTTAAGTCGCTCGGCAGCTTGTTGCAGTAATTTATGGTACGAACGAAAAGGTCGAGCTCTTAGTTTAGTTTTGCAGGTTTTAATGATTTTAATCCATTATGATGTGCATGAACTTCTTCTGAAGTCCTCCAATTAATTTAATCTTGATTTGCGATATTTAGGGAAGTAACAGGTTGTATTATACTGAAGAAGAGGCTTTTTAAATGACCGAAAGATAAAATTTAGTGCATTAAAATTTAGTAAAATATAAAAAAATAAAAAATATAATATAATATTAAATTTAGCGAAAATTTTTTTAGTCCTAAAAATTTATCAGAGGCACAATTCAAACTTGTTGATGCTGAAGGAGATAATTTGGGCAACAACCACTCGTTCTGTCTTATAAATTAAGCATGGAAAGCAGATAATGTTATTTAGTTAAGCTGATTTTAGCAAATTGAGATAATTGAGATTAAGCGATTCAACGAATATTCAGATCATTTGGGATTGCGGATGATCGTTGATTTTTTTGTTTCCTCAAGTAAGCTTCTTAATAAAAATATGGCTGGTTTTCTTGCTGGCTGACTAGTCACTATTATGCCATTTTTTCAGTGCTATGACGAATTCATTCAATAATTATGCCATATTGTGGCGTATGGATTTTTTACGCTTTTTGGATATTTATTGTTTAAAAATGAAATCTTCGGCTATTTTAATTTAATCACGAAAAAGCTTGATTTCATCCTTAATCTCATAGTAATCCAGAAATCTGGGATTTATTCCAAAAAGCCTTATTTTCAGTTTCAAACAGCTTCCACCTACAACTTGAAATTCCGTTAAAATTGGGTGAAATTTTTCATGAATCGACTCGCACGTAATGAAAATTGAATATCTCATTTCATTTACTACAGGTATTAAATATGGAAGAATTTGATTCAGTGATCGAAGAATTGTGTCGTAAACGAATTTCGGCAGCAATCGAAGAGCGCGATGATGAATGGCGAAGACATGAACGGTCACAAATAACATATTTACAGAATGAAAATGCTCAAATGTTAAGCGGGTTGCATACTGAAATAGAACGACTTCGAAATCATCTCAGAGGTATGGAATTCTTATTGTAAGAAGAATATCAGCATTGAGTTACCTCCATAGCCACTTCACATTTAATGACAAAGGGAAGGAATCGAATCCTATTAACATATCGGTCATCGGCCCATAAATTTTCTAATAGATTATTTTTTTAGATTTTATTTATATATAATGAATTTGCTCATTCTCTCATTCATTTATTAATTTTCTTTGATAAGCTTCAAAGATTTATAGATGTCTATAGAAGATTGTATTTGGCAAATTCTGGCAAACATAATGAAGAGTTGAGCGAAAAGAATGAAGAACTAATTCGCAAGTAATTTTTTTAGTACTCAATTTTTGTTGATCTCCTTATCGATATTTTTAGTTTTTGCGGATTTTTTACCTTACTTTTACTTTTTAAATTTCTTTTTTAATTAGATATTTAACCAAAAATATTTGATTACTGTCAATGTCAATAATTATAAAAAAAAAGCCATAAAGAGAAAATTAACCAAATAAGAAAGAAATAATGATCCTTCTGTTTATAGTTGCCTCGAAGAAATTTTGTTCCTTTCTTCTTTTCACCATTCACCATTACTGGTTAGACTGATTCCTCTGGCTGCAAGCGTAAGATATCCAAGCTGATCGGTCCGACGCCATCGCTAATAGTAATAAAAACCATCCCTTTTTCCATCGTCTAAGTCCATATATCGCTGGTTCCCCTACATGTCTTTCCTGACTGTATCAGTCCAGGTCTTGATTGGCCCTCCTCGCTTTTGGTGCCAACCATCATAGGGTTCGGCAAGTAGCGAAATATGCAACTCCTGTGGTGTACAGAGAACGTGCCCTAACCAGCGAAGGCGGCGCTGGTATTAGTAATCATTATTATTATTATTATTATCATTATCATTGTTTGTTTATTTTTTAATAATCATTACTAATATTTAAGCGAAGACGAAAACAATCATGTGCGATTTTACCCCCAAAAAAAATTTTATTAATAATTTTAATCAATTTCTTTTTTACTTAATCTTTCTTCCTAAAGTTTTATTCCAAAGTTTTATAACTTGCTGTTAGCAAAAGGAAACTGACTGTACTCTCGAAGTCAAAAGTTTAAGGTGTTTGGTGTAATGAAAGCATCAAAAAGAAAGATTAAAAGGTAAATTAAATTCAGATTCGTACTCGATTATTCCATTAACTATAATATAATTAAATCAACTGTGAGTTTTATATAGTTGAAAATTGTTAATTTTTTTTATAATTTTTTGCTAATTTTTTGAAAAATTGTGATAATTTTTTTTTTGAAAAATTGTTAAATTAGAAATTTTAAATTAAATTAGCAATAACTGCTTTTCATCTCAGAAAAATTGAAGAATTTTTGTTTTAGCAACTATAAGGATGATCATAAATGATAATGATAATGGTGATGATAAAGTTGATTTCGTGATTCATTCTAAATATTACTTTAAATAATACGGATATTAGTTCGTTAGATTTCTACGCTTCGTTCTCGCGTCTTAATGCTTCAAGATTTCCTATAAGTAATACGCTATATCGCTAACTTTATCTTTAGCTCTATTATTTATAAAGACATATTAAATCCCAGGTAAACGTCGACAATTCCATTAAATCCTATAAATCATAATTAAATCAGCTTTAAGTCGTCTTGTGGAATCATTAAAATTCCTAATCTATTGGCTTTCTGAAAAAATTTATATTTTTTTATGGATACTGACGTAATTTTTAGTTAAACATATTTCTAATAGGGATACAATTGTTAAATTGTGAAATTAATTGTAAAATTTTTTAATGGATAATTTATAAACATATTATATTATACATGTATATGTATTATATTATACATGTATAATTGTTTAAATATATAATTATAAATTATACATTTTCAGAATTATAAATTATTATATCTGAATATCTGAAAATAAATGAAAATAAAAACTATGGATAAAAGCTGCAAAAAATTGATCAACTGATTTTAAAATTTTCTACTTTTTTACTCTATTTCATCGATAATAATCATCAGTAGCACACATGTAACATTAATTTGAAAAGCGCTCGAACGTTTTTATAATTTTTTTATAATTTTTATAATTTTCATAATCGTAATTTTTATTCAAATGTATTTGTATCGAGCATATTATAATAGCATTTAATTGATTAAATAAATGATTATAAATAAGTAAGTAAATAAATATTTCTGATAAGGTTTGCTCCGTTGGCTGCTTAAACTTAGACGATGCGACACTTGCACTCTCGTAGGTCGGCATCACTATATTGACAGGCTTATTCCCGTCGAGGGTAACAGCCAAAGTTCTTTTCCCCTCTTAATTGGACAATCTAGGCCTCTAACTATTCGCCGC
This sequence comes from Dracunculus medinensis, assembly GCA_900625125.1. NCBI lineage: Eukaryota > Metazoa > Nematoda > Chromadorea > Rhabditida > Dracunculidae > Dracunculus > Dracunculus medinensis. Next base: position 28,535 of record UYYG01001235.1, read on the forward strand.
TGTTTCTTTTGCAAATTAATTATAAGAAAGAGGAATGAGTAATAAGAAAGGATTAATTTTAAAAGATTTATCGCAAAACTACTTGAATCTCTGCTCATGTCGATTCATATTTTCATTTTTTTTCATGCCTCTTGAAATATTTCACTGAAGGATCGAATTAATTTTCGCTTTTTTGTATCGTAATTCCAGCATTTTCCTTTAGGAAACAAAAATTTCCATTCCATTCAGTTCAACAATAAAATATATTTTGCAAATTTGATAATTCTATAGAAATACAAAGCTAAATCTTTAAAAAATGTACGATGACTATTGTATTATTAAATGTACTATTGTATTGTATTGCTAAATGTATTTTTTTTCTGGAGAGAATAAGTTTTTCTTCATCAATGGTAGAAAACTCACCATTGTAGGCTCACTTCGTTGGATTATCGGAGTAAATATGCCAGGGAGACAGTAGAACTGCAGATGAGTCGCCAGCATCACCAGGATTTCTTACTTCTGCAAAGGGTAAAACTCCAGCAACGGTGCTCCAAGTCGAGCATTCCATCGAGCCATTCCACTCTCTTTTGCTTTCCATGTTAGACGACATTGCTGCTGAAGAACCGTGGTGAGTCGACTAAATATGAACCATCAATTCTTGGTGGCAATTATCAGTGGGACACAGCTCATCAGTAAATCAGTAAATCCATTTTTTGATAAATTTCTTGGTATAATTTTATCAGTGATTAATTATAGCTTATATAACTTATATAAGCGCAGATATAACCGAATGTTTTCCTTAGATTATTGATTCAAACTTCATGATTCGTACCTTAAGTGACTTTTTCAGTAATTCATCTGGTTGTTAAGGTTTTTTTATATTCTCATCCATATGTGAAAGGATCCTATTTTAATAGAAATGCGAATGTGTGAAAAAATTAGAGTGAAAAAACTTAGTCGTAAAGGCAAATGAATGATGGTACTTTTCCTTAATGCATTACCTTCTAGGGTATATTTGTTTGTTTCGTCCTAATTTGTTCTTTTTTCTTATTCATATGCATTCATTCTTATTGTGTATTATTTCCCTCGTCAGCAGTGTATTTTTTTTTACTCGGGCATTTGATTAAGAAAAAGTGGTTTTAACCTGGTTAACACTTCTTATCATTTCTAAGATGTTGAAATCTATAACTGCTTTCACCACTTTAATATTTCCAAATATTTCAATGATTTAATTTTTTTTCTTACGTGCCCACACGCACCACAGGGGTCAGCATATTTTTGTTAGTTACTAAACACTATGATAGATGAAAGAGTGAGGTGGATCAATCAAAACCTGGATTGTTATAGTCAGGGAAAATTTTGAACGTATAGGTGGACCAGTGATATATGGATTTCGAGGATAAAAAAGAATGGTTTCGATTATTGTCACCGGTAGCATCGGATTGGATAGCTTGGGAAATGCCTTGTAGCCAGCGAAGTCAGCCTAACCACTAAGGGTGAGAGCTGAAATTTTAATCTATATTTAGGCTCTATAAATAATATTATTTATTTATTTTTACCAGTAATTTGAAGATAGAAGTAGAAGTCGTTCCACATCATCCTCATTTTTTAGTGACCCTGGTTTTTTTGCTGCTATTGGAGGAAGGATTTGAATTCTGGCCCTCAAGATAATCGCTATCACTCAACTTCTTTTAAATGAATAAATTTTATTTTCTATTCTAAAATTAAATTATACGATTTGGATTCGCTTTCAGTCTTTATCAATAAATTATATTTGCAGTTCTATTTCATTTGTTCGCCACATAATCAAGCAGTTCTTGGAGCCCTTGTGTTTCCAATACTTCCCAAGTTTCTCTCATAATTGTCTCTTCCAAATAAGGACCAGCTAAATCAGAAATAATGAATGCTGTTTATTAATAATTGTTTTTTAGAATAAAATGTACTCTTGCACTTCCGTAGTTTCGACATTCATTGTAACTTTTCGACAAAAAATTTGTGATCAAAGCCTTAAGGTCATTTTTCTGAGGCGAATTTATTTCAAAAATTTTTCTTGCCGAAAAAGATCTCATTTTTGAGGTTTACATAATATTATGTGCTTCATTTAGTTGAGCTTCATAAAATTTTATCTCAATAATGGCACGAGAATCTAAAGAACATTTACGTCAGCGCTTGCTTTACGAATTTGGTTAGAAAAATAATGCAAGCGACAATAACAATAAGCTGTATAATCGAAGTATATATCCGAAAGCAGTGGATGTGAAGAAATGTTAAAGGTGGTTATCGAAATTTAGAAGTAGTATCTGGTAGATCTCCGAAAACTGATTTTCCGCGTTTCTCAGTCGAAACTCATTCAAAACAAACATTGAATGAAATCGCGGACAAAAGAGCTTATCAGCCTGCCAGTCTTCTTTTTCTAACAATTCATACCACTGCTGGTTTGGCTCATTCAACTGAGACGTTTTCAAGCTTCCCGATCCGATGTCACTTCTGAAAATAACCGGAACCACTCCCTTTTTTCCACCATCTAAGCCTGTATATCGTTAAGCCGATATTTTCAAAATATCTGACCATATTGGTCCAAGTCTTAATTAGTCCTCCTCACTTTTGATGCCATTTGTCACAGATTTAACGAATAGCGAGAGTGTATTCATCTTGTGGTAAACGACAAAGAGCATGGTGAAACCAGCGCTTCGTGACAATATGTCTAATGTGGATACTTTGATCGAAGGTGGATGCAGTCATGACTATGATTATGTTCGGTTGGCAGGCACGATGGACCTTTAAGCGATATAGCCAGTAGCTCTTATGCGAACCAGTTAGTGCTTTGGACTAAGAATTAAAATACCGTTTGCGATTTGCTTGGCACATAGCCTTAGGATCACTTGAGGATGCAAGTAGATCTCCAGCATCCATCCAGATTTAATTTAATGACTTTAAGGACAAGTTTGTTTAGACAAGTAAAGACAATTTCATAATGACTTCGAAATAGCGAGAAAAATTTTATGAGACATAGAAAAAATCAAACGAAAATTTTTCAGTACCCATTCGTTGATTGATTCTTGATAATTGTTTGTTGATAAGTTAATTTCTAATTCAAATCCTGTTTTCCGATTTGTGACCTCAAAATATCTTTCGCAGTTGTTATTGGGAACACTATCGCTAATCAGGCTTATTTCACTCACATGCCATTTGCCCCCTTTCCCACACCAGCGAAAATAATTTTTTCAGATGTATTGTGAATAACGCTGGGCAATATTTGAAAAATTCAGCTCATATTTGTACTCTCCAGAAATTTTATTGGTCTTCTGCTCGCGAATCACAGAGATTATCTCATTTGGTGACTATAATGTTTTCCACAGTTTTTATTGGTGCCACCTACCAGTAAATGCCATTTTATTAATCATATTAGAGAATAATTCGGATCCTGGCTGGAATGTTGAGAATGTTGGCTCTATTTAATCCAGTGACGATTAATTGAAATATAGTCAGTTTAAGTGTTGACTAAAGAATTCTAGCAATTGGCTTCTCTGATGCTGAAAGCATATGTTGCAATAATAATAACAATAATTCATTCTAGAATGTGACATATAAGTGGGACTCGGATCAGCCGATGAGCAATAAAGTATAATCAACGATTAGCATAATTAAGTCTAATTAAATCCATATGTCGTAAATGGCCATAAATATTAATTACTAATTTTTTCATCAATAAATGAATAATTGAAATGAATAATTGGAGAGCAAGACCAAATGGTTTTCTCGATTTAGTTTAGGTAGAAGTGGAGCTGGTTCTGAGGATCCAATTTTGATTCTTCATTCAATTCATTAGTTGGCTTTCCTTGAGCATTTTATCATACTGGGTTAGCCAAAGTAGTATTCATTAATAAAATCACAAAAGAAAAACTAAAATTAATTTAGAGATAAGGAGTAATAGAATTGCTATGACAGAAGAACTAAGATTGTCAGTAGAATTATCCGACCATGTTTCACTGATATAAAAAATACTATTTGGATTGTCAGTTAATAAGAGTTATAGATTATGCAATTTATATCTTAATTTCCTAGCATTAAATACACAAAGAGAACAAATAAATTCTTAGACAATTAATCTTATTTGGTCGAATATCCCTAGGCTGTTGAATGATATCGCATTTGGATTGGTAATTTGTTGATATGGTATGAGATTATTTAGCTTCAGATTCATGAAAGTTCAACTTGGCCTCTGGTTTCAGTTTGATTGTGGATTAATGAACGGTTAGCGGCACGTACTGAATAAACGGTATGGTGTGGCATTGCACAGGTATATTGTTGACATGATAATGTAGTCTGATTAGAAAAAAGAGGTGAAATCATGAAATCATTCCATTCGTTTCACTTCCATTTGGCGAGGCCGATTTAATTCTGCAGTTCGAAGATTTCTGACTATATGCTTCTTTATATTAAGGCTGTGATTACAAGTATAACATTCCTTTCGCAGTTGCTTGTCTAATGTTAAATTCCTTTTGGTTAAATCCTTTCGCAGAAACCTTCCATTTGGCAAAATTGAGTGGATACTCTTATATGAAAACAGACTCTTAGTCGAATTTTGAGTATTTGCTGGTCATCTAACCCTTTCCACCTCTTTGATCCTATAATTGTTGATTCGAGTAGATGCAATGTCATCTTTTATAGGCTTTTCTGGCATATGCATATTTACAACAGATACCAGCAGATTTTCGGCAATGTCATCTTTTATAGGCTTTTCTGGCATATGCATATTTACAACAGATAAATTTTTACATTGCTATTCTCGTGAATGGTTGTGTAGGTCATTTTCTCTGTAATATTCATTATTTTATTATGTTGTATTGTGCTTCGCTAAAACTATGATATTATTCTTATTATATTCGTCTAAAAGATATTCTTTTTAAAAGTATATTGTTCTTATCGTTTTATACCGTGCGCTTGTAAGATAAGAGGAAATTCTTAATGGCACCGAAAAAATTGGCAGCTAATAGGGTCGTTTCCACCAGTAATGATGTTAGCAGCTTAAATAAAACTGTTGAGATTAAACTATTCTCCATTACTGAAAAATATGAAACAGGATATAATTTTTCATTTAACCAGATCTGTCGAAATACTTATAAAGGTCAACGAAGAAAGAATGAAATGAATAATTTGAAAGCTTCATCTTTGGATGGCAATTTTGAGTCTTCGAAAATCTCAACTGTGCAAATATTGGAAACTATCGATGAATATTTCGAATAAAAAAGAAAAAGAACCATGTCTAGATAACATAAACAGCATAAACATTCCGGAGAACCTACGGATGATGAGACTGTTACTGCGGATAGGTAATAACTAGCGGAAAATACTGTAGTTACCGCTTGGATCAAGACTGACTGCTTTAAAGAAGTTCATCAAGACATGGAAGGAAAAGGTCAGGCAGGCCAAGAATATTTAAGATTCGATTCGAAGCCAAGTATATGGCCACATTTGTTTTGTGTAATAAGAATATGCGCTCGATTCTTCCCCATTGAAGCTTTTTGCGGAAAGATTTAACGAAAAGAGAACTATTGCTAGATAAAAAGAAAAAAGAATGTCATATGCGAAAGCATCAGTCTGAAGAAGTATGTTGTTAGAAATCTTCAAATAACGGAACTCAGGCTGCCTCGCCAATAGTTTGCTACGACGAAAATTTTGCGATTCCAATTGCGATTGCGATTTTTCTCATCAGTCTGCAATAGCCTAGGACTTGCCAAGTAAGATTAATTAAAATAAGAAATAATTTATCTAATGCAAGTTTAAAATATAAATTTTATGACCTACAGCTCTTATTAATTGATAACCCAAATAGTATTTTCTATATTAATGAAACGTGGTTGGATGACTCTACTGTAATCTAAAACTTCGACGGCTTTATAGTATCACGTAAGGACAGAAGAACAATAAATATTCTAAATATTCATGGAGGTGGGCTTATCCCTCTTATTCCTGATTATTATAAATCTATAACTTTTGATGATGGTGTTTTTTCCTCTTTTGAATCTCTTATAATCAAAATTTATTGATAATAAAAATCCCTTTTAAATTTATACCGCCCACCCGGCTATGGAAGCGAATTCACTAGGGATCTTTACAACCTCTTATTCAAATTAAAATTATTTGATGCCGAGTATGTAATTGTTGGTGATCTTAATATACCAAATATAGATTTAGTTGCTTGAAAAATAGCATCAAAATTAAAGAGGACTTTCTAAACCTTTGTATCTATATAGGTCTAGAGCAACATGTTAAGATTGCCACTAGATATAACACTATTTTAGATGTTGTGTTAGCTATTTCTACTTCTCTTGTTGATAGCATTAAAGTTTTGAACCTTTTTGTAATGGTGATCGCAATATCATTTATGCTTCATTAAAATTAGACCATTATATATTTTCCTTCGAAATTTTCTAGAAATTACCGTTAATTATGAAGTCATTAATTCTAACCCCGTAGAAATAAGTTGGGATTGTTTTTTTATTCTCTCTATTGATGAAAAAGTTAATTTTTTAAATTTTGAATATAATATCTTATAGAACAATATATCCTTTTAAGCAAAAAAAGCGTTAGGTTAATTCCCATTTTTCTAATGTCAAAAAGCTTTTTTAATATAAACAAACCAAAGTAACCAAATTTGGCTTCTCTGCATATGCATATAAAGAATGATTAAAAAAGTTTTCGTAGCGCCATTCATAATTACTTTTCAAATAAAGAAGAAAAACTTTTAAATGTCAATAAAGATTCTTTCTGGACTTACATTAAAAGAAAATTTGCATATCCACGTAAAAAAGTAATTCTGCAACATAATAGTAATGTGATCACCTCTGATACTGATTGCAAATGTATTTAATCAATATTTTTCTAGTGTATTTGTTGACGATAATATTCATACTTCTTGTTTCAACATTAATCGAATTTATTTCACTTCTCTCTATGAGGTGGTTAAAATAATGCTACTGGATGTTTATTACGCCCATTTCAGCTGGTCCAGATAATATTCCACAAATATTTTGTAAAAAATATAAGTCTCTCTGAGTCTTCATCTATTTATAATTTGTAGTGATATTATGAAATCTGGCCTTAATCCCAAAATTTGGAAATTGTCTCATATAATTCCCATTCATAAAAAAGGAAGCACCTATGACATTTCAAATTGTAGACCTATTAGCCTAACATGCGTTGGTAGCAAGGTACTCGAAAGGTTGATTGACAACAAATTGCTTATTTATCTTGATGCCAATAATTTCATATTCTCCTGTCAGCATCTCTTTTATACAAAAAAATCTATTTTAGAAATATTGGCAAAATTTTCCGATTGGTCAGCGTCAATTGACAATGAAAAAACGGTATCAGTTGTATGCCTAGATTTAGCTAAAGCTTTTGATACTGTTTCCTATAGCAAATTATTGATCACTCTTTATAGTTACGGCATTTACAGGGGCCATTTATAATTGGGTTTCAGATAATGTAAAAGATCGTCACCATGCTGTATGTGTCAAAACATTCTTTCTAACACAACACCTGTTAAATCTGGCGTTCCCCAAGGTAATTGTATTTCACCATTGCTTTTTATATTATATATAAGTGATATCACCAATGTGGTACCAAATTTTATCATTTATTTTTATGCTTTATGATTGTAAAATTTATTATTCTCATGGTAGATAACCTATTTCCATTGCAGGAGGGCCTTAACAGAATAGGCAGCTGGCTATATGACAGGCAAATTACCCTTTCCTTTCAAAAATATACGTTCTTCATATTAGTTCTAAAGGTTTCGATTTTCCTGATCTTTTTATTAATGGAAATATAATCCTCAGTAGAGTCTCACACATTTCCAATCTTAATATATTCATGGATGAAAATCTCGATTTCGACCTTCACTACAGAACCATGGTAAAGAAATTCTCAAAGATACTAAATTTTATTTTTCCTTCCTTCCTTTAAGAACGAAAAATCTGAAGGTTTTCTCGTAAAAATGTACAAATCGTTCGTTTGGCATTTTCTTGACTACAATACTGCCTGTTATTGCCCGAGATATCGTTAATCAAATAAAATAATTGAAGGACTCCAAAAATATTTCATACGATCCTCTTTCCTAATAGCAGTTTTAATTATAAAAGAAAAATGATACAATACATCCTGGATTCTCTCTCAGTTCGTTATATTAGACAAGATTTAATTTATACAAGATTCTATATGGTTATATTAAACTAGATTATTCAAAATATTATAATTTTAGACTAAATTTGAATCCAATAAGAACTAATGTGCCAAAATTACTAAAACCTATGAAACTAAGTACTCATTACTTCTTTATTCGTAATATTAATTACTGGAATAAATTACCGAACGATATAGCTTGTGCATCATCTTTAGCTATCTTTTAAGAAAAGTTAGATAATATCATTTATGATATTATTTAAAAAGTTCACACCATGCAGAAAGTGTGAAATCTCGACTTTCACCATCCGACTATAAATAGTATATTATATTATTCTGCAATTTCCTCTTTATTCCATCTTTAAACTGTTAATTTTTGTCATATTTTCATTTTTCTTATTACTAAATTTTAATATTTATTTTTTTAACTGTTGTTATTTATGAAGTACATGGCGTTGTCGTCCTGTTTGGCTAGTTTTCAATAAATAAGTAAGTAAACATCCTTTTTTTCGAAATATTCTTCAGTTGTATTGCTTCTTCGATGTTTTCCAAGAATAATGCAAAGTGTGATATTGTCCATTATAATCGATGTTTTCAATTTATTTATTTCATTTTTAAGTTCATCCTTCACTGACTTTAATTCAACAAATCTTATTAGATGCGAAATATGAAATTAGATATGTTTTACTATAAAATTAACTTTTTTATGACTTTTTTCCTTCTTATTTCTGCCTTTAAATCAATTCTTTTCATTGCTTTTATCATATTCTTGATCAAAAAAGAAAATTTTTTATAAAAAATTGGTTTAATCTTTGCAGATAATATCTTTAGAGTATTAGAATCTGTCTAGTGGTTTTTAGTGCGATAAAAGTGATAAAATGGCCCAGTGGGTCGTTGTTCAGTTTGGTGAGATTCTATAGCGGACTGGAGTGAATCTCTCCTTCAAAAATCTAAGCAATGCTAGCGATCCATCTTTACTTCTATCGCCGAGTGACCCTGGCAGATTTGTCTGGTCCGGCAAGCCAACATAAAGCTAACTACTGATGGTGATGAGTTAGAAAAATAAAAATTAAGTTGCATAAATTTTCAATTAATAATTGTTCAAAATATTAAATTAAATATTAAATTAAATAAAAACATATTTTTATGTGTTCTAATAAGCTTATTAATAGAAAAATTTCCCCTGTTTTAGCTTCTCAGATTAGGTTTTTGATTTAGGTTAGGTTTTTTTATAATTTTCATTTTTATTTAATAGCAAAGTTACGCCAAAATAAGTTTCGGAATCGATAAATTCCTTAGGTTTTTATTGAATAAAATATTTTCATGGTCTTTAAAAGCGAGTAGAATAGAATATTTCTCTTTTAATTCATATTTTTTCTTTATTTATGCAATTAAGGTGAATTTTTGAATTTTTCCAGTCTATTTTTGATTGTTTATTTTGAAGTATTTGTTATTTAGAGTTTGTAGAAATGTTGAACGTAAACGATCCGCTATTTTCAACTTCCGGATGGCCTTATTTCCGGATGGCCCCCGGATACTTATGCTAGTCGAGAAGAAGAAAGAAATTTGTTTAAAAATATTACTTATGATATGTAGATTGATGGATTTTGCTTTTTTTCGCTTCTAAACTTTGTCTCTTGGCTGAGCTTATTTCTAATTATAATCTAAGTTATCCTATTCTTACTTATCAGCTTATACTTCTGCAACTATTTTTTTTATAGCGATTGTATTGATTTCGTTTTTTAATAGCTTTTTTCTAACAGCTCGAACTAATGACAGTTTGGCGCCATTGGCGACTTGGATTAGACCAAGCCTGTCGATCTGATGCCATTTCTGGAGATAATTGAGGTCACCTCTTTTTCCATCGTCTAAATTCATATATCACTGTTTGTTCGAAATATCCTCTGATACTATCGGTTTGTATTTATATCTTGATTAGCGCTCCATGTTTTTGACACTATCTATCACAGGATTTAGCAAGATGTGCATAAATTCCTGTGGTGGACATTGAAGAACATGGCCAGACCAGCGCAGACGCTTTGCGACGATATTTTCATCCTTGGCGATATTCTTAATATCTAAGCGATATCAGAATATCAGAATATCTGAACGAAAATGCAATCATATAAGACTCTTGGCATGTGCATCTTAGCCAGGAATGGTCAAAAACAGAGTTTTATGAGAGATTCTGCATTTTAGATCCAGATAAATGAGTGCTTTATTTTTGAGGCTTTCGCGAAAATTCCAAATTAAAGAGGGGATGAGAGTGGACCCCAGATATTTAAATTCTGGCAGTTCTTGGATCGTTTAAGACTCTGTAGAATGCATTGTTATGAAATGAAAAGCGAGTTTTTCCTTATTTATACTGATATAAGAAATAGTTTTTATTGTTGTCGATACTTGATCCATTGTCTGTGGCAAATGGTTAGCGAAAAGGATAACAGATAACATCAGCGTATTCAAGATTTTATGCTCTGCATTGATTCTTAAATATTTTTAGTGCCATTTGCCCAATCTATCGCATAATTGAAAAGCGTAAACGAAAAGAAGCAGTCTTGACACATCGGTTCATATTTCGAAAAGCTGAGTTGCATCAATTTCACAAACATATGCGACGATCTACACCGATAAAATGCTTGTGATAAATCTAATTATCTTCTTTGAAACACCATAATCTTGCATAATTTGCCAGAGTACCATCCTATTTGTCGAATCAAAAGCAGCGGCAAGTCGATGAAACTTATTAGTTTGCCAATATTTGAAACGATATTCTAATTCTTTAACCTTCCATATCTTTTAGTATCTTTCTAAGCGGGAAAATCTGGGCAATTGAGCCGTGAAATTCGGCTTGTTCTTTCGATTAGAGTGCAACCTGCTGTCATGTACTGCCACGAGTCTGTTCGAAAGAAGGAGGTAAAAATCTCCTTAGAAATATCTAATAAGCTAATTCCTTGATAATTGTCAAAATGCATCCTACTGCCTTGTTCTAGTTCCTCTTTTTTCCATACCTTCATATTCCAGCAAAAGCAATCTTTGCAGACATGTTTTCAAGGGTGCTGAGCTTTGAAAAGTTTAGGTCGGAGATCATCTTCTTCAGGGATTTTATTGGGCTTAAGCTCCTGGGTTAAAGAGAATATTTTTTGCTATGTTAGTATTCTCATTTATATAGCTCCATGTGTCTTTTAATTATGTTCAAGATGGTCCATCTTCGTTAATTTTAGGTGGTCTGTGGTTCGATCGAAGTTTCCATCATTATAAGGAATATCAGATCGTTTCTTTGCGGAGTAGGAATATTTTTCGGTAATTACTTGAGTTACTCGAGTTAACGCCTCTATACTTAAGGCGGCTCGAGTGTAATCGTTGCGGATTTACGAAGCTGCGGATAATTCCTAGAACGAGCGCTCTGGCCACTCAGGTAGCTTGGATGGTTTCATTTGAAAGACAACTTGCCTTTTTCCAATTCGTATATTCTAGAATGAATTTGATTGATTCCTGGGTGCACAAATTTAGCTGGGATTATTAGTGTGCTTTTCGGTCGCTCCACACATATTAATGTTGCTCCTTAATATTTATACTTCAGTTTGAAATGTGCTGAATCCCTCTGGTTCTTCTAATTTGGAATAGTTAAAAGATTTTGAGGGCCACATTATCAATTGCATTCCGATCCTTACCCTAATTATAACATGGTTCAACTCATTGAGGTTGCACTACGATATGCAGGGTTATTTCTCTAATCAAGATATGGTGAATAGAATGCTGAATAGATTATCTGGCGAATGTCATGCAACTAGATGTTTTCTGCAATGCTGAAGGTGAAATATATATTGTAAAAAGTAATATAGACTTAGACGGTGGAAAAAGAAATGGCTTCTATTACTGTCGACGATGGACCGCGCTCCGCTTGGAAGCGTCTTGCCTTTGTAGCCGTTGGAGCCAGCTTAACCAGTATGGTGAGAACTTTTAGAAGAAAAAGAAGCTATAAAAAGTTAATACTCATTAGCAAAAAGAAAGAAGATGCTCTCCATTGTCATACTTGGTCCTTGTCCCACCACGGAAAATTTATTTTCGTCCAGACCATCCATGTAGAGCGTAGAAGCAAATCATTTCATTTCGTTTTTGACTTTCGTAAGCACTTTATAAAATTTAAGCAGGAGATACTATATGCTGAGTATTAGCTGCAATGAATTAGTGAATTATAATCGAGAAAACATGGATCATTTATGAATAAGGGTTAGCACCCACTATATCGGGTGCAGCATTTTGGAAAAATCTTTCAAGATTTTTATCATTTTAAATGATCATTTAATATCCTAAATATTATCATTTAAATAATAATAGCAGTAATAATTGAGTGTTCACCTTTCTTTTATGATAGGCTCGCTTCACTGGTTAACAATTAGAAATTTTTGCCAGAAGCAGGGAACTTCAGCATGGAATATAAATTTGAGTGTGGTAAGTGTGGATACTGTTTATCGTTTTTCTTGTCGAACGAATCCATGAAAATTTGTAATTAAACCGTAAACCGTAAAAATATACGAAGCTATATATTCTCCATCTATTTATTAAACATTTCACTTATATTCTAATATTCTTTTAATAGAATCTTCATTTGCTGATTTCAAGAATGCAAAGACTATTTGCGACTCAAGCATCAAAAATTTAATTAAAGGTTAACCAATGCGGAGCGAGAAAATGAAACACTACGTAAAAAATTGGAAAATTCCACGAAAAATTGTTTTATTACTGAACAACAATTAACAAAGACCATTAATATCTTCAAAAATCAATTGTCTTATCAGGTTATCATTTGAAATAATAGGCATTTATTTTTTATCAGAGTTAGAAAAAAATTTTACTTCAATTTTGTTTTAATATATAATATATAATATTTTACTTGATTAACAAGGGATATTCATATAAAAATGGATAAAAGATTCGTAAAAAGTGAAAATCTTTCTGATTTGGGGATCATAGCTTGGAGATTTGTCAGAAATTTATTAATTAGCTTAATTCATAAAATTTATTGGATTTGCTTTATAAATCTTTTTTTATATATTATTTAAGTATATATTATTCATAAAAGATGGTAGGATTCCAAAAATAAAAGCTTTTAATTCGTCTAATTTATATTATATTCGTACATTAATTTTTTTCTAAATTTGTCAGTAGCGAGTTATTATAGCGAATTATTCACTTATTTTTCTATTTAAGAGTAATAAAATTCGTCAATTGTCCGAGGAGCTTCGTGAACGCACAGCCACTATTGCACAACTTATTACACAGGTAGTGCGACATGACGAAAGTTATTTTTCTATATCACCATAATACTTCATGATGGTGGGTTAGCCAAATGGTTAATGAAATCCCTTAGATTATTGTTTCGATCAAATCAAGATTCCACTTTCTACTTTCACTTTCGACTAGAGAAGATATTAGAAAACCTCGGAGGCATTAAGGACCAATCTTCAGTCGCTCCCTGGCAAAAGCTGCTAACAACTGGAGCGAACGTAACTGGAAATGATGAACGTTACTAACCCTTAGTTTTTGCTTACTTTATATTTGTTGAAAGGATTTCATCACGAAAGATTTAGTTACGTTTCGGACCGAATCGTTCAACACAAAAGGACGATGATATATCTGGTTTAAAAGCGCAGTCAAATAATTCAAGTAATTACAATACAATTTCTTTCGATTTTTCATCTCCATGTGCTGTGCGAAAATCTCGAACAGATCTTGTGCGTAGTGTTTCAGTCACATATCCTGGTGGTCGACCAAATGTCATCGCACAACGGTATAATTATACTAAGTGAGTAAAATTGAGAGTTTGCTTCAAATTATAAATTGAAATGTTTTCTTCGTATAACATTGAATATTTTGCGGATTTTCGGACATAATTCTTTAACGCCCGATTTGTTAGGTTTATGTTGGTGTATAATGAACTTTTTATCTTTCTGGTCAGAATTTCTGAGGAAATCAAAATTTATTAGGGTATAAATTTTGAATAAAAAAAATTATCGAATCTTTCAGAACTCATCCGCAACATCTTCCTTCACTCTATTCGAACTGGCAAAATTTTTCCTCTTTAACCAGCTTCAGTACGGAAAAAATATCGAAACGAATTAACAGTTTACCAAATGAACGATTGGTACTAATTCGAAAACTACAAGAATCCGATAAAAATTCCACAAACACTAAAAATAATTTGAATGAAGCTGAAAAGAATAAATAAAATAAATTAATTCATTTCAGAATTTAGAATATATAAAATTTATTAAACGTTTATTATTAAATATGATACGATTAGACGACCTGTCTAGCCGTTTTTAATTTATGTTTTGGTGTCATCTAAGGATTTTTTATGATTCTTACAAACTGGTAAAATAAAAGATAAACTACAAAATTTTTATCATTTGGTAACAAAGACGAAATATTCTTTCCTCAAGAGATAAAAATTTTGGTTTATTCGTATGCAAACAAGTTCATGGAAAATCATTTTTCAGTGCAAAGAAAAGCAATGCAAATATTTTAGATTTTACATTGTTTCAATATATTTAGGTCGAGATACTAGGGGATCCTCAATTTTAAACATATAGGTCCGGCCTATTTTACATTCTTATCATAGGACTATTGGAGAGTATAATATTCTTTTTGCAAAACAGTTTTTGTTATTTAACAAATAATTTTTATTAGACCATATGTGAATTGTATCATATTGAACCAGAAAACAAAAGTGAAGGTGACATATACAATATATGGGCCTGATTAGCAAAATTTGTTCCTAATAAAACGGCCTTCTCGTTTTAAATACAAGTATGCCGATCTGGAATCAGTTCGTAGCAAGCATTTACTTAATCCCATTTCATCAAAAACTGGTTGATTAAATGCATAGGGTGGACATTTCTCCCCTAAAAAGAAATTGTAAAGAAATCATGGATTAAAAGAAGATGAACTTAAGATAAAGATAAAATTCTCACATGCAAATTCTAAAAAAAAAATTCAGAAGGGATTAATTGGTACAAAATTTAAGAAAGAATTCCTCACAGCATTTTTCGAAAAGTAGATGACGTCCATGATCACAGACACAACGATGAGGATTTTGTTGAATATCGCAGTATGTTGTCTCGCAAATTCGTTTGCATTGTTCATCGAAGAAGCAACCTGTTTCATTCGGCCTGAGAGCTAAAGTTTCATTAGTCATTTAACAAAGAATGCTGGGTTTTAGCGTTTATTTATTTGAAAAGTTATTTAAATACCTTTTAAGCAACAGCCGGACTGAGCAGAATTGCCCAGTCTAAAACAGCTCAATATTGGTGGACAATCGGAATTTACTATGCATGCTAAAAATCATCAATAAATTATGCAGCCAAGAGCAAAGCAGTAAGTTCATTATTTCAGGAATTAAATTATCTTTGAAATTGTATCCACTAATCGCGACAACTTTCGCATCGAGAAAATTTAGGATTTCATAAATAATTTTTACGAAAATAAATATGTGCATAAGCAAATGAGCTACATCTCTGCGGAATGGATTTTTTTCACCGATAATCTTAGCAAATGCAAAAGATATTCAGATTTTTAATGACTTACGTTGATCGCAGTCATTCAGTAAGTGTCTTATCGGTTCTGCGAATTGCGACTGATAAGCTGGATTATGTACAAAATTTTTTACACGTATCACGATGTATAAAAATATCAATAAACGATACATAACGATCGTTGATGCAGTTTACTTTTTTAACCAAGTCAATTAAAACCACCCAATTTTCGCAAACAGAACTAAGCAGTGCTTTCTTGAACTGAAAGAATTGTGAATGACTTAAAAAATGAGCAGTTTGTAATTTTCCCAATCTAATTAATAATTAATTATTAGGTTAGGTTATAACCAGGCAGGACCCATCTATATTTCGAACCGTACATGGCGTAAAGATTTTAGTCTAATAACCAATATAATCAAACCAGAAGTGATGATGAGTGCTGCCATTGAAGAGGAAGGAAGACTATGCTATATTCGATGAATTCTTTCAAATACAACCGGTCCTTTCTACTAGAACACCCTCAATATCCTTTTTATGTTCACCATTATCTCTAAAGAAAAACGAATTCCGATCAAAAATGTTTAATACCAGCCTTTATAAATATATATATATATCAAAAAATGAGTGAAATCTATCAGAATGCTTTTGTTATTTCTGCAATCGAGCGATTTTCGATGGCACGAACAATCACTTTATTCCTCATTGTTGATATCGAATGAGTCACTGCGGAATTCGTGACTTCAATCAGGAAGTGAAGTGAACTTAATCATTTCTTAAATTTGCAGTGAAATTGCCAATTACTAAAAGTAAAGAAAATAATCATTCATCAATGATCTCCAATCTTCATTGTTTCGTTTTTAAACGATGATAATCAATCAAATTCAAACAGTTTTGCTAAGATTTGTCAAAACAATTATTTAAATTTTCATAAAGAATTCAAAAATTTTAATTGCCTTCCAAAATTTGAACCAAATTTATTTATTTTATTTATAAAATGCACTATACTTGCCGTGTTTCGCATTATATTATAAAGTCTTTATACTACAAATTATTCAAATTTATCAAATAAATCAAATGAATAAATTATCAAAAAATCCAAAAATTAAGGTGAAATCAATATCAAATAATCTAATCAAATAAATATTTCGAGAAGGTCAAAAAAATTCTTCGAAATTGCTTAAATATTTCACGGTAAGTTATTATTATTCTCTTTCTTTTAAACAAGTAATCCCAAAGGAACAAAAAGAAATAGAAAAATTACTTTTACAAAAAATAACGAACAAATATAAAAAATTGAAGAAGTTTAACAATTATCAATAAATGAAAGGTAAAAAATTAATAATCAAATTAAGAAATCACTTTAACCAATAATGGCAAAGTTTTTTTTAGAAATATCTTAAGTAATCAAAAATCTATAGAAAATGCAACGAAAATCTTATGCCTTTGCTGTAAAGCAACTATTTTCTTACCACTGATTTTAAAATTTACACAGAAACTAACGGATAAATCGATTTCTCTTGAAAACCTTGCTGTGAGCTAAGAATAGCATTCAACCACTGTGCTCTTAAATTATTTTCAGGAAACGCCATACAAAAACCAATAAATTTCGACTTATATTTGAAATTCTTGTTCAGTAAGATGAAAGTCAATGTAAAAGGAAAAGGGGGTTTACGGGCAGTTTCGTGACCCCTGAACCAGACCAAATCATCGATGTGCCACTGATTGATCTGCTTCATCATCTAAAATGAAAATTAATATAAAAAGTGAATTCTATGAATTATAAATTAATTACAAAGACAAAAAGACAATAAGCTATAAATTTGATAACAAGGGAAATAAATAATCATATTTTCAATGAACTTAAGTCGAATAAACAATTCTTTTGGAGCTTAAGATAGTTGCAGAAAAAAAAATTTATGGTCAAAGCAGAATTAAACAGCAAAAACATAAAACACTTATTTCAATTAACACTTATTTCAAAATATAAAAGATATAAAATATAAAAAAACACAAATACTTATATACAAATTTCTCAGGAAAAAGTTGTGGAACAAAATAAATTCATTACCTTATTGTAATGGATTATCTCCTTTCCCGCTTCGATTTTCATGTGGCACGTACTGAATGTCTTTGAACCCGGTTCAGCAATTTTAATATCATTTGCGAAAGGATATAACTTCTGAATTTTAATTGCTGATGTAGAACGAAAAAGCAAATAACGATAATAACACATTCCAACAAATTTTTCAAGCCTTCGGTTAAATCGAACTTCGGAATTTTAGAATTTTGTAACCTCGGAAAAAATTGAATTTTCTAAGGATTTTTCACTTTTCTCACAATATCCTTACCTTATTGTTATGAAACCCTATATAATTAACAAGGTATGATCAAATAGAAGCAAAAAAAAAGAAAAATTTCTTCAAGGGAAAAAAATTAGAAAAATACTGAATTAAACGGAAAAAATCTTCAAAAAAAGCTGTTTACATGAAAAGAAAATGGTATGCTATCAGATTTGAACACTAAAAAACAATCTGCTGGATCCCAATCAAGCCACCGACCTGTGACTATCGAACTTAATTTCTCATTCCACCCAACACGTCTCTCCAGTTGACCAGCTTTTACAACCTATAAGTGCACAAATAAAAATGAGTAACAATGAGAAAAAAAAACAATAAAAATTTTGAAATGATAATGAAATTTTGAATGTGAATGCCTCTTGCTTAAATTTATTATTTACAATAATTGAAAAAAAAGTAAAAATTTACTTCAAATAGTGCATAATCCGAAGAGTCTTCATTGCATAATATTGGCCGATGCCTAGCTGCATCACAAACCTATAAATATATAAAAAATATTTTTATAACTTTTCTGACGGAAAACATAAAAATTAAAATATAAATTTCACTTGTTCCGCTGTGTGTGATAATTGTATATTGAATGTATGGTTATCACGTTCAATTAGGTGAACGGGTACGAGGAAACCATCTGCTCTTGTCTAAAAAAAAATCAAAAGTTTTATCAAAAAATGGATTTTACTGATAATAAAACAGAAAACTTCATTAAAAAACTAGAAATAAAGTAACAATAAATTATATACTTTAGCTGCATTCGCCTTCCCAAAAAACATATCCATCTTTGCTTTAACATGCATTTCTTGCAGAGGCACTCGGAATATTGTTGCATAATTCAAGATCAGATCTTTAAGAACAATTATCTGCAATGCAGTCTTCCCAAAGCCATCTGTTCGACTATAAGCATCCTAAAACAATCAAAAAAAAAAACAATTAATAAAGAAAAATCAAAATTATCGCACATAAAAGAACTAACATTTTCTACAGAAAACAATGTTGGTCCAAATACTTTTACAACATTATCAACGGTTGCCAAATTGGAGTGGGAATGTTCAGTAACATCTCTTAAATGATCGAGTATGCGGCGAATTGTTTGTCGTCGAATCCTTGATAGACCATTCAATATTTCATAATATTCATCCATTTTATTATGGTCTAAAAAAATGAAGAACTGAATGAATTAATTTGACAATTGATTCAATGAAATAAAGAACAAAAAAACAAACTTTTATTTTCTTCATATTTTTTCAAATAAATTAAGTTGATTATCTATCTATATGCAGATGAGAAACCTTCTTACTTACAATAAAATAAAAGTAAACCTCTAGTTTCAGCAACAACAAACAGTCGTTCTTGAACTGTATAAGGAATAAGTGGTGAACTAAGCTGCCTAAAAAATGAACGAAGCACATCAGCAACAACATTTACCATGTCATCAGATCCAGAAATAATATGAACATCTGCCGGATCTAAAAAGTAGATAACACAAAGATAAATAGTAATTTTTAATGCTGATTCATTGACAATGATAACGATTATTTATTATTATTACATTTAATTGTTATATTATTACTATTATTATAATACCATTTTACTATCATTATTACTATATTATTATTTTTATTATTATTATCGTGCGTCATCAAGTTGATTCCTAGCAACCATATAGACAATCTACCTCTAGCTAATCTTAAAGATGATAGGAGATTGAAAACTATAGGAGATTGCTCATTGATTCTGTAAATCTAGCCACTTTACAGATCTTTTTCAACAGACTTGAATCTTCGTATAATATGTCCAAAACAGGATAATTTTTGCCTGGTTATTTGTGCCTCGAGTGAGAATTCCAGGTTTATTTGTTAAATAATCCTACAGCCTGTTCTCTTGGCTGTCCACGGTATTCTCAGGAGACTTCTCCAATATCAAAGTTCAAAAGCATCGATATTCTTCCTATCCTGCATCCCATAGAGAATCATTGGGAATACCATGATTGCATAATTCTAATCTTTGTAGGTATAGCCACATCACTGCATTTGAATATCTTTTCGAAGACCTTCACGGCTGTTCTTCCCAGAGCTAATATGCGGCACTTTTTTTAACTATTTATACTTATTATTGATGGCTCATTCTGAAAACCAGACTCTATCCACTTCGAAGTACGAATAAATTCTAATGTTAACTGCATCCATTATCATTAGTTTAATTTTTGCCTTCATATTTAGCTTAGTCCACTTTTTCACTGCGATCTTTGTCCTTTAAAATTTTAAGATCCCTGATATTCTCAGCTATTAGCGTAGCGCAGGTTATAAAAGTTTCTTTCTCCGATTTTTAAACTACCCTCATCTTTTAAACTAGCCTCCTTTAATATATATACAGCATAAAATTTGAAGTAAGGGAAGAGTGAGAATTTTTATTTCTATATTACTTGAAATTAGTTTCTTTTGCCATATTATTAATGTCAAAAAGATGTTTTGGGAAAAACTTTTTCTGAGTACAGTATATTTGGGATGATCAGCACAATCATTTTTCCTATAATCGATTGTTTTTGGTACTCTTGTTCAGTTATTTAGTCTATATTAGTAATATAGATATAGTAATAATGTCTCATGTTCTTTTCTTAAAATAAGTTTAAATATATGCGATGTATTTCTTATTTGCTTGCACCTTTATTATTAATGGCTGATATTGAAAAGCAGATATCTTCCTCATCTCTTTATGGATGTATGGTTCTCGCTTTGGATGATCCTATACAATATTTTGAAAGCATCAGAAATTAATGATACTGTACGATGTTTGCACATTTTATTAAGTCTCCTTTTTTAAATTGGAATGCAGATTGATTTATTCCAGTCGGTTGACTATTACGTTATTTTTTCGATTACAGTGGTAATTTGATTTCATCTTCTAATATTAGAGGTTCTTGTGAGTGAGAGATATTATATGTGGTCTCTTGGATATTATATCTATACAATGTAGTGTTTGAGTATATGTTCAAATTTGAGTATAATTGAGTATATTTGAGTTACGATATAATGTGTAAAAAAAACCTCTTCGAAATGCTTCTAGCAAAAGCCTGGCCTCAACGTTTGAGCCATTACGTCGATAAAGCCCTTTTTGAAAAAGACCATATGTCGATATATATTTGATACATCTGAAATCAGAAGATGCAGAAGCTTCGATATATTTTGATAAAAAAATAAAGGTAAGGATGGTTATTACTTGTCAACAATAACTGGAACATCATCAACTGTTAATTTCTGGTCCTCAAGTTCATATCCTTGGCAACCCATTTCTGACGAAATCAACTGGATCCATAGAGAGGTGATTGAATCACATTCGGCTTGTAAATAAAGCGATCTATACAAAAATATAATGAGCATAAGTTTTAAATTTCTGGAGTTTTCCCTGACTTATTGGAATGGAAAATTTCTTATTGATGATACATAAATAGGCAACAATAAGTAAACCATAGATAAATTGTGAAAATACTCAATGAAATTTGTAATTTGAAAGAAATAATTCTAAAATTTTTAAAATGTTTTAAAATCATTTAAATCATCTCTGCATCAATGAAAATTTAGATAACCGATCGCCAAATTTTGGACCAAAATTAATAATATTCATAATTTTAAAAATTACCCGCCATCTTGCAATAATAGGAAAGGACCATTCTGTGAGCCAATTACCGAGGCACACCAATCTATCTTCGATATATCTGTTTTCATGGCAAGAAATTTTCGAGTATCTAATTCGAAAAGCATAGCACAATTATTGAGCACATAGAAAAGCTTGCGCTGAAAAATGTTACAAATTTATAGAATTGCTGATAAATTCTAAAAAAAATTTCTTTAGGTGAAATTTAAGTATGTAGCCAACATTGTCCAAATTCATCCATCCTTTTGACCATGGGCAAGTAGCTCCTTGTCTAATCCATATTGTTCCACAAGCATCAAGCCGACGAAGATTATATAAAAGTGTCTCATGCTTTGGGACAAAACACTGAAAAGATAATAGATAATATAATAAATACGATAAAAAACAATTAAAATATAATAAGCATGGCAATAATATAATAAAATCCACACTTTATTAAATGGAATGATATTTTGGTTACATATAGAATAAATTTTTTATCACTAGCTTCTAGCGAAAAAAAACTGACTTTTGCTAAAAGTAACATCCAGTGATTGGGCGCATCATTAATAGTCATTTTAATATGGATCCAATTAATTGATAATGCATCATCTTTTAAAAAAATATTGATAACATCCTTAACTGATGGTGATTTCCCAACATAAACAAGATTTTTCGTTTGAAAAGGTCCCAAACTTATGACTTCACACTAAAATCACGATCACACTAAAATCACGATATAAGGCTAAAAAACAAAATAAAATAAAAAGTCTAATAAAAACTACAAATCTGGATATAAAATTGATGAAGGAAAGAAAATTTTGAGTTCTTAGGAAAGAAACTTACTTTATTTTCATTTTCATAGAACATAAGTTGATTCTTTCTCAAAACAGTCCAAAATTTCCCTCGATCCTTTTTATTTACAACTATATACATCCATCCTGAATAACAGATATCTTCATCTTCAATAATCGGTGAAGCATGGTCTTCATTCTCTTTAACAGTTGAATAATAATCTTTTTCCAAATTTACAATACCCGCTAGTGGATTTATACGCACTGTAGTATTATGATCAGTCAAATTTCCTTGCCAACTGAAAGTATGATTAAAAAGTATTAGAATATTTTGATGGA
The DNA here is from genome assembly GCA_900625125.1 of Dracunculus medinensis. Taxonomy (NCBI): domain Eukaryota; kingdom Metazoa; phylum Nematoda; class Chromadorea; order Rhabditida; family Dracunculidae; genus Dracunculus; species Dracunculus medinensis. The sequence goes on from UYYG01001235.1 coordinate 51,353, forward strand.
AATGGGGCTAACCATAAAACTTACCTAATCTTGGGATCCGCAATATTTGAACATGTTGAATTGTGAAGCATTTTCCGATATTCATCCAAACCGATATATCCTGGATTCCATATACTTCCACCAGGCCCTATTTCTAATCCAGCTAAAGAATTTTCTTCTGCATTTTCGATAACTGCTTCTCGCGTGGAGCAGAAAATTTTTTCCTCCATAGAAATATTGTGAATGTTTTCATTTTTTTCATTTTTTTCTTCCACCATTTTAAAATCATCCAGTTCAATTAGATTCATAGAAAATCGTGCTGATTGCTCAGGCAAAAAATCAGATTTGTTAGAATCAGCAATATCAGAGGAATAGAAATTCCCATATAAATTATTAGCAGAAGAAGAAGCTGCAGTCATTGCAAAAGGCAATGGTAATTTGGAAAGGAAATTTTCTGTAGATAGCTGAACTGGTAATAAATTTCGGGCCCAGGATTCCTGAATATGCAAATCAGACTTGAAATGATCCATATGTGGTTGTGAATCAGCGAAAGAATGTAAAAAAGAATGAAGAGGTGATAAGTTAGAGTTAGATGATATTATGGATCGCTGATTGTTTTCCTTCTGTGATTCAGCATCACTTCTGTCGTAAGTCGGAACAACATTGACAGAACCTAAATCATGTCCTGAAGTTGAACATGGAATAGTCTGAGAGCTAATGGATTTAACAGGAGATAATCGGGTCGATTTATGAAGCACTAATGGTGCTCCTTCAAACGACTGTTTTACTTCCAATTGATAATCCGCAAAAACCGTATTATTGTAGGGGAAATGGGGGTTTATAGATGAATTTGAATTTCTAAACGAACGTTCAGGCACTGCTGGTTTGAAATTTGTTGATAAACGTGGAGCTGGAATAGGTTTTGATTGATTAACTTTTTCAGCCATTATTTATCATATCGAATGATTTCTGCAAAAAACTGAGATTCAAATTTGAAAGAAAAAATTTAAACTAAGAAATTAAAAAAAGATCCAACGCTTATCATATCTGATGCGACATTGATAAAATTAGGCATATGTTTGCGCGATCTCCCTTTCTCATTCCCCAGAATCTTCATTCATCTTCCTTCACTAACATGTTCGAACTCAAAAATACTGAGTTCCATTCGATCTTATCATATAACATTTCTAAAAATTACGATGTGGTCCTATTCAGCTGCAAAATAATTACTCTTTAATTAGTTAACAGCTTAAACGACAACATTTAATTTACTTTACACGTGATCCACGTGATAAGTAGTTGCAGCTAGAAATCCTCATTTAGGCAAAACCTCAGAATCCCGAGAAATCAATATTAAAATGAAAGCAAAATTATTTCCAAAAGCGCGAAATGGTCGATGAACGCAGATGATATCACGAAACTAGCTACATTCCTGTCTAATGTGGTTATTATCAGATATAGCATCGCGAAACTTTTTCATTCCCCCAGCCAGAGGAACCAATAGTGGCACGAATTGTTATAGGGTCCAATCGAAGAAGAAAACAGCTCGATGAAGAATTTCATAGAAAAAGAGTAAACTGATGATAAACTGCACGTATCCACGTAAAGGTCCACGCACATGAACCTTCAATACCACAAAATTTCAAAAAAATTTCAAAAAAAATTTTATATATCAAACGATTGAAAAGACATTTTATGCAAAATGCTGATTCATTTATTTACCTTTTTTCTCTCATTCTCTTTTGCAATTTTACGTTTCACTTTGGAACTTTTCCCGCTGACCTTTGACCCAAAATCTAAAAAACCCCTAATCTAGACTTAGCACAATTATATAATAATTATTAAATTTATAACCCAAATAAATTGCAAGAGCTTTACTACAAAATTTTGACCTTTGACATACCAAAGAAAAGAACTTTCTCTTCAGGTCAGAAACCATCAATAATGAATAAATCCTTTTTTAAGCAAAATTAACAAATAAGTTAAAAATGAACTTTCAGCAAATATAGATGGAACCGATGCAGATTCATTTCTTCGCAATGATATACGGATTCTTTAAACATGATTTCACGAAGAAAACGACCTTGAACTTACCTAAAACTGGCAGCGCAGGTCAAGCCTGTCAAAGACCAAATGCACCGAGAGATACAAACTTATGCACCAAATAATGAAGGACGGATAGGAGGTTAGTCTTTTCTGCTACTATATATCTAATATGCCATTGAAACGAATTTCCACATTACGGTATTTCATAAATAGTTTGGTTTCTCTTAATATCGTTAATTTTATATTTGCGGTAATAAAAGTAAGTGGGAATGAGTTTTTTTCCGATTTTTGTGAAATAATTTAATATTTCTATTTTCCTTTTAAAATTTATCTTCTATTTTTGCCGAAGTAAATAAGGCTAAATGCCGTCTGTTGTTGCCTTCTAGCAGAAGTAATTGTTTGTGGGCGATTATTGATTTGGCCTTATCAGTCGTATTCGTAAGTTCGTAAGTTCAGCTCATTATCGCGGGTGGAACTGATATTCTAACATCGACTTCTGCAAGCCTATTGTAATGTGATTTAGATTAACGCAGCCGTGCAAATTCTTTGGGAAGAAAATCAGGTTTAGCTTAATTCTTCTGTACAATTCACATTGAAATATATCAAATATATAAAGTTTATAACTGAAAATAAGGCGGTGATTTGAGCAACGCAGAAAATATTTCACTTTTATTCTCTCGCAGTTTAACCTAATTGAATTTAAAAAATATTGTTATATTATGAGTGACGACGAATGACTGTTTCAATGTAAGCATCGATAAGATAATTTGCTAAAATTTAAAATTTACGATTATTGCTAAATTGCTAAATTATTGCTAACAATTATTGCTAAATTTTCTGTTGTTTTCATTGGTAACGATCGCTGATTTGCCTTTTACTCGAAAGAGTAGACCATAGAAAAGCATTGCTATATAGTAAAAAACTTTATAATTAGAAGTAGATTTGGATAAATTGAAATATTTGACTAACACCATTAAGGAGCGCCATTTCTGCTTAATCTCATCGTAAATTTTCTTCGTGCTCTTCAAGATATTCTAGTCGAATGAGTCATTGATTATTCATTAGACTAATCGAAGCCATAATTGAAAGAAATCCTGATTGACGTTTCTTCGTTTATATCATTTTTTATATGAGAAAGTAAAAAATCAGCTCTCACCATTACTGGTTAGGCTTGCTCCAACGGCTACAAGGGTAAGACGCTTCCAAGCGGCGCGGTCTGATGCCATCGTCGACACATTAATGGAAGCCATTCCTTTTTCCATCGTCTAAGTCCATATATTGCTGGTCCACCTATACGTTCAAAATCTTTTCTCACCGTATCAGTCCAGGTCTTGATTGGCCCATCTCGCTTTTGAGCCAACTATCACATAGTTTAGCAAATAACGAAATATGCGTCAATTCCTGTGGAGGATGACGGAGAATATGCTCTAACCAGCGAAGGCGGCGCTCTGCGATAACATTATTTATGCAGGTGGTATTTGAACGAAGGTGGATGCGATCTTGTGAGATTTTATCCACTCGACGAACCCGTAAAATATACCTTAGACAAGAGTGGTCAAAGGCAGATAACTTCTTAATATCCTCATTGGCCATGTCTCAGAACCATATAGTAAGATCGAACGGATCACGGCAATATAGATGCGGACTTTCGTTTTTGTAGTGATTTCACGACGATTCCATAAAGGTTTCGTCAACCGGAAGAACACATTTCTAGCTGCCGTGATCCGAGTTATAATATTATCTTTTGCCTGGCCATTTGTTATTAGAGTGGACCCAAGGTATTTAAAATCGGGCATTTCCTCGACGGTAATGAATTTACAAAAAGAGGCATTTTATCAGCTTCTTGCACATAAGACGAAAGGACTTTCGTTTTATTTACATTGATCCTGAGTCCGATTCTTGCTGCAGTTTCTGACACTTTATTTAGTATTACTTGCATTTCGTTATAACTATCAGCAAAAAGGACTACATCATCAGCGTATTCAAGATCTGTGATGTGATCCTCTGGAGTAATTCGGGCACCTCTTGAGTGCCGACAAGCAATGTTGATTATCCAGTCTATCGCATAGTTGAATATTGTGGGCGAAAGGACGCAGCCCTGACGGACACTTGCTCTTACATCGAAGAAATCTATCAGCTCCCCATATACATAGACCTGCGTCGACGTGCGCTCATAAAATGTCTTTATGAGTCTAATGATTTTCTCTGGAACACCGTCACGTTCCATCACTCTCCAAAGCGTCGCTCTATCAAATGAATCAAAGGCAGCAGCAAAGTCGATGAAAAAGTCGATGACAGTGGGTTGCAAATATTTGAAGCGATGTTCCAAAACCCCTCTTAACGTGAATATCTGGTCAGCACTTATGGAAATACGGGATAGCAGCATGCGCCCTGATCTGAACCCAGCTTGACTGAGGCGCATTCTGCTGTCCCGTACTTCGATAAGTCTGATGAATAGCAGGGAAGCAAAAATTTTTACTAAGACATCTAGTAGGTTGATTGCTCCATAATTGTCGCAGTTTGTCCTATCACCTTTCTTGAGAATTGGGAGCAGAATTGCTTTGCACCAATCATTTGGTAATATTTCTTTTTTCCATGCTAAAGAGTACATTTGTTGAAGGTGCCTTATGAAAGAAAATGGGCAGCATTTGAAGAGCTTAGCCCGAAAACCATCTTCTCCTGGAATTTTGTTGGCCTTAAGCTTATGGATAACTGAAATTATTTCTTCTTCTGTTGGAGGCTCGCAATTGCAAACGTATGCTTCGGCAAGCGTATCGTTATATCAAGGGCAACAGACGGCGCTTCATGGTTAAGTTTGGCTTCATATCTTTCCATCTTATGAGGCGGTCCTTAATATTCTTGACTGGCACGCCATTGCTGTCCCTTACCATTTCACTGATCATTCTCCGAATTATAGTTGCTTTATGAAGAAGGCGGAATAACTTCTTATTATTGCCTAATCGAGCCGCCGCCTCCATTCTTGAGGCCATGTCACTCCAATGATTTCTGTCCCGCCTTGCTGCTTCCGTTGCAAATCTTCGAAGCATCCGGTAGTCAGGATCACCTGACATTCGTGCTTTGGCAGCTTTTTCAGACAATTGGACAGTTGCTTCCGATACCCAACTAGCGCATTTCCTACTAGTATGCTATAGCGTAGAAGTGGCTGATTTTCGGAGACATTCCTTTAATTTGGATCAGTATTCATTTGCCGTTCCAGAAAAATCATTGATATTTGTATCATTGAGATGCGATGCTTCAATAATTCGGTTTGAAATGCGCTCACTGTCCCCGAATTTTTTATTTGAGATAATTGAAAGAACTTGGGGGATGCTGTAACATGAAGATTGCCCGTTTCAGCTCCGCGATAGGAGCGACTATCTAGTACAGAACTTTCCAACGGCGACGGCAACTGAAGATATAATCAATCTGGTTGAAGTGTTGGTTGTTCGGGGAGTTCCACGTGACTAGATGTTTTCTATTATGCCGGAAGCAAGTATTAGTAACAAAAAGTTTATGCTCTTCGGCATAACGAAGAAAAAGTTCCCCATTGTTACACCGGTTCCGATGCCATATTTGCCAATTGTTGAGGTCATCGCATTGTGACCTGCGCGAGCATTCCAGTCTCTCCCGATTATGATCATGTCATGTTTCGGTAGAGACTTAGCAATTGAAGTTCCGCATAAAACTTGTCTTAATCATGGTCATCCGACAACATTGAAGCATAGACACTGATGACCGAGATATTGCAGAACTTACCCTTAAAACGGGCATAGGCCATTCGGTCGTTTACCGGTTTCCACTCAATCAAAGCAGAATGGACCTTTATTGCTTGTATTATACTGAAAGAAAGCTGGTGAATATGATGTGGGATAAAGGAATTCTCAGAAAAGCTGCAAGAGGAAAAAGCTTTTCATTTTTTAAAAAATTTGAATATTGGATGGCAAATTGGTATAATTCATCTTTGAAAAGAAAAGTAAAAAATTAAGGAACAAAAGAAATTGCTTATTTTTTGTATTTGTCCTTTCATATTTATCATATTTTTTTTATTTTTCACGTTTTTATTACCATAATTTTTTTTTACAAAAAGACTATTAAGCATTAAGAATTGCAAAAATTAGATTTTCAGAATAGTCTTGTATGTGTTTGCATTATCATTGCTGGATTGGCATTTTTCTATCATTTAATAATGCTGGATTTTTTTTCAGATATTTGCTATGGTTTTTCGCTAGTTTTACTAGAACTTTCTTTATAATTTTGGTATTATTTTTCTTAATTTTTTAATCGTTTTTTAAAATATTTTATTTAAAATATTTTCATTTTTTCTTTCCATTTATAATTTTTTGATATAAATTATTTGATCATGAAAAAATGATCATTTCAGATGTTTTTGCATTGAAATTTTCACTGCACAAATTTTTCAGTCTTTTCGTGTTTATAAATAGATTATGTTAATATAGATTATGTTTATTTTTCACGATGAAGTAAGTTATTTTCCATAGCAAATATTTTATTTTCCATTTTTTATATGTATTTTTATTTTAATTTGCAAAATATGGCTAGGTGGTGTGAGTTGAAGAATTATAGGTTCGATCCTTCTTTCATAACGGAAGTTATTGAGCCTTTTCTTCTCATTAAATGTAAAAATGGGTGGTGCCAGGGATCACGATCCCAAAGTAATTCTATGACTTTAGGAATCAACTGAACCAGAGATAATTCGCGTTATTAAGATGAGAAGAAAAAGCAAGAGCACATCATAATTTTAAATACTGGCAGATTTAAAAAGGAATTATCATTGTTCACTGATATTTAACTGAAATTTATACTTTGCATTAGCAGCAAATCCAAGTCTTCATAGCGCAATATTGCTTTTAATGATTCAGCTGTACTTATTGTACATTAAAAAATATTAGAATAGTATTAGTTATAAAATTAAAAATGATATAAAAATATTAGAAAAAAGTTTATCGACATCAGATAGCTAGAGAGAATAGAATTCACTATAAGAATCTCTGTAATCTTTATAATCTATTATTAAATTTCACTGAAATTTAAATATTTTCCTTTTAACATTTAATATTTTCCTTTTAACATTTTCCTTTTAACATTTTAGTTTTTGTTTTTTTGTCATATTTTTTGATAAATTTTTTTAATAAATTATGTTTGATAAATTTGAATTTGGATTTTCTTTCCATTAGGAATTGAAATTCAATATGATAAAATTTAGTTTTTAGAGATTTCTCATAATTTATATGTTGAATAAAATATATTTTATCAAATACCAATTATCATTTTGAGGATTAACGTTGATGGTCTTGATGTGTTATTTCCATATGAATACATATATCCTGAACAAATTCTTTATATGGAAGAATTAAAGAAAACCCTCGATGCTCAGGTTTTAATTTTTTCACCTTATGTTTTACCTTTTTATTTAATTATCAAAGTTTTTTTACGTACAGGGTCATTGCTTGTTGGAAATGCCATCAGGAACTGGAAAAACAGTTTCACTACTTTCTCTTGTTGTTTCTTACATGGTCAATTTTCCTGATAGGCTGGATAAATTTATTTATTGCTCACGAACAATTCCAGAAATTGAGAAATGCATGGAAGAATTAAGAAATCTTTTTGATTATTACAAACGACTCTTAGGAGTAAGTAAAAAGTTTTGAAAAAATTACTATACTTTCTTTGAATGTAGTAGCTTTACTATTCTCTATTAATTTTTAAAGGAAAAAGGAATTAATGATATTTTTTTTAAATGATTCAGTTCATTTTATAAAGAATTCTTTCGATTGAACAAAAAGAAGATAAAGAGATAATATGCAAATTTTCAGAATTCTCCATCTTTTCTGGCATTGGCTTTGTCGGCTAGGAAGAATCTTTGTATAAACGATTCAGTTTCACGTTTGAGGCTTGGCACTGCTGTCGATGGAGCTTGTCAGCGGTAAGTGGTATTTATACTCATTATTTTTTAACTTTGTTCTTTTCATTTTCATATTTTTCATATTTAATTTATTAAGAGTGATTCTTTAGTATTTAAAATATGTTAATTTAATTTATTTTATATTCTTTTCTATTTTTTTATTCTTTTCTTATCTTTTATTATAACTTAAAAACTTGTTTTCTAACTTGTTTTTTTTGGTCAATATTTCTCTTATAGTACCAATTTTCTAGATTGACCGCCAGTTTTGTGCGAGCAAAGCGGATAATTGAACCTGATCTGCCTTGCTGTGATTATTTTGAGAAATTTGATGAAACAAGAGATTCGTCGTTGCCAAACGGCATTTTCAACTTGGTGCTTTTTTACGTTTCATGTAAAATTATTCTTTTTTTAAGTGCTAAATAAAGTGCTAAATTGATTAAATTAAAAATACTGCTTATTTATAGCACTTTTCATTTTTTTATTGTAGTCAGATTTGCGCGACTGGAGTAAAAAAAAAGGAATCTGCTCCTATTTTGTCGCTAGAAATGCAGTCGAAAAGGCCGATATTGTCGTGTATTCCTATCATTATATTTTGGATCCAAAAATCGCGGAATTAGTTTCTAAAAAATTTAGTCGGCGTTCTTGTGTAGTGTTTGATGAGGCACATAATATTGGTATCACTTTGTTGAGCCTTTTACAAATATAATGAAATTATAGAAATTTTCATTTAATTTCTCATTTTTGAAATTTTATTTTTCATAGATAATACTATGATCTTAAAATTATTTCTTTTATTATAATGATAAATTTCAGATAATGTCTGCATTGAATCAATGAGTGTATCACTTACAAAATCAACATTGGATAAGTCGATACAAAAATTAGGCACACTAGACAAATATATTGAAAAGTAGTAGCTTATTTTTCATTTTCTCTTTTTTTGATTCATTATCTTATCTTTTATCTTTAACCTTCTAATCTTTTAACTTTTAATTAATCAAAATTTCGCTTTTTTAAACTGAAGATTTAACATGAAGAAAATAAAAATCACTGAAGGATGAAACAAGAAAACAATGAACGTCTCATAACAGAATATGACCGATTGATTGAAGGATTGAAGAAAATTGAAGAAGAGCGTGCATCTGATCAAATATTAGCTAGTCCAGGTTATTCAAATATTAATTAAATCTAACATTCGCGTAAATTAGATAATTCGGATAATTTCAAATTGGTATAGCCGATTTCTTCTTGTAATTTTACTTGTTATCTCTGGTTATTATGTTGAAAATATGTAATTAAAAAAGTGTTCACTTCGTAATAGGGTACGGATGAATTCTTAACTTTCAAAAATTTACTTTGGTGAAAGAACAGAAATCCATGGTGCTCAATCTAAACAATATACCATGCGACCACATATATGATTTAACTTAATATGATTTGTCTTCAGTGGTTTTTAGGATGAATTTTTCTAAACTGATTACGAAATATTGAAATTTCAGTGATACCTAACGATATTTTACAAGAAGTTGTTCCTGGTTCAGTTCGGACTGCTGAACATTTTTTATCGTTTTTACGACGCTTCTGTGAATATTTGCAATATCGTATGCGAACTAAAACGGTGTTAATTGAAAGTCCGGCTGCTTTCTTGAGAGACATACAAGAAAAGATGTATATTGAAAGAAGACCACTTAGGTATTGTGATATTGTGATTATATTTTTTTCTTATATTTTTCCGCAGTTGAAATTAGGATTCTAGTATTTCTGAGTAAAATTTAAACGCTTATTTTTTTCTTTGAAGTAATTTTTTGAAATTTATTTAATTTCATTTTCAAAATGTTAAGGTTCTGTGCGGAACGATTCGCTTCTCTTGCTCGTACTTTAGAATTGGCAGACATTTCAGATTTCACTTCATTAGTTCTCATAACAAATTTCGCTACTCTTATTAGTACATATGGCAAAGGTAAATTTAAAAATGGTTTTTTTTCAGGGATTTCTGAATCTTGCTTTATTAATTGCAAATTTTAGTTTATTTATATTTTAGGATTTACAGTTGTAATCGAACCTCTTGACGAGAAAAGTGGAATAGGGCATAGTTGTACTATACATTTGAGTTGCATGGATGCATCGATTGCCATTCGTCCAGTTTTTCAGAGATTTCAATCAGTTATCATTACATCGGGAGTTCGTTTACACATTTTTACAAATTTTTTATTTCGTCTATTTTTATATTTAAAATATTTCAGCCATTTTTCCATTTTCAAAAAAATTGGATTCAAAAATTTGTTTTTGGTTTTCCGTTATCCATTTGATTTTTTATGGTCATTCTGCTCCTTCTTATTAAGTTAAATTGATAGAAAGATTAATTGATAGGACCTTGTTTGTTATGTTTTCAGACTTTATCTCCCCTCGATATGTATCCAAAAATTTTGGATTTTGATCCAGCAATAATGGCAAGTTTGTCAATGACTCTGGCTAGACCATGTATATCTCCACTAATTGTTTCTAAAGGTTCTTTTTTGTTTATTTTATTTTATTTTTATTTTATTTTATTTCTAATGGTTCTTTTTCGTTTTTTGATCCTTTTCAGTCATTGATTGTTGACAATTTGATATTTTAATATTTATATTTTAATATTTAAATTTGTATTTTAATATTTAATATTTTAATATTTAAATTTATATTTTAATATTTAATAATTAATGTTTTTTTAGATATTAGGTTTTCTGCTATGCTTTTCTGTTTTTTACCTAAAGATTATAAATAAAATATGGTTATCTAAATTTTATATGCCAATATTCAAATTTTTTCAAGGAAATGACCAAGTGGCAATGACTTCTCGTTTTGAATCGAGGTCTGATACAGCTGTCATTCGTAATTATGGGAATCTTGTTATCGAAATGGCGTCAATTGTGCCCGACGGTATCGTTGTCTTTTTCACTAGTTATTTATATATGGAGAATGTCATCAGTATGTGGTATGATCAAGTATGCAATCTTTTAAAAAATTGATCTTCAGTTAATAACTATTTCCGCTTAGAACAATCAGTGTTTGATTTTTTCAGTTTTTAAACCGGCGGCAATTATGACTACATTTTTTTTCATAAATCACTCATTTATTTTCAAAATTTTTTTTTGATTGAATTGTAAAATCGCTATTGGTTAAATTATTGGATATTTCTCATTTTTTTCAATGTTTTTTTTAGCGAATTATTGATGAGATCCTGAAATACAAATTAGTATTTATCGAAACGACAGATGCATTAGAAACAAGTGTTGCACTAGAAAAATACGTTGAAGCTTGTGACTGTGGTCGCGGTGCAGTTTTTTTTTCCGTTGCCAGAGGAAAGGTGGTGCTTAAATATTCTTAAATATTCTTTAGTCTGCTTCCTACTTCAATCTATTCTTTTAATTAAAATTTTTGGGCTTTTCAATTTCATTATTCAAGATCTATTGAAAATAGAATTAAGGTGTCTGAAGGTATCGATTTTTCTCATCATCTGGGGCGTGCAGTTCTAATGCTTGGTGTTCCTTACGTGTACACAGAAAGTAGAATATTACGTGCAAGGCTGGAATATCTTCGAGATCAGCTTGGAATTAAGTTAGAGCTTTATCTGTTTTATAAATTCAGTCTATTTATATATGTTATCTAGAAATTATAAAAATTACAAATTTATTGGTTAGAATTTTCACTGAAGATTTTCATCATAGGGAAAATGATTTTCTTACATTCGATGCAATGAGGCAAGCGGCTCAATGTATGGGACGTGCATTAAGAGGAAAATTGGATTACGGTTTAATGATATTCGCAGATAAAGTATGGTGTTACTTTGGTTTAATAAAGGAATTTTGAGTTGTATTATTTCTATTCATTTAAATGTATTTTTAACTCTATTTTTAGAGATTCGCTCGTAAGGATAAGATGGGTAAATTACCCAGATGGATTCAGCAGTACCTAGTTCCTGGCAGCATTAACTTGAGTATAGAAGAGGCGGGTATGTTGGCTCGCAAGTAAGTTAATTTTTCCTTTTCTGGAGTAAATTTTCAAAATTTTTCGCTATAAATTGCCTTAACGTTTAGTGCGAAAAAAGTTCAAGTTCAGATGGCTTCCTGTAATGGCACAACCATTCACTAAGGATCATCAATTGGGAATCGCTTTATTGAATGAAGATATGTTGAAAGCCGATCAACCTTTACAAAAACGCTTTTCTCATGTACTTCAGGAAATAGATTAATCGGCGTCGACAATGTATACAATTTTATAGTCATGAATCATATTGAATTGCGGTGATATTTTTTGTTTTTGTTTTAATTGTTGTGGTATTTAAATCTATTTTATCATTTAATTATAATTATTGAGTATAATTAATTGGTTTCACCAATGTTAAATTGCAAAATGTATTTGATTTTGATGCACAAAATCCATGCATATCTTGTCTTTTTCATATGAATAAAATATAAATTTATCAAATTAATTTAACTTATCAACTTCTTCATTCATCTCTTTTTTGTTATATTCGCTGTTTTAGTATATATTTTTCTTATTATATGTATCTCAGATAAACTATCTTATTAGATGTTAACCATTTAATTTTGTTTCTTCTGTTATTTGCTTCGAATTCTTCTGTTATTTACTTCGAAATTGATAAATTGTTATTAAATGCTTTTTTGCACAATACTTTAAAAGTATTAAATACCTTTAAATGCTTTAAAAGTAAATAAGCATCCGCTGATGATTACTTTCAAAGCCATTCATTCATTGAGACATCGTTTTTTTTTTAAATATTTCAGATACCGCAAGCCTTGCCGAATGATGATAGCACACACATGTGATGAAATTCACACACATGTGATGCAGTATGCGTGAAAGTAAGCATTTCTATTTTTCGATACATTTCCTGTTACCTTTTCTTTAGGATAAAATGAGTATTTTTCATACAGAAAGTATCACGAGATATAAAGATGGATTCAATTGTTATGATTTTTCGAGCAAGGATCTACTGCATTAGGAATTTCAGTTATTCAGTTATCAAGTTAAAAGGACATTCGAAGTGGCAAAATATTAAAAGTACAAAGGTTCAATTTATTCATTATTATTCTTTTAATAAGAAAATATAATGAAATTGTATAAATATAATGTTAAAAGTAAATATTTTTAACATAGATAAACAACAGCTTACTTAAAATTTAATATTTGCATTTGTTCCAGCTGAAGGTTGATGCGCAGAAATCTTTGCAAACAACTCGTTTGCTTCAAAAATTAAAGAAGGCCGTGCAAATTGACGGATTTGATTTAAAATTAAATAAAGGATTGGCGGCAATTCAACAAGAATTTCGCGCTTCTAATCTTTCGCTTGATTCATTCAATAGAGCACTTGATAGACTGAAGGTTTCATTTTAATGATTAATTTAGTGGTTCTGACCAAATTATATTTCTTACAAATCTGTTTTATTGCTATTTTACTGATAAAAAAATTGAATCCAAATCATTGCAATCATGTCTAGGCTAAGATTCGCCGACATTTTTTAAATTTTTTCTCCAGAAACAAAAGGTCGAAATGCAAAATTATGAGTTGATTGGACCCTCTGGATCATTATTCATTATCGAGACGGAAACAGAAAATCGCGTTAAAATGCAGCAGATTATTGCTAAATATATTAATAAGGTAATTCCAGTTTGAGTCAGTTTAAGTCTAGCGTTAAAGTTTAATTTTTTGGAAAAATTCTTATAGTATTAAAAGCCAGTGGAAAAAAAAGCCAGGAATGGTGAATAATTATCTTTTTCATTGATATTTTTTTAATATTTAGGTTGGTGGAGGATTTCGTTTTCAAGGAACACAGAATCAGTTTTCTAAAAAAGGAATTTTACGTGTATATCCTGAGATTGATGGCATAATTGTACCACTGGAAACTGTAGGTCTTTTAAAATTTTTTCAATTGGAAGTATTGCGATGGAAGATGGTCGTAATTTTTTTTCGTCACATTATTTATCAAAGAAATTAAATAAATAATTCATTCATGTTTTATTGCTAGGGTAAATTACGGTCCTTTTCATTAAGAACTCGAGCATAAATTTTTTCTTTTATGTGTGATGCTTTGATGGAATAGTACTGTGATTAATACTGTGATTAAGGCGAGCGATTGATATGGGATGTAATAGCAATATTGAGCCAGTTCGAGTTTCAGTCAGTCTTTTTTATTTTTCTGGTCCTAAAATCTTTTGAAAACTTGTCTGCCATACCTCAACCTCCCAGCCGCTTGTTAGAAAGTTGAGGGGTGATCCATATCACCCACAAGGGGTCTTGTGTCTTATAATATAATAGATCTGCTTAGTTTAGATGGAAGAAATTGGAATCGATCTGGATTGCGAAGATGTTGCGTTGGTAAAGGATGGCGATGAACAATATTATGAATTATCATGCTCTGCAAGCAGGGTTCATGATGTTCAGAAAAAACTTGAAGATCGTAAATTGACCGTAATTTCATCGGAACAAGAAATGCGAGCGAATCATACTGTCATTCTCAATGAAGATGATTGCTCAAAGGTTTTTTTTATTCACATGTTCGGAAAAAAAATTAAGATTAAGATTAACATTTTAACATTTAACATGTAACATTTTTATTTTTTTGTATAGTTGTTGAAAGCGAATATTCGGCACAAGTTTGCCGAAAACTTTACTTTTAAAAATTATAGATTTTGAATAAATTTTTTTTCTGAGAATACTACATTCCTATGCTCATTTCGATGTCGGACAGTACCTTGCCAAGGAATCACTTGGCAATAGAAACATGTGAGTCGCCAGCATCACCTGGATTTTCGAAGGTTTATTCCTGCCAGGCGCCGAACTTCAGCATCAGCATTCCCAACTGAGCTTTTTTGCTTTCGCACTTCGGCTACATTACCGTCTGATCAAGCGTGATGCGTCGGTCAGATTCGAATTCTTGATTTTCTGTGACATTCATTTTAATTCATCACATAATTCATTATAATTCGCTTCTTTTTTGAGTCCATAAGATTTTACAGGATTTTTTTCAAGGTCAATTTAACTGATTTTTTGAGTTGAAATAAAGTTTATAGGTAGAAAAATTCTATGCATTTCTTCAAGAGAATGACGATGTTATTCAAATTTTCGATAATATTGATCCGCAAAAAGTGGCTGCAGCTAAATCAAACTGAATCTTAATCACAATATTCACAATAACGTTTCATTTTTGTTTTTCATAAATCGATTGTTTGTTGAATTATAAATTGTATAAATCATGTGGAGTAAATTATCAAATTTTAATTAAAATCTTATATCAGTGCGAATAAGCAAAATATTTTTTTCTTTTATAAGTGTAAAGTTTATGTTCTAAAATTTTTTTCAGAATTTTTTTAATTTCAGTATTCTACAAATTTTTCTTTAGCAACTCATTCAGCTTTGAGAAATTTTTGGAAATTTTATGCTTTGTGAACATATGAATGTAGAATATAAAGATGGGGTAAAATTTAATATATTAAATATATTAAATATATTATAAACAAATTCATTCAAATAAAAGCAGATTAAAATAATTTAAATAATTTATGAGGAGAGGTGTTACCAATTAATTTCGGTAATTTTTGAAAATGTGAGAAAATATCATTTGAAGATAATTCTTTAATGTGTAATTTTAGGAAGCAAAAGAAACGCAAATTAAACTAATCATTTTATCGAGCCTACCGGTGCAAAAATTGGAATTAAATTCACCATTCTCTTAATCCTTTTTAGGTTACAACAATAAGGGTATGTTAATTTGTTGAAAAGACAAGATGGAATGCAATGTTGAAAAGTTAAAATGAAAATCAGGGTGCTAAGTTACGTATTCTTGAAACCGATTGAAAAAGCAACATAGTAAGAGCGATTTGATCCATTATTTAAAAGAATTTCGTTCGGTAGTGTTCGTCACAGATCTAAAAAGCAAAAAATTTTGGGGCATCTGCTTGTTTTGATGGTCCACAAAAACAGGCACGAAACGTTGGTCCATTCACTGCGCCTTGACAATAGCATGAAAGCATTTCCCGGCCATTGTCCTTTTTGCATAAACTCTTACAAATTTCGACCATGCATTGATCCAATGTTGGAAATGAACTGAAAAACCGATAATTAATATGAAAACCGATAAATGAATTAGGCCCAAGCCAACAATAACAATAACTATATATACTCGCTCTTCACTGTTTCTCTTATTTATTGGAACCAGAAACCTAAATTTTCGTCGACAATGGCATCAGACCGCACCGTTTGGAAGTGTCTTACCCTTGTAGCCGTTGGAGCCAGCCTAACCAGTAATGATGAGAGCTATTAGAAGAAAAAGAAGAGGCTAATATCCTGTTCTTCAAAGAATCATCCAAGATGTACTCTCAATTAGAATGTAATAATATGGTAGTAGCAGCAGCGCTATAATACCAATGCAAAATGGCTGCAAGATCTGAGAACTAGTCATAACGACCTCTCAGAGTAGGAAGCAGTTACCATCACAATTGTATTCGTGAAGGACCAATATCATTCAATTATCGACCAATAATTTCCCTGTCCCAATGTAGAAAGTACTACCAGATATCATAGCCATCTAGCTACAAGCCATATGAAGAGATGGTCAAAACACCAACTGCCCATAGATAAAGTAGTTGCTAAGACTAATTGTTTCGACAAGCCAATCTGTACATAGTTTAGATTCATAGTTTAGATCTGTACATAGTTTAGAAAAGCCTATGATTCAATGTCTTCTAACTGGATCTGGCTCTGTATAAAGTCAACAAAATCCTAACGACCATCAAGAACTTAATGGGACTGTGGAAAACGACATTTGGAGTTAACTTAAAAATTTTTATAAGGCTATAAAATGACGCGTTATCTTCGCTACTCTTTTACATAGGTCTAAACACGTTTAACCAGGTAATCACAAGAAACGGATACTGATACAAGTTCATAAGTGGAAACTATCATCAGCCAATTTTTCTACATGGATGATATCAAATTACAGTCTTAAAAGCGAACGAGAATAAAGAGATGTCATTAGGACTGGAGAAATTTGACTTGATGGTAGATGATAAGAAAGAGAGGAGAAATAATTAAGGCTGATAGGGTGGAACCACCAGCGGGGCCAGTTACATGTAGACTAGTTACAAGTATCTTGATATCCCACAGTTATGCTACGAAGAAAGCAAAAAAACATCATCTAAATACAGCCAAAGAATCTTAAATAGGGAAAAACAAACTCCATGAATAAACATTTGCTCCCTTTCATTATCAGATATGCAGCTGATAAAGCAGACGTGGAAGATGCCAGTGAAAACCCAGAAACTCTTAAAGCACTGAAATATAAAAATTTTTACACCATGTTTAATATACACAAAGGCTCCTAATAACTAAATACACTAGGTGGAGAGAAGGCGGGTGGGACTTGTGAATATCAAAGTGCCATTATCTTGAACAAGTATTCAGGAATCTGAATATAGTTTAGACCTTCCGAAGATCGGATAGGAAATTCGTCAGAAAATCTTGGAGAATAAGGCGAAGATCCTGTGGGACTCCATCCAGACAGATAAAGTAATAGCAAGTACTGGCCAATTAACCAGATATTGTGGTAGCAGGCAAGAGTTAGCTCTTATTCTTATAACTCTTGAAGGAAATAAGAATAACAAATGACAAGCGTTAGGAAGAAGGTATATAAGAAGGTAGAGAAATACTAGGGGCTGTAAAAGTAATTAAAGAAAATGGATGAAGAAAATAAAAATACTAGAGGTTGTGGCCCTTAAATTTTTTTTCCAAATTCCAGAAAAACATCAGAGATTTAGTAGTGCGTCCAGGAGAGTACGATGCCCGAGACAGCTAAAAACCCTCAAACTCGCAGGCCTTTGTTCGTAAAAGTCATGGGAACAAAATTCTCGCCCATTATTTTTAAGTGAACTTACCAGGGTAGCGTAACATGTGGACTGCATTTAGCTTGGCATGAAAGATCGGCGTGACAATAATTCGTTAACAATAATACAAGAATAACTATGCAAATAAAGGTTATTGTATATGAAGCAAAATATATTCTACAAATCATGCGAATAAACTGCACTTTGAATGAATGAAAAAATGTGATATTTTGCGAGTTGTTTATTAGAAAACAAACGATTGAAACAGAAAACAAGTTCCAAATAATGAACGCAAATTATAATTATATAATAATTACTGAAAATGTAAGAAACCAGTTCAAAAGTAATCGTAAATAATTGATAATTATAAGTAATTAATCAAAAGAATACATTATCGTATTATTGCAAATGCCAGAATTTTTCATGAAATTTTCAAAATTTTTGTTTCGAAAACATTTTAATTTTCACATCTTATAACTTGTAATATAACTCTTTTATAAATGATGTTTTTCTTGCTTTTTCTTATTAATCTCGACGAAAAATATAAAAAGATTCGTCGAAAGAGATATGAAAGAGGTACTGAAGAACCAGCTACATTTCTATTCTCAAGTGATTTTTTGGCGAAAATAATGTATCCGAGCAGCTAGCCAAATTATAAATAATGAGTGCTATTAGAAGAAATGAAAATATAAAACAATTATTTTAAAATGACAGAAAAATTTCTTAGATAAAAAAAGCGAAAATACAAGTCAAAAATTTGCAGAGTTGCGATATATGTTGATAAAAAATTCTTATTTTCGAGATATAAATAGGTAAAAGATAAAGCATATTTCTGGTAAAATTCGCTTCGCCGGCTATTAGCATAAATTTTTGCTAAAAAGTTGTTTGACGGTAGAAATAAGACTGGTGGTTCATTGTCAAGACAGCATCCTTGCTTTTCAAAACAATAATCTGAAGTATCATCCACTCAGCTATCTTGCGCCTGATCATTTAATTAAACTTTTCACTTGGATTTTTCCTGAAAATTTTTCTTGAATTTTTCTTCATCTTTGAACAATTTATTATGAATTCTCTTTAATTATACATATTAAAGATTTTAAAACAAAGATTTTAATATATTAAAGACTAGTTTTATTCTCAATTATATTTGTTTTGAAGGCACTTAAATCATTTTGGCAAATGATATTATAATTTAAAATCAGGTTTAAATCAAAAATAAATCAGTATAATAAGCCAATTTCAATAACTAATTCCTCAGAGAAGTTTACTAAAAAATTATTTTCCTCAAATTTTTAAGATGAGGCAGGAAAATGAAATCGGATATCTTCTAATCTCTTTAAAACTCTCAACATAAATAATAAAGATGCATTTTCTTGAAATCTTATAATTTTCTATGCAAAAACCTACATTTAGTGCAAAGTTTTATCAATTTCGATTAGTTAAATCATTTATTGAATTTCCGGATTTTTCTGTTTAAAATTTTTCTTATTCGTTATCTTTTTAATAACATAAATAATACCTTTTTAATTTAATGATAATATTTAATTTTTAAATTGTTAAAAGATCGTATAAAATTGAAAAGATATTCCGGAAAAGCATTCCAAATTCCTCGTTTCCACGACAATGTAATAAATATTTTAAAAGTGCTGAATACACAGTGATTAACATTTAAGCAGTTGAAAAATAAATTAACCGCTGTATCGTTGCAATGCTAAAATAATCACGAAAAACCCAACCACTTAAAAAGAAAGAAGATTTTCACCACCTCTTTCGAAAAATTATTGAATAAAAGTCCAACATAATTCAAACGCAAATAGATGAGATAGAAACAAATGTTCTTCCGACTTGGATCAGTCGCCATATTTTCGATAGATAAGGTAAAATCTGGTAAATCCGGAATAAAGCTTTCATTAAAAATGAAATAGTATTGGAGATCCACCTGTATTTCTATTCAGAAATGGTACATGCCGTTAAAAAATAAAAGAAAGAATAAGATAGGTGTAGGTTAAGATTCCTGAATCTTGGCATAGAAATTTAGGGAATAATTCATCGTTGGTTACCAGTTAGTGTGAATTATTTTATTTGTTCAATTCAGTCAACAATTGCTATATTTACTTTACCGACAATTTTCTGCTTTTTTTTATAATTTTCAAAAATCTAGTGAATACAATAATAAAAAATTCTTTCGCATAATGATAAAAAATTCCCTCATAACATTCAGTCTTAAAGAAAATAAAAATTTCTTTTTTCCTTTTTCTTCGTTGATAATGCACTAATCTTATCAACGAATAATGCAGATCATTTTTAAATGCAAATCTCTACACCACATTATGGATTTATGGATTTTAAATTGCATTTTATATTGCATTGTATAAGTTGAATAGATTGGCATGAACATTAGGCAAAAGCTGGTCAAATTCGAATCCGTCTTTCGTTCATTAACCATTAATGTGGGATTATTAGCTGCCTCGATTCGCTCAAATACACGTTTCATATTTCCAAACTTCTTTCTGATTTATGTTGCAATACATTCTATTTGAATAATTTTGAATATTAATCGACATAAATGTTTGAGCAATAATAATTATTTCAAATTTATGCAGCGATCATCACAAAAAGCTTATTTTTATAACTCATAAATATTCGCGTAAAGAATTAAAAAGTCAACTTTTTCACGTAAAATAACACGTATTTCGAAATCAAGAAATAATGATGAAAAAATTCTTTAAAATAATCCGGCAATAGATGTTTAATGACTTGAAAATCCTTTGAACTTCAGTTAATATTGAGAAACGTTCGACTCTTCTCTTATTGAATTGAAAGGTTCAACTTATGATTTTCATTTAAGATTTTTTATTTCCAGCAAAGTAACTTTGCTTATCAGTACGAAAAATTATTTTAGAAAAGGTGATAACGTAATAATTTATTTTCGTGATTTCCCTATTTTTCTTCAATATTTTATCAATTTTTAATATCAAAGAATTGTTATATTATGGGCGATTTTCGTAAACAAATGATTCATTTTTTATTTTCTTGACTCTTTAAATTTCGTGCTATTAGAAGAAATGAAAATATAAAACAATTATTTTAAAATGACAGGAAAAATTTTTTAGATAAAAAAAGCGAAAATACAAGTCAAAAATTTGCAGAGTTGCGATATATGTTGATAAAAAATTCTTATTTTCGAGATATAAATAGGTAAAAGATAAAGCATATTTCTGGTAAAATTCGCTTCGCTGGCTATTAGCATAAATTTTTGCTAATATTTGGAATTTGCTATTTGGAATTTCAGCAATTGAATGGGTCAAAAATCCTGGGAATCCCTCGCAGAGAATTTCCACAGTTTTGCTTCTAAGCACTTGTGTTGAAAGAAATATTAAAGGTTATGCGAGGTCACGAAAGGTTAAAATATTTCGCAAAAAAATGAATAATTTTGCTAAAAGAATATATTACATGATATTGCGAAAATTTTCTCATGGGTTAAAAAATTCTTCGCCAAATATCATATTTCTGGAAAAAGTTTATAATATTATATAAATTTTTTGTGATGTTGGTTGAAATGAAATTACTGGATTTGACTAAAGTACTTTGTCGATAATTTTATCAAAATGCTAAAAGGTTATTGTTGCTTTACCGAAAATTCGTTCTTGTCGTATTCCTTAGCTACTGATTTTATAAATTTCTTTTCTCCAATTCAATTTTTTTGTGATACCTAGTGTCATTATTCGCCCTCGAGAAACTCTCGAGAAAAATAAGTGGCCACGAGGAAAATCGAATGCAGAAACCATAGAGAAAGGTGTCACAGAATCGTAAAGATGAATTTGCCATTCGTCTTGTGTACGTATAGATTTCATCATAATTCAATAAGTAATCCAAAATAGCGAACTTTTTTTTATCTTTCTATTTTTACATCCATTTATTCCAAATTACTGAATTTTCCGGTACTCATCTGATTCCACATTAATTTTAATGATCAGTATGGTAAGTATAGAATTATTTATTGAAAGGCAACCAAGCGTGGCGGCAAACAATGTGCTTGCCATCTGCTTGTGCTAATAACAACAGTTGAAATCACAAATAATTAAAATTAATGATAAAAAAAGAAAATATGAAAAATTAACAAAAAAAAATAGTTCGAAGTAACCATAGTACTTACATACAATCGTGGTCTAATCTTTTTTTAAAGATAGCTACGGATGATGCACAAGCTATATCGTTTGGTAATTTATTTAATTAGTAGTGCGAATAAATAGTGTATATAATTCGATGTGCTTCGTTGAAATGAAAGAGATCGCAATTTTTGCTTTTCAGAACGAATTTTGAAACTAAGATATTTTTAGCAGATATTTTACAAGAAAGAATTTTTAAGATCATCAAATCTCTAAAAGTCAAATATCATTTTAACCGATTCATTAAACTAAGATTGATTGAACTAAGAGGGTCGAAAGCTTGGTGACTCTAATACTGTAGAAATGTCGAATAATTATAACCTTTATAACCTTTTTAACCTTTTGTATTATTAGAAAACAGTCTATCTCACTGATATTTCTGATGTAATAATATGATATGCCGCTGTAAAATTTTTTTTTTAAATGCAGTTTTAAAAGAAGTTAAGGCAATGTAGTCTCATTCAAAATGTTGTTTTTTTGGCCAATAGTCATGATAAATCATGGCAAATGAAGATAATTTTTTTTGCAGAATTTTGCCTTCCCAGCGGAATCAAAGATATTTTGATTGGTAAGGATGGTCGAGTGGTATGGTTGCATCGATTCCCGCAAGTCTCATAGGTCCCTTTTCTCACTCTGGCAGAAGAATGTAAAAAAAAGCTCGGTGAGCGGTGCTTGTGACACGCTTATAGGTTTTCTAAATGACTCCCACGGGGAAAATCTCTAACCTGCTAATAGTCAGCGGAGCTAACCTACGTAGAAATAATGAGCGCTAACCATTGCTGTGCAAAATATTATTTTTAGAGAATTAATGCAAAAATAAATGCAATCAACGAATTCAAATCAGATGCAATAAATACATTAAAAACATTTTTTTCCACATCTTCATCATCATTCTTTTGACTGATTTGTTTACTATTTTTGATTTAAATATAAGCGAATAAATCTTATCATTTCAAATTCGTTCAAAATAAGCATCATCGTTAATGGCTTTTAGGAGAAAATCGCAAAATTAAAGGCAAATACATTTGAAAACCGACCACTTTTCATAGCACTTATGTAGTAATAATATTTTAACACTTTATCATATTGGAATAGGATTTCGGACCAGTGCTGATGGTCTTCTAATCATGATAATGGTTGAGAGGGAATAAACGGTGGAATACATTATGGAATATAATATCACTGCGCGAGAAATTAAAATTTGGGCTGCAGAGGGACATACCAAAGCATTAGACGCATTATTGTATATTTTAAAAATTCAGACCAAATTTACAACAAATTAACCAAAAAAGCCAGCAAATAATTGTAAAAACTCATGTGAGTTTGAAGTTTTTTATAATTTCCTTTCGTTTTTTTTCGAATTTGAAATTTTTAAAGTTAAAACTCTTTGAACTAATAATTTCTCATTTTAAAACATTTTTTGATGCAATATTATTTTTTGAGATAAGAAAGATGGAAATAAATAAAAAAGACCGATGCTTCTTTCATCGTATTAGAATGGCTGATGAATAAAGATGTTAAGAGAATAATATAAATCCACAAGTGGTGCTTCAGGTTGCTCCGCTGTCTGTAAAGGAAAGGCCCTCTAGTGAGCAACTGGCTTGGAAACAATACAGAACAATACTATTTTTGAATATATGCTTAAATAAGCCGACCAATATTAAGCAGTACCATTAGTTACTTAAAGAATAAATATTTGCGGATGAAAATTCGTTGGAAAGAAAATAAAATAAACAAGGGTAAAATATTTATTTTATGTTATCTTTTTAATCACTCTTTAGATCTGAAATTTATTTCAATCGATTAGATAGATAGCAGTACAAGTTTAAATAAACTTTTTTCATAACGTGATTCTTTTCTTTATATGTGAAGTGGATGGTGTGCCAGCGAGCTGCATTTGGTGCTAGTAAGCTTGACGAAATTCGCTTAATAGAAACTAATTGGCAGCTTGGGCTAATTGTTTATTTATTTATTGAAAAACAGCCAAGCATGGCGACAAGCGACATTTGCTTAATAACAACAATTTCTGTAAAATGAAAAGAAATTAGCTGTAAATAAACATAAATATATCTATAAAATATATAAAATGCAAAAGGAATGTGATAAAAGGGAACAATGTTAAGAGAAATAATACAAGTGGAAGGAAAAATTCAGGAGAAAACGCTTCACGAGTTTGCGTGGAGGTCATCTTGCAGAGACCATACTAATCTTTTCTGTATTATTCTGTATATTTAGTATTTTCATTGGAAAGAATAACTAAATTTATTTAAATTTAAAAGACAATTTAGACAATTTTGAAAAGCGATTCATAAGAATATTGCATGGCAAAATTTAGATATCGCGTGTGTTGTAAAAAGGTTGCTTCATCAGTGAATTCTCATGAGCGAATTTCTAGAGAGATCGTACTTGCTGAAAACGTACAAAACTTCCTTAAAATAGTTGAAGAAGTTTAGCTTATTCTTGCTTTTTTTTTATTTTAGCTTATTCTTGTTCCATGAATTTCGTTAATTATCTTCAGTTACCTAAGCGAAAGAATAAATGCATAAATGCTATGTAACGAATGGCTATGATTTGTTTTTTTTTTTTTGATGCAATTATGATAATACAATTTATATCCAAATGTTTCATACCGATTATTTCGGTCGTTTTATCATAGCCATCGAATCCATTTCAACCTTCAATTGTTCCAAATTTTGCTATTTTTAAAAGAATTGGATGTGGAAAAATTCATCTTATAATTTCAAAAGGTGTGTTTAGGAATTTGTCCAATTTTTTGAGGCTCACACTCATTTTATCACTCAATTTACGTTTTGTTCTATAATAATTTACGTTTTGTTCTATAATAGTTATATAACAGTTCTAAAATAAAACAAGCTTGAAAAATTTTTTCATGAAAATATTATAGAATTTTGCAAATTTCATAAACCAACCAGAGAAGCTGCTGTAATTATAACAAAAAAAAATAAAAAAAGCAGTGGGATAGTCCAGTTGAAAAAAAAGAGGAAAAAATATTGTTGAGAGTCCACAGTGCCTCCAAGATTTTTAGATTAAGTATTTGATCTCCTCAGAAGCAAGGAATCTCCATGTTCATGCCTTGTTATTCTCATTATATACCATTTTATCACTTTTCTTTCGCATATTATATTTTTTTTTTTAAATAAATGTGCTAATCTGCTTTTTTGCTTTATCATGAGCCAATTAATATGACGAAAAGATAGTTTATTTCATAAATCTTTTTTATCTAATGTTTATATCATGCAATAGACAATGAATTCATTGTCTTATTATTATATCGTAAATTCTTTTAATTTAGTTGATTGAGCTCCGGCAACAATCCGGCAATATTGAGCAAGCCATGTTTGCTCCAGGCGATGCCTTCTCGAGATGGATTTTCGCCAGTCATCAGACGATTTCGACACTCCAACATTTTGCGAAATGAGGAAATGCTAATTATTATTAATATTATATTGTATTTTCGACCATCATTATATTATTGGGTCATATTTTATCACTGGGGATAGAATGGCTCAGTGGGTTGTTGTTCGATTGGGGGCGCCGACGTTGAGGTTCGATTCCTCGCAGGAGTAGACCTCTACAAAAATCTGGGTGTTGCTGGCGACTCACCTGCATTTCTATCACCAAGGGAGTCCCTGGCATATTGCTCAATGTGACAAACCAGTGGAGCGAATTTAACCATTAATGGTGAGGAAGAATATATTGTTTTTAAAAAAATTGTCATATTATATTATATTTTCGACCATCATTATTTTATTCTTAATTCTATTTTGGCTCTTTTTACTTTCTACTTTTATTTTTTTCCTACTATTGTTGGTACTTTATTATTACTTATTTATTGCTATCATTTATTATCATATTATGCACTTTTGTTATTGCTGCTAATATTAATTGCTATCATTAATATTAATATTTATTATTATTTTCTATATAACTATATTATTATCTACCGATTATGAACAAAATTGCTTTTCTATAATTTTTTCTATAATTGTATTCTATGCCGAATTCAGTTATTTTTGGTTTCAAAAAAGGTGTAAAGACATTGAAATTCTCTGGCAGGAAGTGAAGTGCAAATTTTTCGAATTTTCCCGTAAAAAAATTATTAGAAAAAAAATAAAATAAGTAAATCATAATAAAGGGCGTAAAAAGGGCGTAACAAATGTTAAACATAGGCCATAGGCGTTGCGTGGATATAAATATTTTATTCGAATTACTTTTTGTTTGCTGTTTGGTAGACGAATTGCCTACTATATTGGAACTAATTTCTTATTTTCAACTAAATTTTGAATTTTAAAAATATTATTATTATGTTACTCTCACCTGAACAATTTAATCAACTTACCAGCTATACTTCATGTAAGTTAATCTTTCTAATTTTTTTAAGAATTCAAAATAAAGGTATTTAAAAATTTCAATTTTTATTAAAAGAATATTTCATAGCGGACAGCTGATAGTTTAATTACTTATTTTTATAAACTACTGATACCGTAAAGTAAGCAGCATAATATTTCCCGGCAAAAAATATTAGTTGTGACCAAAAAATTAAAAATGATTTGGACAAACTTTGATCGCTTATCAATTGACATTTGTCGAATCCCTAAAGTAGATTATAAATTTATAAACTCTTAATTCACCTAATTATTATCTTTTTCAATTTATTTTTTTGTCTTTTTTTCAAAGAAAATTTTTTGCAATGTCGCTTTCAAATATTCAGGAAAAGAATGCCAATGTAAATTGTATATAAATTGTTTTTTTAAATATCAAATTTCGTCAAAAATTTTATAGGCACCTATTATATTATTATTGTTGTTAGTGCTTGAGAAATTATCTTATTTTGATCGAAAATGGTTTTTTCTCTTCAGATCAAATAGAAAGAAAATGTAGATTTAATTTTTGTTTTTGCCATTTTGAGATTGGACTGACAAACCTGTATAAAAAAATATATTCGAATTATTCATGATATAGTGGCTACTGTTCAAATCATCGTTTATAACTTTAAGGCTTGCTTCCCACCTCCGGCCCAAGTTTATCATTAAGAAACCTGAGTAATGCTAATCCGATAATCCGCCTATATGTGCATTTATTACCAAATGATTCCCTAGCAAAATAGAAAATCTAATGATGAGCACTGATCACTTTTTTAGTATAGTTAAATTAATGTTAAATTTAAGGTTATGATAAATGTGATTATAATTTCAAGACACTTTCAAGATCTTTATTTCATATATTAAAAGGAACAGATTTTATCACAGATTTTATATTAATTAAAATTTTACTTTAGTTAGAGACGAGGAGAAAAGCATGAATGTCGCTGATAAAATAATTAAACTTGCCTTGTCTCTGAATAACTTACTGATTTGCATATCTATTTGCATTTTGACAATGCAAAAATCAAAAGCGAGAATTTATTCATATACATTTCCGATGTGATTAAATTGGTACCTTTTATTGAATAAATTGAATAGATTAATTAACTGCTTCAATCTTTGATTAAAATAAGCGAATTTTTGAATTTTTTTTTACATTTTATTTTATATGCGATTTTTTTTCTTTGTTGGCGATCTGAATAGTAAATTTTGTTTAGAAATTCTAACATTTCAGATTTCTCATTATTCAATAATCAGGTCTCACAATAGATCAAACTTAACGCAATAGCGACTACCATTATGGACAATTGTAGCAGAAAATCGCGATGCCATAATTAGCAAAATAATACCGTTTATTCTTTCGTCCACTCTTGAATATTGAATATTTTGAAAAGAAAACGAAATTATTAAATAAGTAGGATTTTCCAATAAATCTGGCAATGATTGGATTGCTGTTTGGAAAATTTGAAATGTTTCGATTTATTTATCCCAATCTCAAAGTTGAGCTTTGTGGTGGATTCAAGTTAATATTAGACCTGTTATGCAGCTTGTTCAGTTTTTACTCTAAATATAACATAATGTTTTTCGAATAATAATCAACCAAGCAGAACTTCTTTTTGCAAGATTATTTATATTTCTTCAAAATGGTTCGATTGTTTTACAATTTTTTCAATTGTTTGATTGTTTTTCGATTTTGTTCTATTGAGTAAATTAGCGAGAATTTTGCCATTGATAGATTAAAAATTTAATCGTAGGTGAAATAGTAGGATTTTGGCGAAGTTATTAATATTATTATTATTCAATATTATTCGCGATTTACAATGCTTAAAAACTTCGGATAAAATTTGTAAAAATTTATCCGAAGTTTTTAAAATTTATCTTGGCGTAAATTTTTAATATAGGCAATGCCTGCATGCAATTAATTCTCAGAACCCAAAAAAAGCGAATGTCCAATGTAAAGTTTGATGAATTTTTCAGTCCTTACCCATACAACGATTTAAGATATATTTCGATTCTTTGGGAAAGCAGTATCCAAAGCTCGAATTTGATATGAAAATAAAGAAGGAAAGTTCATTTAGGATATCTAGCATTGTATCAGGATTATCTATATGATTTCCTGGTTCTAAAATTTTCTGAAGCATTTGCTATTTTATCGACTGAACCATCATGCACTGGTGTCTGACAAATAAAATGTTAAGAATTTGATCGGCATCGAATATTTATATTACTATTCTGACAATTGTTTTCATATGCGATCGAGTTAATGTTCAAATTTATGATTACCAAATTTCTTTTCTAAAAATGCCAATTTGAAATGCCAATCATTGATAATCTTAGTTTGTCTAAGGCTTTACCTTGTTTAAAATTAACTAAATTCCATTTGGTGTCTATTCGGCATAAAGAGTAACTGAACATTAGATATGAGTTTACACTGCTTAAAGAAAGTTTCTCGAGGGATTTAACGTTTTTTTATAAACTCGAAATCGATATATTTTTGGAGGATGTTGAAGGCATTTTTCTTCTAGAAAATTTCCCTTGATAAAATGAAAACAGATTTCGGTGGGACCAGTCAATCGCAAAATCTGTTTTAATACTTGCATTATATTCATATAAATGCCGGAATGGCCAAGTGATATGATTCCACTTAGGCCACCAAGGATTCGTCTCGTGACCCTTGCTGAAAATAAACCTTCTACCAAGAATGAAATCTGAGTGTCCATGAGAGTTTACAAAAATTTAATGGTCAGTGAAGCCAAAAATAATGAGTGAACTTTCAAAAATAGTAAACTGTGGAATTGGAAGTGGAAATACCCAGTTAATTAAATTTTCTGGAAGAAATTTATGCACTTAATTTTATGAAAATATTCTAAGATAACAAAGAATTTGCTGAAGTATTTATCGCATTAAGCAAGCTATTGAATAAAATGGCTTAAAATAGCTTTAAAAAAAAGATTTATAACTTAATCACTTATAACTCTTATCATCTGTCAAAAATCACTTATAAAAACACACTTATAAACCTGTAACTTAATCAGGCCTATTGTCTTTCAAAGTTAGCTTTTCATTAGAAAGCTTGTTTTTCACAGATTTTACTTTTTTGGTTATTTATGGTAAAAACCCTTTCTAAGATAAATTGTAAGTTCGTGCGCAGATTCTAAAAAATATTAATATTGATTAATTAATTATATTAATCATATTATAAGTGAATTAGCTAATCTATTTTATCGTTTTTAATGCCTTTTTTACATTTTTTTCATTTTGTTAAATGTAACAAAAGAAATTTGCTATAATAAATCTAATATAATAAATCTAAGATTAAATAAAGCAAAGCCAGAAATTCTCTGGAAGACGGAATAAAACAAAAACTGCGCTTATTTCACCAATCGACTCAAAATTTCAGTCCGCCAGAAGTGAGTAGATTACGCTCGCTTTTTCTGGTAAGAAAACTCTTGGGAATAGAAATACAGATAACTTGCCCGCATGCCTGGATGCTTTTTAACTACTCCTATTGGACTACTCCTATTGGAGGCAAAAACTAAACCCTTGCCTTTCAAAGCGATAAAATGAACCATTATCCACTCAATTATTCGGATCTAAAAAAAGATGAATATTGTGACAAAGTAAAAGTGAATTCAAATATTATGAAAACTAAACATAGATTCTTCAATTTTTCATACAAAAGCAATAATTAATTTCAAATTGCAACTGTAATTTAATAACTTTAATTACTTTGATGAGTTTTATTGCATTAAGAAGTGCAAAGAGCACATAAATGATAATAAAATGATATAGATTTCCACCCTAAATTCCTCTAATTTCTATTTTAATCTTACGAATCGGAAAGAAACAAGTTTCGGGATTAATCTCGTTCAATTTAAGGTAAAAAATTTCAGTGCAAAGCTATTATTTTATAATATATTGTGAAAATAAAATATATTCATGTTGTTGAAATATTTTGAAAAAACTTTATCGTAGATTCCAACCGGAAAGTTCAAGATATGTTGGTAGAATTCCAGCCAGGTGGCATTTTCAATGAATATCTCTCAGATGATGGCCAGGTGATCAATTTTTTAAAGAAAAATATTTTTATTGATGAAATAAATTAGCAAATTTTTTAGGCGAACCAATAGTTTCAAACTTGCGAAAAAACTGTAGAAATTTGGAAAATATAAGAAATTGGTTAATATATTTTTGCTTAGTTAAGATTTTTTTTCCAGAAATGTTTATCACTTTTGGTTGGGCTCATTCCACTTGATCTGTCAGGCTAGGCAAATTTTTTAAAGAATCAGTCAGCAATAGAGATGAAGGTGAGTCGCCAGCAACGCCTGGATTTTTGAAGGATAGGTTTATTCCTATTCTGCATAGAATCTCAGCATCAAACTAGACAACAATCTATTGAGCCCTTTATCTCCTTCGTCATACTAACAGCCACTAGAGAGGCATGGTTTTTTTTAAAAGCAGATTTTCTTCTGTCAGGAGTGAGGCTTCAATTCCTCAAAAGCGACAATCCACTGGGCAGTCATAGCTCTAACTAGTAGCATTTTTAATATTACCATAAGCGCTTCGCAGGTTCGATTTCTTTTTCTCTATGAAATAAACCTTGTAATTAAAAGTGATATTTGACTGGTAATTTCTAACGAAAAAAGAATGAATTCAAATCTAGAGTTAATTATATCCGCTAGAGTTAAAATAATTTTCAAAAAGGAAAAATAGTTGGTAACTGTTGGATTTCTATCGTTTTTGCTTTATTTTATCCTACCACCCTATTTCTTAAAACACCGCATAAAATATGTTCTAGTATTAGTTTTTTAATGTTAAGTGATTCGCGATACTATAAATCATTGCAATTTTTTCGAAAGAAATTTTTAACATTCTGTGCAGGATATTTTTTTTAAAAAATTATTTTTTGCAATAATAAAATAGGAAAGAAATTATTGTGGCGAAGTTGAAAAGGTTCTTCCTCTTCTCTTCTGCTTATTTAATTCAATATTTCAGTCACTGAAATGATATTTCAGGCTATAAATTTTGATGGATTTAAACGTTTTTTAAGAATCTATTTTGAAGCCGAGCTCTCGCAGGACCTCATCCAACAACTTTTTCTATCTTTCCAGCTTCGAACTAATGACAAAGCTATCTCGAGTTAATTTAATATTCTTTTTTATTTTATTTTATTCATTCTATTATTTATTTTTATTTTACTATTTATTTTTTATTTATTTATTTTTTGCCATCTGTATCAAATAAATTAATAGCATATAAAGCAGTAGCTTTTTCTTAATCATTTATTTACAATATAGTATAGTATAGCATTATAGCCAAAACCAACATAGCATAACGTATAAGATTTAATCATAACTGACAGGTTGTAACCTTATACAAATAAGTATGCAAAAGCATACTGTGGATCGAAATGTGGTAGGAAGTATTCATATGGAACTTTGCTTCATATTATGAAAATAAAAAGGAAGTGGAAAAAAAAATTCGCTAGCAAGGGAACCGTTATTATTCTATGGGCCATTTATTTAACGATGAATATTTATGAGAATTTGCATGAAGAATTTAATTTTACATTTTTCCATGAATTGAAATAAGATAAGTAGAGGAAAAGTGGCATATGCACATATATGCATACAAGCTTTTTGCTAGTGATGAAATTAATGAATCCTACCACCCACATTTTTTTCTGGACAATTATTTCCAATGTTCTCCATGGAATTACATAACATTTATATCACAAGAATTTTATTTTTTAAGCGATAAATTGGCTTAAAACTTATTATAAATTATTAAATTTTTGGCAATAATACTTAAATGATTTATTGAATTTGTACACTTTGCATAAAATAGAGAAATCTCAGAGAATGATACTACCACGAAAAAATGTAATATTTATCAGATGTACCAGATGTGATAGCAATCCAAGAGAATTAAAAAGTCTAGGCGAAAAATTAGAATAATTAACAACTTCTCGGGAACATCTTGAATATGTTTCATCAAAAGTTAAATTAAATTAGATAAAGAAATTCTATTCCAGATTCCACATCAATGCCAAAAATAAAATCTACACTGCAGTCGGCTAATAGTGATAAAATATGTTATCAGTATCATAATAATACAACAAAATTTACATTATTGAAACCAATATTCTGTTATTTTTCGCTCCTTGAAGGTGCATCACCCGAAGAAAAGCTGGAATGTAAGATTTGGTTTTATCAACTTAAGATTTCAGTTATAGCAATTAAAAAATATGGCGATTTTCAATTTATAAATTATAATCCAAAAAGGCTCGATGATTTTGAGTTACTGTAAATTCTTTAAAAATTCTAATTTTTTTATTTTTTTTCTAATTCCAGTTGTATTCCACGTATACGATTCCGATGGAAATGGATTCCTCGACAGTAAAGTTAATTTTTTAAGATGAATTATTGTGAAAAATTATCTTGATGAAAGAATTTGAAAAAGAGTATTTTATGTTTCGATCCATTTTTGTAGGCTGAAAAATAAATTCAAATCAGTGAATAGAAATAACGGCAAAGTAATATTATTAAGGCAAAAAAAAACGGAGCATGAATCCTATTCTCCAGTCTTTAAATCGAAACAAAACATGAAACCAAATAATGAAAATAGATGGTGGAAGGAACCAGCATAAATTGGGTATTCATATGCATTTTGATACAATTTGCAGGAAATTGAATGTATTATCGAGCAAATGATGAATGTGGCGCGATACCAACAGTGGGACACTATTGAGCTGGAATCGGCAAGCAATTTTTTAAAAAAAACAAAAAGTTTTCTTCTTCTTGTGATAGATTCAGGATTTCTAGTTTGGTTAACTACATTAGCACTGGCTGTAAGGATGAAATTTCTTCCTCAAGTTTCATTTATAGATAAAAATATTGATAACAAATTGATAACGAACTGATAATAGATTTATTCTCAGCAAAGAAGAATCGAATTTATGATGGCTTGAATTTAGTTGAAGCAATATCACTCGACCATATTCCATCAAGATATGTTGAATCGCATCCGTCTTTTATTTGATGATCTTTTTTTTTCGATCATCTATTAATAAATATCACAGGAGTGCCGAGTGATAGTTGCTTATATTGCCATCTCAAACTTTAGATCCTTCAGGTAGAACCCACTAAAAATCCAGCTGATGATAAACCATCTGTCTTCAAGTGTCTCATTGGCGAAATTTCTAACCTTCCGATAGCCCATCTAACCAGAAATCCCTAATGATCGCTAATTCCTCACATAATAAGCACAAATTAGATATGAAAATAAATATTACATTCGGATGATTATTTGTGGATTTACGAACATCTTGTAAAAATATATAGTTCATCCTAAATTACTAAAATTCAATTGGAAATTAACTCAATAACTTATAGATTTTGCGACAAATGATGACTGAAATCGATTATGATTCAGATGGCATCGTATCGTTGGAAGAATGGAAGCGCGGTGGCCTTACAACCATACCATTATTAATTCTCCTTGGCATCGACACAGTAACTCATAATTCCATAAAAAAAGGGAACATAATTACTGAAAATTGAATAGAATAATTAATATGGATATGCTTTTTTCTTCCAGGAAATGAACGAAGATGGAATTCACATTTGGAAATTGAGACATTTCAGCAAGCCAACGCATTGTAACGTTTGTATGAATCTCCTCGTCGGTTGGGGTGGAAAACAAGGGCTTGCATGCGCATGTATATTTCTTTTTTTAATTATTATATTATATTATATATTATAATTATTATATTAATTATTTGCTCATTCATAAGTATTATCCTTTCTCATAAACTTTCTGATATGGAATTCTCATGTGATGAAAAAAATTTAAAGTACTTTAATTTTCGAATGTTGGGCAAACTATGCTAAAAAGCTAAATTGCAGTATGCAAATACACAGTGCATGAAAGATGTGTGCGCAGTGCTGCAAACAATTGTATTCGCACATATACAGCAAATCGTCAAGGTGAAGGTCAAATGCTGCACCACTGGATTGAATCAAATGGTGGCGGAAAATGTGCAAAATGTCATTGCATGGTGTCAACATTACAAGGAAAAAGATGTCGATGGTGTCACAATTTAGTTATCGTTTTATGATTTTTATATATATGATTTTTTATGTGGATTGGTTAAATCCTATTTTAATTACAATTATCTATTTCACCTTTATAATACTGTTTTTTACAAGCAGAGCTAACTCATATATAGTATTCCAGAAGTAACTAAAATTTAATAAAAATTTAATATCCTATAATTCAGCTTCACAAAAAATGTTTGCCTTCGTGGCCAATAATTTGTACTTTTGGAACACTTGCATATCATATATTACCACCTACCAATATATATCCTGCATTTCTGGATCGAAAACAAAGCAATAATAGCAATAGTAATAATGGACAGCTTCTGCAGGTTTGACGTTATCTCTTGGTTACAGAAAGCTAAAAAGATCCGTGAATCCGGCTTTTTGCCATTCAGTCAATGAATGCACAATTATTCCTGAAAAATAGTCTATTTTTCCTTATTCCATATTATTTTATTCTTTGCCATTTATAACACTGAAAAAGCCGAGTAAATTCGCTTTTTCCTTCATTTCTTCTCAAACTGATCAAAGTATTTCGGCATTTCACAAATTGCTTATACTTCCAGAAATTTGTTTTAGATGTTATATTTATTTCACCTTTATGATATTGTTTTCGTGTTTATGGGGGAATTTTAGGTCATGTTCATATTCTTATTTTAACAGTATTCACTATTTCTGGTTTGGTTAGTTTCATTTCTAGGAGGAGATTTTTTCAAGGCATGTGTTGAAATCGTATATGTGCAAATATATGGATACAAATCGGTCCCGAGTGAAATATGCTTATATTGATATTTATTTTTCCATTCCTTAAGAAAATAGAGTTAATCTTACTGGAAAGCAATCAGGTTTATATGTTTGCAAATAAATGATAGTAGAATCGTTATATTGCAACAAATTTTTTTTTATCATTTTCATATAATTTTCGATTGCTTAAAGGCAGTCCAACCAGTCGGCAACAGAAAGCCTTTGTTGGTATTAATTAATCCTAAAAGTGGTGGAAAACAAGGTGAAAAAATTTATCGGAAATTCCAATATTTACTCAATCCTCGTCAAGTTTATGATCTCACAAAAAATGGACCAGAGCCCGGGTAAATTATACCAGTTCGAGAATAGATTCACTTGCACATTTTTTCATTAAAGGATCATATAGATCTCTTATTGAAGCCTTTCATTTTCACAATTTCTGGTTAGGATTGCTTTATGGGCCAGATAAATTCTGCTTGGGGAGTCACTTGGCGATAGAAATATAGGTAAACCACCAACATCATCCGGGTTTTTAGAAAGGTTTATTTCTAGCAGAAATAGGATCTCACTCAGAAATGAGATGAAACAACCCATTGAGCTACTCTACTTTGAATTTTTTCTAATGTCAATTCTTTACGTTAACTAAATTAAATTAAATGGCATTGGCACGCACGTTTTAATTTTCTCACCTTAATTTTACTATTTTTGCATTTCCATAAGATATTTTAGACTTCGGTTATTTGCAACATTGGAGGACTACAATGTTTTGGTTTGCGGTGGAGATGGAACTGTCGGCTGGGTACTTTATGCTATGGGTAAGAGACTATAAAAAGATCAAAATGAAAGCAAGTGTTTCGAGATGTGCATTTGGATAATTTTGGCCGATGAAAAAATTAAAAGAAATTTCTATGATCTGAAATATTCTGAATTGCGATCATCTGAATCTACTATTTTAAATTTTATGAACTGTGAAGTTACAAAATGATTTATTAAGATAAAATGGATTATAAGCAGAATCGGCCAGCAGTTGCCCTTTTACCACTGGGCACTGGAAACGACTTGGCTCGTTGCTTGGGATGGGGCGGTGGGTATGAAAATGAAGCGCTTCATAAAATATTACAACGCATCCAAAAATCTAACCAAGTATCCTTTTTTCAAACTGAATGTACTGTAGTAATTGATAGGATGACATAAAAATGTTTGAAAACGAATATCTATACGGTTATTTAATATAAAATAATTTAAATTTAATAATTTATTAAACTGCTTAAAAATTAAATCATATGTATTATAACAAATGAATATAGGTTTTATTCAATCCGCCTGATATGAATAAACCACACTAAAAGTGAGAAGCGGCCATTTTTGGGGATTCTATATTTCCATGCAAATGATTGATGCAGAGAGACCTCATCCTTGATGAGGATTAGGAAAAGAAGTAGCTTCCAATAATCACCATTACAATTTTTTGAAGGATAGCAACGTCTGTCAAAGAGAATTGAAATAGGCAAAACATTATAAGTAAGCGGGTTCGTCATTTCTGTTTAGACTTGTGTCGCTATAGTCAAAAATTTTGGCCCACACGGCACAAAACATAAAAAACACATTCAAAAAGATTTAATTTAGATTTATATGGATCGGTGGCAAATAAATATTGAACAAATAATGCGAACATCACAAGGAGATTATCAGCCATATAAAATAATTAATAACTATTTTTCAATTGGTGTGGTAAGCGATTTTTAGTGGTAATATTTAGAAAAAAGGTAAAATAGTTAACGAAAAATGATCTTAATTTCCCTTCTAAATATTCTAATCGTTTATTTTAATCGTCATTTTAAACATTTATTTTCAGAAAATTTTAGCCCGTATATTAATAATTCGAAATTAGCTAGTCGATAATAAATAAATAATAATAATAATGTTGATGTTGATAACGTGATAATTTTCTAATTATTTCCCAGCAAAGTACCATTAATCATGATATGACTGTCATCTCATTGATTATACTATTATTGTTCAGGATGCTTCTATAGCGCATAGATTTCACATAATGCGCGAGAAATATCCAGAGAAGTTCAATAGTCGGATGCGAAATAAATTGTGGTACTTTGAATTGGGCACTAGTGAGACGTTGTCAAGTACTTGCAAAAATCTTCATGAATATATCGATATTCTTGTACATTTCTACTACATTTATATTTAAGGAAATAAAATAATCTAAAATTTTATTTAAAAATTAGAAAATTCTTTATTATCACCGGTATAATATCACCAGCATAATATTCTTGTTCAGGATGCTAACCAATTCCTAACTAAAGAAATAACGTAATTCACAGACATAGTTATTCAGTGTGATGGTGAATATATTGATCTCGGTGGGGGTCCAACTTTGGAAGGCATAGCGCTATTAAATATTGGATCGATGTATGGTGGAAGCAATTTATGGGGTACAAGCAAGAAACGATCTTCATCATGGCATCTACCTCTTATTTTTCCACAATTTACAACTAGTGCAATTCAACTGCAGCATAGAGTTCAGGTCATATTTGCAATTTTAAAATTTTTTTATTTAGATATTTTCGATAGTAGTGCTTCTATGTAGTGCTTTAGCAGTTTAGCATTAAAAAAATTTTGGTAATAAAAAGCTTTGATGAGTATTAATCATAGAGATCAAGTAAAAGATTTGAGGCTGAAAATGTACTACTTCATACTGCAATAAAATCAGCCTTTCAGCAGCAATATCCATAACTGTAGGAATATTTAGGACATTGGCGATCGTTTAATAGAAGTCGTCGGTTTGGAATCAGCCATGCAAGTGGGCAAAATTAAAGCTGGAGTTCGAGGCGCTGCTCGAAGATTATCGCAATGTTCAACTGTAGTTATACGGTGAGATTTGTAAAAATTTGTTATGCTGCATTAAATATTTTGACCGACAACAGAAGTAAAAGTGATTTTAAAATAAAGTCCCATTTTAGAACGCATAAGTCATTTCCGATGCAAATTGATGGTGAACCATGGATGCAACCACCTTGTATCATCCAAATAACGCATAAAAATCAAGTTCCAATGCTTGTTGGTAATTATTTTTGAGTGCTCAAAATATTGACGTTTATTCTAGTCATAGAAATAAAATAGCCTTTGATAATGAGGAAAGAATTAAAATGATTTTGCGATTAAATGAGCAAAAAGGAATTTCTCCGCCAATATAATGATAACAATATAATTGAAGGAGCTAAATTCTATTTCAGGAACGCACATGCGAAGAAGTTGGAACTTCCTCAAAAGAAGTTAGAAGTTAGTTGATAAATCAAACTAATAGTTGAGGAAAAAAGTTTCGCGAGAACGATTCATTCAAACGTATAAGGATTTTGTTTTCATATTATAATAAAATTAAAAATAAAGATCATTACTCAGAAGAGTTCTTAGAATTCCATAATAAACTATAAGCTATAACAATATTATTTCCAAAAATAAACCTAAAAAAGAACCATTATTATTCTCAAAATTTTAAGAAAATTTTAAAATTTTAACATTTCTGGTTTCCGATTGTTAGTGCAGTTAGAACCTACTGTCAAGGAGTCTCTTATCGAGAAAAACACCTGGATTGCCAATAATATATGGATTTCTAACGACAGGTCTGTCATCAAGCCATCAAGCCACTGATGCGCGACACATTAATTGGAACCACTACCCATCCGGCTATCGCATCCCTTACGGAAAACTAGAAAGCAGAAGAAAATGTGCTGTATTCATACTCGCAATCAAAAAAAAGGAAACTATCTGTTAAAATCGATAAAAATTTGGAAAAATAAAATAAAAATTTAATAGAATTTACAAAAATAAAATAACAAAAGAGAGAACAATAAAAATTGAAACTATATTAGTCAAAATGGCTGTATTAATAGTACCACGGAAAAAATGGAAAATATCCGATTCCTTCCTGAAATTAGCTATTTGACAGCCTTTTTTAAATTGTTTAGTAGTATTTTCTTCTGCTATTTCGATTTTAAGAAAAATTCATTGTTTAGTCTCATTATTAGCGAGAATAATTACCATAATGTTCAGTTTAGGATAACGAAAAAAAATTTTTTGGTTGAATTTTTAAATAGATATTTTTACCTTAGAATTAAAAATAAAAAAATTTAATAATTTTGAAAAATAATCAAAAATTTTTTTAAATTTTTTAATTTTTTGAAGGCTATTGAAATAGAGGTGCTAGCAACTTTAGCTGATAACAATGATCGTGCTAGTCGTATTAAATGCATTGTTAAATGTAATGATGCTTTTGCCAATTAACTAAAAGCAATTAAGCATTTAAACCATTCTGCTGTCTCTTAATTGGAAAATCGAATCACTTGCATATTACTAGCGGTAACATATTTTTTTAAACAATGTTTGAAAGAGGAAAACCCCTATTTCTCAATACGATAATCGGGTTACTATTCATTGCATCTTACTGCAGTCTTTGATCAGGAAAAAGCTAGGAAAATTAAATTTCAGTATAGTGATTTTCATAAGCATTAATTTTCATGCTGCTTTTATTTTTTATTACTTTAAATTTTCCACCTTTACTTTTTTTTTCAATTTTTATAAGACACTTAATTTCATGATTTTTTAGTCTCATTATAATTGCCAGGCTGCACGGAGAAAGAGCAGCAATGATAAAATAATGAAAAAGCTTAAAAATATAGCGCTTGCTTTGTGAGTTTATTTTCCATTAAAAAAGTATACTTATAGTTTTCTCAAACTCGAGTTAAACCTCTTCTATTTGAAACAACAATAAAATCGCAACAAAATGCGCCACTGTCTATCAAACAAAACAAAAAAATTATCGCAAATAAAAAAAAAATAATCAAAAAAAAATCGAAATTGAAAGGATGAAATAAAGAAAACAGCAATCTTTGGATGGTGCTGATCGTCACTACTTCGTCGACTGAAATTGTTGATCTTATAGAGCCATCTTATTTGAGGCCATTTATGTAATCACTGCTTCATTGGATTATTGGACCTTCCATTTCTCGCCTTGATTCGTGTTCTGCTCATTTTTAGGCAAAAATTTGTAATATATGTAATATAACATTTTGTTGTCCAGGACGGCAAAATTCAGTGCGCCGGCTTTCATAATGCTGAAACCAAATCAGCTATCAATTTATTCCCTCAGTTACTTTAACTAAATTAAAATATATGATAATGATAATAGATGTAAAAAAACCAAAGTACATTCGAACCTTCGAAAGCTAAATTTTGGTAATTATAAATCATTCAAATAAAATCTGAACACAACTCACCTAACAAATAAAAACTATAATGCTTCAACAGTGGTGTGCATCCAATGTATGAATTTTGACTTGACGAAGTTTAAATTATTTGCACGTTAATACGATTTACACTGTTCGAACAAACATTTTAAATGCTGATAACAATTGTTATGATAAAAAAAGTCAGAACAAAAAGAATATTTATTATCTCAAAAATTCACCAAGGATGAGAATTGATATTTAGAATAAAATCAATGATTTTATTCAGAAATTTCACAAAAACATTCAAAAATAGAGATGTGAATACAGATATATTATTATATTATTTATTTATACATTGTATATATTTTTTATACAACGATGAATTAAATGTATGAAAAACCACTTAGATAGATTTTAAAAGGCAGGAATTTTGATAATTTAGTGCTGTAAGGATATTGTTAAATATAACGATACTTAAAAACTGATAAAAGAAAACATAGGATTATTCAAATTTGGTTCAACCAGAGATTCAAGAGATCATTACCAATGAAAAAGGTAAAGACAAAGGCAATTAAGTATTTTATTAGGAAAAAAACAATAAAAATCATAATATACCATCGATTTCATCCATTTTCATTATTTTATAGGTTTAAAAATAATCACAGGCTAAATAACGATATTTATGCTCTAAGGTGAAAATAAAAGGCACAAAAAATGGCGAAAAAATTACTGAATCTGAAATTATTGAAGCAATTACTTCAATATAATTGTATGGTTTATCTGCATTATACGATGTGTAATACAGGAAATTTCAATCCATCCTAATTATTAGCCATTGAAATTGCTGAAAATCTGGAATGGAACCATTTTCATGGTAAAAAGTGCACAAAAAATGGAGAAATTATATGAGCAATAAGTAATAAAAAACTATCGAATATTTTTTTATAACTTTGAAGAAAGGTAAATGTGATATTTTTAGCGAAATTATATTTGTTTGCATGTGATTAGTGGGTGAATGATGGTTGAGAAACCTTCGAACCAATCTTTTATGGCACATTGGAGTTGAAAAAAATACTTCTTGGATGAATAATCCCAGAAAATTATAATCCTGGTTGTGACAGAAAAGTGATTTAATCGAAGCTTTACCAAAGCTTTCCAGTTTGAGAAATTCCTTCTCATTTTGAATAAGAAGATCACATAGGCCGATCCATTTTCATGAAATATATTAACCAATAGCTAAAATTTAATTTTAAATTAAATTTAATTTAAAAATTCTCAATTAAATTTGAAAAAAAATGTTAGGAATTGCGAACAATATTTTTTTATTTGCTCCCTTTCCTTTTTATTAGTAACTTATTAATTAATTACAAAAGTAAATCACTGCTTCAACAATATAAATAGGATTAATATAATTATCAGCGACAGGTGAAATTTTTAAGATGATTCGATGGAAAGCCTTTAAGCAATTCTAGCAGGAATAATTATGATAAATCAGTTAATTTTTTTTGCATCATTCGTATTTATATAATAATACAGCTTCTTCTTCTAATAGCACTCGCCATTTCTTTATCTAACTTAGATGAATTTCTTTCGCCACAGAAAGAAGTATAAGTGAATTTGTTCCGCCATGTAGAGAAGTACCCTAGCACTATACAACAATATATACCATTTAGTGAAATTATAGAACACTATTCTACTCTAACAGGAGAAAGTTCCACTTACGTTATATTGAAAACAAGAAATGATAAAGGAAACATTATCATTGAGCAGCGATCAATCTAAAAAATATTTAAACACAAAAACTTTATTTTATAGAATTGTTAAATATATATTATTCTTAATTTTTCTTTCATAGGCCGCTAAAATGAAACAATGAAAATGAAACAAATTAATGATAATGCAACTCTCTAAAATCTTTAATTATTTTCCACGGATATCCTTTCCATAAAAAATTTGCCTTTTCAAATGTCCTTCACATTTTCTGTAGTCATTTATTGAATTCACTTTAATTAATGAATTACTTCTTCAGAACTCTATTTAAATTTGATATTAGCGAAATAATTAATTCATTAAATAAATTAAAAGAAATATAACAAATTCAGTTCGAAAAACTAAAAAAGAAAACACACTAAAAAAATAAAAATAATTGTTGCATTCTGAATAAATTTAGGATGCTCTATAGAAATATAAAATAAAACGTTTTGCAATTTAATTCAAAGTGCCAAGTAAAATAATAATTCGAATGGTAAATTTGATGAAATGGACAGATATATTTCTTTTCAGTTCACTTCTTTTCTTTTCAAAATACTCTTTATTTTTTATTTTTATTGGTTATTTTTTCTTCATCTTTTAATAAGTTCACCTCTATTGTTCGGGTTTTACTCCACTCATTGCGAAAATGAGGCATTTTCAAACCTCTCGATCCGATATGTAAATTAAAAACACATCCTTTTTACATCTAAATTTTGTGTTAGCTATACTATAAAAATTTCTGACTGTACCTAGCTTGTACGTAGCTTCATATTCTAAGCTCATTAGGCTTTGATATCGTTTGGCAAATATAGAATATGGCTTACAAATGGCTTAATTATGCCATGGCAATATTTAATATAGATCCCCTCAGCTAAGTATGCTTTAGGCAGGAATATGAACATCTTATAGATAAATTTTTGATATTCTTCAACTTTCATTGATGTTGTAAGTAGCGAAACAATCGTTTTAATGATTGCCACGATTCCACAAAAAGCCTAAGTAATAATGGTAAGGACTGTCAGTATAAGAAAAATACAATAT
Source organism: Dracunculus medinensis (assembly GCA_900625125.1). Lineage (NCBI taxonomy): Eukaryota > Metazoa > Nematoda > Chromadorea > Rhabditida > Dracunculidae > Dracunculus > Dracunculus medinensis. The sequence continues at coordinate 94,619 of UYYG01001235.1, forward strand.
TAAAGATATCTAAACTCTTTTCGCGATGAATCGCGATGAACATTTGAATAATTCTTCAAAAAAAACTACAAAATCTGCGTAACAAAATTGCGCGAAGCCGTGCTCTGATTGATGATTTGTACATCTTTTAAGAGCTGAAAAGCGTGTCCATAGTCCAGTCCCTAAATTCTCAAAATGGACACTGGAAAGATCAAGAGGCTTTGTCTCTCCTTGGTAGAGAGAAATTTTATGAGCGTAGGAAGAGGCATTGAAGAGCAAATCTGCAATAAGCTGTCATTAACACAACACCTGTTAAATCTGGCGTTCCTCAAGTTGCGGTTGCTCCATTGCCTTTTCTATTATATACAAATGACCAATATGGTACCAAATTCTACCATTTATTTTTTTTGCTTTATGATTGTAAAGTTTATTATTCTCATGGTAGATAACCTATTTTCACTGCAGGGGGACCTCAACAGAATAGCCAATTGGCCATATGACTGGCAAATTACCCTTTCTTTTCAAAAATGTAGCGTTCTTCATATTAATATTAATTCTAAAGGTTTCAATTTTCCTAATCTTTTTATTAATGCGAATATAATCATCAATTTCTCACACATTTCTGATCTTGGAATATTCATGGATGAAAATCTCGATTTCGACCTTCACAACCATGATAAAGAAATTCTCAAAGATACTAAATTTTATTTTTCGTTTGTTTAAGAACATAACTGAAGATTTTCTTGTCAAAATGTACAAATTGTTCGTTCGGCCTCTTCTTGACTACAATACTACCTGTTATTCTCCGAGATATCGTAAATTAAGTAAAAGGACTCGAAAAATATTTTATCCTCTTTCCTAATAGCAATTTTAATTATGGAAGAAAATAATACAATATACATCCTGGATTCTCTCTCAGTTCGTCGTATTAAACAAGATTTAATTTATACTTAAGATTCTGAATGGTTATATTAAACTAGATCAAAATATAATTTTAAGCTAAATTTGAATCCAACAAGAACTAATGGGCTAAAATTATTAAAACCTCTATGTAAAATTAAATTTATTTATTTATTGATAACCAGCCAAGCATGGCGACAACGCCATGTGCTTGTATTAATAATAACAGTTAAGATAACAGAAAAAGAAAACAAAAAAAAAAATAACATAAACAAAATTAATTATAAAACAATATGACAAAAATTAACAATTTAAAGGGGAAATTACAGATCAATATAATATAGTACAATTAGAAGCAACATATATAACCTGAAGATAAAATCGAGATATCTCATTTCCTGCAATTCTTGCCTGGTGTAAACTCCTCTTTTTTTTTATTTTTAAATAATATCGTAAATGATATTATCTAGTCTTTTTTTAAAGACAGCTAGGGATGACGCACAAGCTACATCGATCGGTAATTTGTTCCAGTAGTTAATAGTACGAATAAACAAGTCATGGGTCCTTAGTTTAGTTTTGCATATAGGTTTTAGTAATTTTAAGCCATTAGTTCTTGTTGGATTCAAATTTAGTCTAAAGTTATAATATTTCGAGCAATCTAGTTTAACATAACCATACAGAATCTTATATGTGTAAATTAAATCTTGTTTAATTCTACGAACTGAGAGAATCCATGTTATGTTGTAGAAGTGTTCTTTTATAATTAAAATTATAATTTCAGTTAATTATACTTATAAGAGTTTGTAATTCTTAAATATAATTGGCTAAGGATATTTTAAGGAATCATCTTTGAAAGTGGTTATTGAAATTACGCTCAAGCGCCTCGAAGAGTTGATAATAAATCAGATTATATCTCCAGAGTCATATTCTTTAATAAAGCATTTTTTACATAAAAATATAAAAATTGGAAAAATAATCTATGATCTGTGCTAAGCTTAAAAGAGCAGCATGAAAATGCAATTAATACTCTTGGTTTTGGCCAAATTGAATTGGTCTATTGTAGGAAATTGTGGGATTATTTTATTAAAACTTGTCGCAAAAAATTCGTCAAATAAACTAAGTTATTCCGAAATTTTGAAATTATTCCAAAAAAATTATATCCAATCTAATCTTTGCTTCTAATAAACTTTATAGCTGACTCAAAAATATCATAAAATTATGCGTTAAATAATTTTAAATAAACCTATTGGCAGCCAATAGTTTACTATAGTTTTACTATAATTTTAGTTTTCCATGTGATTGCCAGCACTGCTTACGACTTATATATATATAATTATATTTTTTAAACTTATATTGTGCAAGGCGATGATTGTAAGCGATCATTATCGCAAGAAATCTTTAATTTAGAGGAGATTATCAGCGGCACATCTACAATCTTTTTCTCTCTGGTGAGAGTATTAAGAAATTGAGTGGAACGAAAGTTCAAATTATCACTGAAAGTATATAAGTAGAAATGCAAAGGGCCAAATTAGAGGTATTAAAGGCATATTCACCCTTGAGAAATTGGAAAGATCGCCCATCCTAAGTTCTATATAATTCTCAGTTTGGAGAGTCTTATATGTACCAGTCTGTATTGATGGACATATAGTTTATCTACATATCCATATTCTCTGCATATTATTCCTAAATGTAGGTTTAATTATATAAGGTTTGAGGTCCTCTCAGCTCTATTGTGTCGAGCAATTCGAAGTGAAATATCTAAGGAAAACGCTTCGCTGATAGGTAAAAAAAACAAAATACACGTGGCAAGAATAGGTGCAACTTCAATACGAATATGAAGAGAAAGAATTTCAGGAACTAACGCTCAATAAATTTATTTACTGGAAATATGAAGGGAAGGAATTTCAGGAACTAAGGCTCAAGAAATTTATTTACTGGAAATTGGCGAATTTCCTTTCATGCATTTACTGAAATTTCATGCAACCAAACGTTGTCGATGACTTGAAAAATATGCATGCAATGAATTTGGCATGGGCTTTTGCAAATGCCAAATCTATAATGAATACTTGTTCTCGCCAGAGCACTATTAGTAACAACTGAGATGATAATATTTTTCAGAGAAATTTCTTGTTCTCAGTCAAATCAGTCGAACTCGAGGAAAATATTATGGATTCTTCTTTATTATCAATTTTTTAGCAAATAAAAAGCTCTTGGATCATTATCTGGTAAAGCAGATTGATCAATCCATGATGTACAGAAAACTTGTTTGTTTTTAGAAGAAAATGTTAAGTTTTCAGAGCTCCCTACTGTCCTTTTCTATGCTTCAGTGGGTTGTTACACAATTTGGAGTGCTGAGGTTCTTCTCCTTGCATAGATAGACCTGTCCAAAAATCCAGGTGATGTTGGCGACTCACCTATACCTGTTATTGAGCTATTATGCGCCTTAATTCACAATTTAAGTAAGTCATTCTTTAAATTTGGCTACATAGCTATTCAGTTGCTAAATAATGTTGGAATTCAAGACATTAGTAAATCTGCGAAATTATGCTTATAACATTTAATCTCTGACGAAGAACTCGATGAACTCAGAGTGTTGAAATGATTTTGCGGCAATGTTTTGAGCCATATTTCTCGAATAATATTCAGCAAATTCAAATAATAAAATAGTGTGGTTCAATCACATTATTATTTTTATCATTTATCAGTCGCTGCCACTTTTAATAATTTTATTTTTAATCATCGAAATTATCAATTATCATTATTTATAATGAAGAAATAGAAAATTACGTTAATATTAATAATTAATTAATTATTTATTATTGAAATTTTGTAAATTCGTTTTCTTTTTGACGAAATCCATTTTCACAATTCATTCAAATACAAATACGAAAACAATTGAATGAGGAAGCTGAAAGAAAAGAGCAATGCACACTTTTTTCTTTAGTATTCTTTGGGCAAAATGCATTTCGAACAATTATTGGACTTCTGGCACTCATCGTTTCATTTATTTCTATTTGCCGATCATTCTCTTTCTTTATTTGTCGAATTATCTGCGAAATAATTCTCTTCGTTATTGAAGAAAATCGAGGAAATATTCATAGAAAATATTCTCTTAGGCAATAGGCAATAGGTATTAGAAAAATTATTTTATTTTCAGTTAATTTATGATGGAATTCGTGAGAAAATCGCGTAAATCATGGAGATACTTTACTTGACTTTCGCGTTAAAAAAAACTTACAGAAGCTCTATCTTCATCGACACATTGATTGTTCAGCAATATATATTGAGATTCGCAAACACAATCCATGCAATCACTATTGAATGGATTGTAGCATCGAATTAATAAATGCGCATTTCTACCGCAAAAAATCGAACTATCTATGGTGTTTGCGAGGAGAAAAATTATCTAAAAATTTTCATTTCCCACATTAAATATTGTTTAGCGATTCGATTTAGCTATTCTACAGTAATAACTTAAATAATGGCAATTTCTATTTCTTAAAGCGTTTATTAGAAGGATTTTCCTTAATCAATTTATCAATTTATCAACCTATTTATCAATTTATTTTTTGTCCTTCTTGTTGAAATCTTCGTTTATCATTGCTATCATAATGCAGGGAAATTTTTTTTTAATATTAAAAATACTTACAATGCAAATTGAGAACATAATAATAATAATAGAAAGTATTCACCAAAATTAATGTAGAAAATGAAATTTTTGTGCGATAATAGCTTTTTATAAATGATTATATGCATAATTATTTGTTAAATGATGATCTTCAAATATTGATTTCTTATCACTACTTTTTCAGTTATACTATACGATTCAAAATCCCATAGATATTTACTCATGTCTGAGATATATTTTAGGGATCCGTCGAGCGGATAAAATCGCGCATGATTTTATTCATCTTCGTTCAAATACCAATTGCGTTATCACTGATCAATTGCGTTATCCATAGAAGCTATGATATAGCAGAGGATTTAAGCTGATTATGCACAGATATTGCTTACATAATATAATTCATAATATAATTTCTTAGTTGTTTCATGACTACAATTGTTTCACAATAATTAGCCTTGTGTTTTCTTGATTAAAAAACCTTCATATTTCAATGAGCGATCAAACAACAAAATTTAATCAAATATTCGACCATGAGATAATTTTAATTTCTAATACATGTTAAAAGCTATTTTATTTATTTTTTTTTAATTTTGTTTGTTTATCAAAGAAATAAGAATCAAGCAAAGCCGTAACAAAACGTTAATAAACCAGTAAAACTAAGAAATTAGCAATAAAAAAAGTTGATATGATGAAAAAGTTAAATGTGATAAATATTTATGAATAATTTTTTTTTTGAACTGAACATATTTAGAGTAGAAATTTTCTAAAATTGAAAATAATTGGGGCAAAAATATTGCAAGAACTAATTCATTCCAGCTGTTTATATTTCGAATAAAAGAATTCTCGGACGATAGCTTTTTTTTCGAAACCGATTTATTTAGTTTCATAAAATTTAAAGTAAATTATGTATATATATATATATATATATATATATATATAAAATTATAGATTCTGCCTTTTTCTAAAAGTGTTAATCGTGTAAAATAATTGCAGTATCAATTTGGTTAAACTCACTCCACTGAATTGTCGCATTCGACAATATGCCAGAGAAGTGCTTGGCGATAGAAATACAGGTGAGTCGTCGACATCACCAGGGTTTTTGTGTAGGTTTTCCTGCTTATAATCGAAAATCGGCACTCCAAACTAAACAACTCAGCAAATATGGATTATTGTTTGAATCGTTTAACACGGAGAAAAATCGCGTATCGCGAAATTGGTAATAATATGAACAAAATATTTGTCAAATTTCCATCCAATTGTTCATTAAAATATTTAAATATTTATAAATTTTCTTAATTGTCTCTTAATTTGTATAAAATTATTTGTAACTCCGTAATACCGTATAACCCGTTGTCTCATATATCTGAATTGAAAATCCCAGTTACTTAAAATTTTATTTTCAGACATTATTTTCACGTTAGCCGAAATAACCGAAAATGCTCGAATATTTGACTATATGCATGAGGCCAACATGCGAATCATTGAACCAAATGAATCATCGCAATGGATTCAAAAATTATTGTCCATAGAATCTCCTTGATTTTTTAGCTAAAAGAACTCAGTTTGCATTCAGTCATTTAGTATATTTTCGTATAGTTTCAAATATATTTGATGTACACAAAATAAAATTCACGTGCTGGAAAATGCAAAAATTCATGATAATTTTCTCCAATTCGAAGACCTCTAATTCGTTGCGAAAACTATATTTCAATGGAAATTTCAAGTAGTGAAATAATTTTTCACTAAGCGGATTTTACATGGCGTAGAAATTTATTCTCGGTTGACAATATGTTAATTACTTCAATTACTATATTTAAACAAGTCGATGATTATCATTCGCTACTTTTATCAACTACGGCATGCTGGTCCTATTGATCTTATCAACTATCATATTAGTAAGTTTTCTTCGTTTTTTGATGAATTTGAGTGAACGTTTATTCAACAGTCACAGTGTTTGTCAATCGTAC
>UYYG01001234.1:0-97828 GCA_900625125.1 Dracunculus medinensis
TTTTGCCAATAAAGCACTTAATAATTTTTTTACTATCAAAATACACTTAAAATATATTTTCATTATTAGTGCTTAGCAATTGCGGAAAATTATTTTCACATGTTTCATCAGTGTTTCACTTTGTAATATTTTTTTTCACGTTTGGAACAAAATATTTTAATTTAACTTAATCAGAATGAGTTTTTTATAATTTCTTCGTAAAAAATTAACGCACTGAATGAAGATAAGCTGATAAATTTAAAGAAGAGAAGGATGAGAAAAATGAGAATTTTTAAAAAAAAATAAGGACTTCCGTTCTTTCTTGTTGAATAGGAAAATAAGATATGAAAGTGCAAGCAAGTCACCAAATTATTAAAAATACGATGAATTTATTATAAATCTTTTCAATTCAAGTTAGAAATTTTTATTTTCATTCTTGCGGTCTTTAAAAAAATTTTGGCATTTAATAACAAAGGTTTTGACCAACATCGTTAGTATTTGAATCTTAAATTTATTTGCGCAAGATAACCGAGTGAACAAAGAGGCAAGTTTAACTTTTCCCCAATAAGAGAGCTATTAAATAATACGAATAGGGGTCAAATGATCCCCTAGTAAAAATTAAATAGCCCTCAAGCTTTACCCACTTTATTATATTTAAATGACTTTCACAGAAAAATCTTTATATCACCGTTAGACCATAAAATTGGCAGAAATAAGGGTTTCAATTATGACTGATTCGTTCCAAAATAATTAGAATCAACGATAGTCCCGAAAACTCAAAATTTAGTATGTCAAACTCCATTCTACAATCAACATTTCGCTAGCCGGATTTGCTCACTTCGCTACGTATTAATGAATGGGAAATCAATATATGTGAAAATTTAATTAAAGGAAAATCAATGTAGTGTTAAAATTACAAAGTTCCACAGTAATATCTCCATATTTATTTAAAAAAACAAGAAAAACTTCGATAGAACCAGTCTCGACTTTAACCAATCAACAACTCAAATAAGTGTCCTTTATTCTTTTTTATTAAATTGAAATCTTTAACTGGTTTATTCAGTTAAATAGGGTACCTAAATCATTTTTTTTCAGTCTCCCATTTTGTAATTCAAATGTGAGGAATAGTATGTTTGTCCGCCTTGTTAGTATCCTTTCCTTTAGTTTTTTCAAGCTAGCTTGCATTTAGAATTAAGATTGGCATGACATAATAGATTTTTACACCCTGGTGAGCAAGATAGCTGGTATTTCAGTCCAGCTATTCTCGAAAAAAAAGTTTTATGTGCATACTTCTTCAATAAAGCAAAAGCGGATTTGGAACTCAGTGAGTTCCGAATCTACTATCTATTAGAATTTTAAGCCAAAAATAAAATGGTATGGTGGCCTTTGCATTAAAATTAGTTAAACCACACTTTTCATTGCTTTCTGAGAATTCAATTTGTCATTTATCACCACTAGCACGCTCAAAAATTGTGGTGACTTCGAATTATTGGCATTTAAAAGTGTTGGTTAACCCGCAGCACCATCTGGATTTCATTTTTAATAACTTTTACTAGCATCGACAGATGTAAATCGAACCTACCATGCTTAACGCAGAAGCGGCATCTCATTCGATTCATTTCGAGGAAGATAAGTTTTTCTCCTTTACATTTTTTCTGGGATATTTCGTAACAATTCTTGAATTTTCCATTATATTAGATTTAATACCTCTTCAAGTTTTTGCTATTTTTTTAAATTAAATTATTTGATCGTCCATTTTTAGCGTCTCAGATGCAGAATATTTTTGCAGAATATTTTGATAAACATTTCAAATTTTCTATATCCATTTTAATAAAAACTATCTTTCAAATTTTCTATATCCATTTTAATAAAAACTATCCATTTCCTACTTTAAAGATATTCCCGAAATGTTGGTAATACATATACAAATAAATATCTCGGATTTCGTTCAACATAAATGCTTTAAGAGCGAAAAAAAAATTTTTTTTGGAAAGCGGCCATTATTTTCTACTTCATTCCAGTTTATTGATCTTGAGAACCTCTGATTGCTCAACGCTTTCTCATATGCATACTTTTTCTGGAAAAAATTTTTATAGCCTTCTCAACTTTCTCATGCGATCAGTGTTTTCACCATTTCGTAGTTCTTTCTGTTACTAATGGTCTATATTTACTTTGTTAAATGAAATTTTGGTCATTTTCTCAAAGTGTCGTCATTAAAACTTTTTCACTTTTTATATCATTTTGATTTTTAATCGAGCAATTTTCAACAGTCGAACAAAACCGTTATTGTTTACATAAATACCAGATTCCAGAAAACACGAGAATATTTGGAATCTCTCGAATTATCTCAATTTTTCTTTTAAATTTTATTTCCTTTTAAGGTTTCTTAGTTGAAAAATTTCCCCTCCATGGAAATCTTTATTTTCTTTAAAGCTAGAAAATTGGTTTTAAATGTTTATTGTTAACTGATTTCATCATAAATCTTCACAAAAAAAATTACTTCGGGATTTTAGAATAAATATTTTCCAGTGTTTGACAATATTTTACTAAATTTTCCGCATAATATTGATTTTGTGCGCTTTCCAACCTTTTATTTCTCTAATGTTTTAGCACTTTCTGATCTTTTTAAAACTGCTCTTTAAAACAACAGTTCGATCTTTTTGTTGTAAGATTTGCCTGGTCGTTGTAGCAGATTCTGCATCTACGTACTATGTTTTGCCCTTGTCAAAACTAGAATCGTGGCAATTTTCTTTCGTATTCTTTTTGTTTCAATTCAGTGATTTTTTCTAAGAATCTGGGTTATAAAAATTGAATTTGCTTAACTCGTAATTATCGGATTGGCTCAACTCCTTATTAACTATAAAAACGTCTCAAACAGTTCTAACTTTATTAAAACCTTGGAAATTGTATGGTATGTAAGCGATTCCTCCACCAAGATTCCTTACCATAATGTTTAGTTTTAGAAATGTTAATGTGTAGTGTTAATCAGTAATTCTTCGATCACATTCCTTTTCATCAGTGTAATTTTTTCCACTTTTTATTGCACTGAACTATATATATTCTGCTGAATTGTGCTTTACGACTGTTTTTTCGGGTGTACTTAACATTATCGAACAAAGAATGCCTCCCTATGTTTTACTAATCAACTGCTACTCTAATTTAAATAAGACTTCTGTTCGAAATGAATTTGCTTTTTTTCACATCCTTCACAAGTGTGTTGCATATCCGATATGCATATATATGCGTGTTGAGAGGCGAGAGCTATGATCGTATCCTCGACAAGAATAAACACTGGCGATCAATTTGTACTGCTATCGCTAACTAATTCAATTTCTTATCATATGGCGGAGCTAGCGGAGCCTAATCAGATAAACATTTCTAATGTTAAGAGCATTTCCAATGATCATTTTTTAATTTTATATTTATAATTTCACTGAAATCTGTTTTTTCAAATCCAATTTATGGTTTAATTAACGTTGAACACTAGTGCGCTTTATAGAATGAAATATAAATGTATCATATTAAAAAAAAGAAGTTAAAATATTGGTGATAAGGTCTCCTCCTTTCAACTTTTATCAATTGTCAATTTATTTCAATAAAATCTAATTTAATAAGATTTACATTTGCCAGCTTATCAAAACTGAATAAAATAAAACCATTCTCATTAATTATTTTCTTGGAAGATTTTCTTATGAAAACCTTTGTGAATTGAAATTCCTCCACGTTTTGGGATTATATTTTAATATTCCTTTTAGTGATTCTTAAAATACTTTTTTTGTTCGGTAGAACTGTAACTGTATGATGGACTTCGGCAAAAAATAGGCTTTTCTGTCGATATATATCAATCGTCAAAACCAATTTTATTTTTGAAATAAAGTGAAATAACCCTTGCAAAATTAGTGTTCATTGCACAAATGAAATGAAGAAACATGTTTTGTCGATCTTAGAATTTCGAAAAAATTCTATTTCTCTAGCATTGGGCTGTTCGGTTATTCTTTCGTAGAATATCGAATACTATTTATGAGATTGGTTTTTTCGTTGAATTGAGAAGAATGAAAGCATAATTGAATTATGAAGAAAAATAAACTTTTTTTAGCTGATTTTGCATACATTTTAAACGATCGCTTGAAGTTACCGTTCTTTTAAATGGAAAAAATAGGTTCAATTTTTTTTCAAAATATTCCTCCAACTTTATTCCAAAATAAATTTGAATAAAATACAAAATGAATCGCGTACATCTGCAGATTTAGCATTATTCTTAGTAATTTTTTCCGTAATGTAAAAACTATTGTAAAATATTGAATAATTCTTTTCATAGATAGCCCTTTTTGCTAACGTACTTTTTAATTTCGCCAACTTATCCATAACAAAAATTGTCTTTTAGTCGATAAATATCTTTTGCTCGATTTCATGCATCATTTGTGCATAATTTATATTTTTGTAACATTATATGAAATAATCAATTAACCGTTGATTTAACAATTATATTTTACTGATTCAAACTGATCAATGCTGATGATCAATTTTCATTTCGTTATGCGTGTGTACTGAAGAATAGTAAACTGGAGAAATTTTTATATAAATATCCTTTAGTTTATTAATACTGGTAATGATAATTTGCTAATGAAGCAAACACTTCTCCATATTTTCCATTACAGCATTTTGCCTTTGTCTTTGATTTAAATCATTTTTAAAAATGCATGATCTTGACGATCTTTCTGCAATTTTTGTATCGAATATATATAATTTTATGAGGTGATTAATAACTTTGTTTAGTGTTGAAAAGTTTTAATACTTGTCATGCATCTTAATAAAATTAATAAAAAGTACTGTTGCAGTAGGATGGGGGAAAGGATAGCCGAGAGGTAAGAGTTCGACTGCTCCCGACAAAAGATTTGTCGTATGCTTCTATTGCTAAGCTAATCTTTCGCAAAATTTTTTCATCGTATTAACAATCAACGGAACTAACCTAGCCAAATATGCTGCGCTTTTACCACTTACTTACTTACTGTTCCATGCTACCGTATTTCTTTCTCCAAATGTATGATAAGAATAATTAGTAATGGCAGTTTTATATTTGTTGTATAAATGAAAAATTTAACTTATTTCTATCGAATTAATTAAATTAATTCAAAAAAATTTTTTTATTTCTATGGTTTTGCTGCAAAAAAAGTCAAATTTTTTTAATGATGAAATTCTCGATGGATTGATGATTGCTATTTTGGTACGTTTTTTGCTTTTCTGATTTCATTTGATTTTTTCCGACTAACATTCATGATGGATTTTTTACAAATAGAGAATTATTATAACTAACTATACTGACTAAATTCGCTAAAAGATTAAGCATAAGTGTGGGTAACCTGGATTAATTAATATTTTGTGGCCAGGAAGGTTATGATATGATCAATTTCATCCTACGTTACTTTATTGATTCAATAAGAAATTACCCTTCTGAGCGGTAAAGCCACTTTTTTTATTTTCTAGTGAGGAGGATTACGACTGCATTGTGGTGTCAAATCATTGTTTTATTGGTAGGAATGATAAGAAGAAATCATATGTGATGGATGGATAACAAGAATTTTATCATTATTGATGAGCATCATATCTAAGGACCGTTCATATATCAACTATTATTTTACCATGGTTACGGTATTCGTCAGTTATGGGTAAAGGGCATTATGGGTAAAACTTGTTTATTCGAATTCATTTATTTTCGCGGAAGAGCTCTTTTCGTTTATAATATTAGTTAGAAATTTTGATCAATTTGTCAATTTTCATCATTAGTTGTATTACGAGTATTAATTTTCACCTTTGTATACGAAAAAATTCGCTATCACTGATATCGGGTTTACTTATCGATCTGATTATATTCTTATTATTACGAACGTTATCAATATTACGAACGTGGTCTTCTGTCTTTTGGTTTATGGCATTTAGAATTTTCTAAGTGATCCTGAGATTTTATCTCCTAGGAATTTTAATATAATTTTGATTGCCTATATTGCGGATACAAACTTTAACGTGAATTTTAAATTTCCATAGCTCCATTGTTGGTCGATATATTTGCCTTTTTTCGATTTGTTCTAATGTTCAATAAATTATACCACTTTTATATTCATTTATGAATCAGCTGTTCGGAAAATTTCGATCTTCTAATTTTAGAAAATTAATCGACATGAATGATTTGTCATGAGAGAAAAAGGCTTCCAGAATTTTGTGTGTTTACTACTCGGAGTAAAGCTTAAAAATTCTTATCAGAAATCTTATCAGTTTAATCCACCGAGTTTCAATATTTTTAATGATTTTCTTTTTAGTAAATTAAAATGGATTTCTTTCCATCTCTCTTATTTGTTTTTAATTTTTTCTTCTTTTCCCCTAAAATAAAAAGTGCTTTTCGATTGCAAATCAATCCTGAAAACTGACGAGAAAATAATTTCGGTGAAAATTTTACCATTAGAAATCGTGAAACCAAAAGTTATGAATTCAAAATTGATTTTTTTTTTCAACGACTTGTTTTATATTTAAAATACTTCAAGTATGGCGGACATAAAACAAAATACCATCTTAAATTCCTAATTACCATTAAAATGAATGACAAATGAATCTTTCGTGCCAAAATTTTAGTTCGCTAAATCATTCGCCGCTTTTATTTCCTTTGGACAAACTTCCATTCCATTTCTTCCATTTTTTGCCATTTATGTGTTACATCTGATGGGACCAAAGAGTCACCCATGCATTTCGAAAATTCTCACAAAATGAACATTTCATCGAGTTTTTCTGTTAAAGCGATCTGTTTGAACTTGGTGCACGTGAAATACGAGCACAAATGAATTTCGCGTAGATTAGTAGGAATGTATTTTTGATATTAGCCTAATGGCTGTTGATTAGGTTTTCTCATGTAATTGGAGGACGTTGATAAAGCGATGTCTTGCTGCGACCGGAGGCTCGCTTCCTGGCGCTTGATGGGAGTAGACCTGTTTTTAAACGTGAAAGTCGGGTGGTGCTGAGGACTCACCTGGCTATCCAGAGGGACGAAAGTTTCTCATAAGTGGAGCTGAAATGAGAACTAAATGAAGTATAGGACGCAGAGGAAAGTGGTAAATTACCATTTCGACTTCGGTGATCGATGTCTGATGGAAATTGAAGACGAAATGAAATTGAAGTGTTTGAATGATAGATTGCGGTGAGCGGTCGCTTCGCTATTATCTTATCTATTTTTGTATTTTATTTCTAATGTTAGTATCGATTTGTTCTGATTTTGCTGGAAGTTTCTTTGAATTGAGTGCTAAATTAAGTTTTTTTGAAATTAATGTACAAAATAGTAAATCAGTTTTCGAACTTAATTTAAAATATAAATGAATAAAAAGTAAATTAATTCCTTGAAAAAAGTAGAATGAAATGAATGGAAAAAAATTTTCTCTCCATAATTTCTCAAATATCAGAATTATTTTGCAAGTTTTGCAACGTCAGTATTTACTGTCTCGCGCTGGATGATATGGATAAAGATAGGTTCTATGCCGAGCTTTCATTCTGCTAGTAGTATCCTAAGAAACGATGTAACGATGATCACGTGATATCGAATTGCGTAAGAAGGACGTGGAGATATATTTTGTGGCAGACAAGTATCGCTTTCGGGCACGGTGAGCTTCTCCGCTTTGCTGAGGTACATGGTGGATTGCTGAAGATATCTGGTTACATAGAATTCAGAATTCACCAGACATTCGAATCACGCTGATTATATTTTGGTTCATCACCGATAGAAGATTTTATACTAGATAGATGCGCATGTCGTAGATCCGAAACTGATAACTTCCACCATGTTTTGGTTAGAACCAAGGTCCAAATGAAATTTTCAACGAGAAAAACATAGGGCTGTCCGAACTGCGATGCCAGATTGTGCTTGTCAAGGAGTATTATCGGTAATTCCATGGACTAGTACCAGCCGCAGCGAAACGGATAAAAATCGATGTCGGAAAGTTGCTGTGGAGATAGGTCGAGTCGATTGTTGATGAAAAATTGTCCTTGCTTTGCTAGACAATCGGAGCCTACGAAATGATCAATGAAATGATCTGAAGTAAGGATAAAATCTCTATTTATCATTAAAGGTCGTATAGAGTTTTTTGAATCTAAAGTATGACAGCATCCAACATTCTTGATATGACTGGAACGTATTTATTTAGTATGATATGATTATAACTGCAATAATCGCTGTAACTTATTAAAACTTAAGACCAATACTCAAGACCAGTAAAATGCCCCAAGAATTGCAACAATTATATCCTCCGGTGTGGAAGAGGGAACAAATGCTACGTGACTGAAACAAGGCGATTCTGATCCTAAGAAAAATGATAGGACGCAGTGTGACAATTGCCAAGGAATCAAGGAATTGACAGATATTTCTTTGAAAGCTTTTATGTGCCTCTTCAATTGTATAGACTCATGGCAATGCGTGGTAACAGGTTGCACCTGACTAAATCGGATTTAGACCGGGATGTGGCTAGGTTTACCAAATTTTCATGCTTGCAATGGTATTGGAACATCGTTTCAAATATTAGCAGTCTACCATCACGTGTTTAATCGATTTTGCTACTGCTTTTGGTTCAATCGACAGGTCGACATGCAACACAGTGGTGTTCCAGAGAAGTTAAAGAAGTTAAGAAATTTATTTTATCAAAGCATTTTATCGACGTCATAGATGTTTGTGTGGGGAAATAATACGTTTGCCTTTTGATCTTTGGGTGTGTCGTCAATTGCGTTCTTCATAATTTTTCAACTATGCGATAGATTGAGTTATTCCAACCATTTGTGCGTAGCTATGCACAGATCAGTCCAGAGAATATCATGAACCTCTAATACGCCAATAGCGTTGCCTTTTCCACTGCTGGTTACAGGGGACTTCAACGGATACTAGACTCGGTTGCAGCAGCTAAAATTGGCTTTCAAAGCAATGTAAAGAAGACGAAAATCTTTTCGTCATATATAGCAGACGCTGATAAGATCATATTTTTATAAAATTGAATGGTTGAAGAAGCAATAAACTTTAAATATCCCTATATGTCATGCTTAATTACCGGATATAAGGCGAAATTCCAGGTTGGATGGCTGCGACCAGAGATGTCTTCTTTCTCTGGCGAAACCTTTCTGAAATCGCCACGAAATCAGCCTCAAAACAAAAGTTCGTATCTGTCTGGCTATACCGTTCACAGTCGTACTTGGTTGCGAAACTTGACCAATGAGGATTGGAGATATCAGGAAGTTATCTGTCGTTGACCATTTTTATTTAAGGTACTTACTAGGTATTCGCCAAGTTGGCAGAGTTTCGCATGATTACATCCATCTTCACTCAAATACCATATGCGTTAAAGAACATCATCACAGAATGTTTTCTACTATGGTTTGACCATGTTTTTCTTCATTCATCATAGGGATTGACGCATATTTTGCTGCTTACTAAACCGTGTGATGGATGGCGATGAAGGCCAGTCAAGACCGATACGGTCCGAAAGGGATATTTTGAATTTAGGCGATTCAGCGATAATATATATATATATATTTTTTGGACGGTGGAAAAAATGAGTGAATTCAGTTATATTCAAGAATGTCACTGGATCGGCGGATAGTTTGGAAATGTTTTTGCTATTATTCTTTAATTGTCTCTTGGACTCTCTGGTAAGATTGGTGTCTCTATGTCTATTATTTTCTTATTTTTTTAGTTTTGCGGTCCGGAATTCCGACGTTTACGGCGCCTCTTAATTTGAAGAGACTCTTCTAAGTGTCTATTAAGAATTTTTTAATTTATAATCAATCTAAATCGCTCATTAATCGCAATTTTTTGTTTGGAAAATGAAAAGCATTAATTTCACATAAAAGTCTTATCTTTCTGGATGAATTTCACGTGAATTTTGTCGATATACATCGTGGATGAAGTTTTTGATAGACAAAATTTTCATTCGTTTATTTTCGGAAGCATTCGCAGTTTGTCATTGAAAATTTCTGTTTAATCAACGAGCAGAATGAGCTGAGATGCGAATTATTCTATTTTTTTTGTATTTTCTGATCGGAACCTCGGCATAGACCTCTTCGCCCTCCTTAATTAAATGCCCTCCTTTATAATTGAAAATTGCGTTAATTATACTGTTCTTATCAAGATTATTAAGATTATTAAGATTAAATTTAACCAGTCGATTTAAAATTTTTGCATTCATTAATCTAATTCTTCCAACGACTGACGTATTCGACGGCACTGTATTAAAAAAAAGATAGTTCCTTCATTTCATTGTTATCATTACTATCATTGTTTTCCTGTGTTCCACCATATGACTGAAAGTCCGTCCTGTCAATCGATTCTTTCATAAATTGCTGATTTCTAATTACTGCCTTTCGAGCATTTTTTATTTTTTGTTTTCCAGCCGCTTATTGGTACTTTTTTGCAAAATTTTTCCCTTTCCTTCATATTTGTTATTAATGCAAATCTAATTGGTTTTGCAAAATACTATACCGTAAATTATTCTCAGTTCTTATTTTGTTATAATTTCGATAATTTTTTTCATTATTTTTAGCATTTAGTGAACACATATCGCTTAAAGTATCATTTTTTATTCCTAGCTATAAATATTATATAAATATTATATTATATTAGTTATAAATATTATATTATATAATATAATATTATAAATATTATAATATTATATAATATTATATAAATATTATATTAAATATTATAAATATTATATATTATATATTATTATAATATTATATTTTTTATTCCTAGTTATTAATATTATATTATACATTATAATATTTAAATTTTGCTAGACATTGGGAGAAATAGATAATAAACATTATGCGAAAGAAAAATCTGTTATAAATCTGTGCACGTAGAGAGAAGATTGAGAGCGCTTGTTATCTTATTTCGCGCAAGTTAAAGTGAGTGTTAGAAGTTGCTCTTCGTTATGAAAATTCATTCATAAACGTAGCAGGTAAAATATCGTAGAATAAAAACAGTAGTTTGTTTGAAGAGTCGAGGTGAGGGGGGAGGGGTATTTATAAGAGTTGGTTTAATGAAAGAGTGAAGGTTCTCGGTATTTGACGAGGTTTCTAGCTGCTGGATGTTCATTGCCGAATTGAAGTACTTTTGACAAAAATAAGTTTAATAACTTGTTCCGTTCAAAGAGTGAATTTTTTTAAGGCTAATTTCGGGCCACAAATGTAGTAATTAGCATTTTTTGTGAAAATTCCTAGTTTGTTACTATTATTTATTATATAAAGTTTTTAGCAGTTTTATAGTTTTATTTGAGAGTCTGGCAGCATTACCATGTCGTAGGAAGGTACTGATTCTAGCTGATTTTACTACAGACTGTTGGCTAAACAGCAAGGGTTCGACTCGTATTTTTTGGCGAGAATAAACTTACCATTACAATTTCCGTTTTATTTGAAATCCGTATGATGCTGGTGACATACCTGCCCTTCTATCCTGAAGTGAAATGAAAGGATCTCATCCAGTATTCAGTAGAGTCAGCTAAATTGGAAGTAGTGAGTGTTATTAAAAGCTGATAAAAAACCTACCTACATTTCAACTTGCAGATGGCTTTCTAACT
This sequence comes from Dracunculus medinensis, assembly GCA_900625125.1. Classification (NCBI taxonomy): domain Eukaryota; kingdom Metazoa; phylum Nematoda; class Chromadorea; order Rhabditida; family Dracunculidae; genus Dracunculus; species Dracunculus medinensis. The sequence continues at coordinate 11,577 of UYYG01001234.1, forward strand.
AAAAGGTTCTATTCTAATAGCCATTTGAAGACAGCCAAAATAGATTTTTATAGGAAATTTTGAGGGGAATTCTTTGATTTCGATGGTTGAAGGTTGCAGTTTCATGAAAAATAAGCTAAGATAGTTTTCAAAAATGATTGATTAATTTCGATTTTAGTATAGGTCATAAATTATTCGGTCATATAGAATATTGAATATGATTCGGTTCATTTCCTTTCTTTTTGCCAACTTTTAATTTTGGTGTTTAAATTTTATGGCGTACTTATCTATTTATTCATTTCCTACTTTTGCTTTGTATTACTTCCTTTTATTCATTTCCTTTTTTTGCTCGTCATTATGACCATTCATTCATTTATTTTCTATAGAAATTTTTTAGTCCTAATTTGTTTTAATTTTAGGATGAGTATAGCTAAATCATCCACGATGCCTTCGTCACTTTTCCATGAGTGCGGTGATTGTTCTTTTCCGCCTCGATATAGTGCAAACATATTAGCTGATTGTCTAAAAGTATCGCCAGCTTATCGGCAACAAGAGTAAGCTTATTAACTTTAGTATTAATTTTCTCTCTTCTTTGTTATTTTGAAACATAAAACAAATTGCGATAATTTGCGATGAGATATATTGATTAACACGTATATAAAATTTTATATAAAATTTTTTTTCGTTTAATCATCATTTCTAATTTTATTATTTATCAAAAAACTAAACCATTCCTTTTTTATTTACTAAATCGACTAAGCCACTTATCGATGAAAAACGGGAAGAAACTTAGAGACTACAACTAAATTTTGGATAGATCGAGGTAATTGATAGGATAGAATAAGTTAGTTAGCCACAAATACGAAGAAATTAGATAGCATTTGGAGATTTCGACGAGTAAGAATGAAATAGCCGTGGTGCGATCGAAGAATTACTTTCGCAGTTGTTCCCGTTCGAGATCAATATATTGATTCGACAAAAGGCTATTTATCAGATCTTATCTGAACAAATATTAAAATGTCAAGCTTGAGGATGAATTTTTGGATTTTTTCTTTATTTGTTGATTTGCTGATTAGTTGATTTTTCACTTTATAATTCGCTGTTAATGAAATAAATTTATTCGCTTGATTTATGTTTTTTCAAATTGTGATTTTAAATCTTTCTTTTAGAATTCAATTTTTTATATTTAAAGCTCCCAACGGTGGAACGCAGCCATAAATTGCTATCAAGAAATGCGAAGTTATCGTAGTCAGTGTTGTACTTCACCGCCAAACTCACCAGTTGACCTCAATCCTGGTTCTTTTCGCCGCCTTTCACTTTCTGGTTTGTTTTCGAAGTATTTATTTTGTCTTTTGTCTTGTCTTGCAAAACATCGAATAGATATTATAGTAATAGACAAGAACCAAAAATCAGCACTGATATAGCAATAGCAGGTGACATGAACGCTAAGGAGAAGGGAAATTAGAAAAATACGGGAGGCTGAAAGAGGAACTATAGAAGATGTAGGAAGTGAAAGCCGAATTAGCTCATTAAGGTTGATTAATCAGGTTTCATTTTAATAAAAACTTGAGAATCATTGGAAATTTTTGCTAAAATCAAATAAAATTCATCAAAATTCATTTCTAGGCGCATCTTCAATCGACGACTTACCTCCATGCGATATCGATCACTTGAACCCATCAAGCAATTCTTTTGGCTTAATGAAGTGAGTCAGTTATTTTTCAGGTCGATCATCAACTGATGCATTAATCTCTTATTTAATTAGATTTTGGTTTTTAAAAAATGTGCTCTGTTTAGCCCACCACTTGATTTTGAGGAAAAAAGTGACCGATTTGTTGCTTCTTCTGAAGTTGAGCGACAGAGATTCGGTTCTGAGTGGTGATTTAAACTCACCAGTATTTTGTAGCAAAAGGTCTCATCGTAATGGTCGTTGCAACCAGTCAGGCAGGAGGTGATATGTATTCTTAGAAGAACATGGAAATTGGAGTTTTCGGTAAAGTAATACCGTTATCTCCTAACAGGATACTGCTTCGCATTTACTTTGTTTCATTCCTTTTTTTTGTTATATATACAGCAAATTTTGTTATTGTCAACAAATGTCAATGTTATTCACGTGAGAGGTTTAACATTCATGTGAATTTCCCATAATTTCCTACTGTTATTCTCCGAAACACTGATTTGTTTTTCAAATTTTGCTTTCTTGTGGATTTTCATGTGGAAAACCCTTAAGACAAGGTTTAATTTTAATTAATTTTCTTGCTTTATCACTAATTTCTATCTTATGCTTGCTAATGGCATTTGATATTTCCAGTAAACTGTTTAATCCACTTTATTTACTTTTTTGATTTAAATTGGCGAAACTAGAAAACCACCATTTTTTTTTTCCATTAGTGCAATCTTAATTTTCACAAGTGATTAATAGCCAATTTATTCGAGTATAATGTACTGCATTATCATACACTCGTAAAAATCAATCCGGAATTCAGTCAAAAATACGGAATTCACTAAATTTAAGTTAGGGGCGAATCATAACCAATGCATTTCCTGAAAATATTCGTTGGATACTTAATCAGATTAGCTGGGTATTTCTACATTGATAAATGACATTCTTATCCGAAGAATGTCCGAAGAAGAATATAGAATGCGGTAGGCTTTTCTTCAAGTTACCAAATAAGTCTCAATATCAGTGCACCGCTCAACCTCAAAAACAAAAAATAAAAAAGAAAGAAAATTATTGGTCAGTCATTTCGCCAAATTTTTCATAGACAATTTATGTCAGTTGGTTGATCCTTTGTTCTTTTTTATAAACTATTCGAGTCAGTATTCATTTTTTTCTGGTCGTCTGCATTTGAATAATGGTTAACATAAACAATATTTTAGGTTGAAACTTAAATTGATTATAAAATAGAAGAAATAAAAATATTACTAAAAAGTCTTTTTCTTTATTCCATTTTTCTCTCCAACAGGATTTTGTTTTTGTGAATGTGGCTACCATCAGCAGCAATTTTTCCCAGTATTTTTGGTTGTTGTCTCAAAAGTTGGCTTCGTGAGAATGATATTTTTTTCGTTATTCATATTCTAGATTCAAGGAGTTTTCAAACTGATAAACTTTCACTTTTTTTTAGCTTTTTTGTGTTGATAAAATAACTCATCAAAATTTTTACAAATTTTCTCCTTTTTATTTTTTAAGAAAAAAATTCAGCGGCTTTTATGTTTTCTTGATTGTTGTAAAGGCATGTACTTTTTTCTCAGAAGTGTAGGTTTTTTGAAAATTTTTAAAGAAAAAATTTGATACAAATTAAAGGGCTAGAAAAAGTGCCAAAATAATATTCTTTGGATTTGATAAGCTTTTTGTTTCAAATATTTTGACAGTGATATTATTATAATGCATTAAATTAGTTTTCAGTGATTTATCTTGATTTGCACAACATTTATTTACATAGCAGATATCGAATCAACTTTTTTTCCTTAGCTTTTGGTTAGCCTTAGGTGAAAGTGATTTTTCCTGCTTGAGGTTTGCAAAGTTCAGTGTCTTTGCATGAAGCAGATGAAATTTCCAATAATAAAAACATTAACAATGAATCGCCTAAAAAATTAAATTTTGCTGCCGAAATATGAGGCAGGGTGATCCAGCAGTTTGGGAAATGTTGTTCTGGCTGAGGACAAACATAGATTCATACGTTCAATTTCTTGTCGAAAAATCATCTTTCACTGAAAATAAAGTCCGAGTGGTGTTCTTTCATCCTCAGTCTCATACTTCTGTCTTTGGCACCAAAAAATTGAAAGAATCTGAGGTGCTGGCGATCCACATGTACTATCGCCAGCTGATTCTGGTAAAAATTTTTAACTTTAGTAATACTAGCGAGATTAGCCGGAAATGGTGAACATTGTGCCCTGTTTCATTCATAACATTTGTTAGCTTCATCATTAATTAAAAGGAGGTTTTAGAGTAAAAAGGAATTCGATCATTAGATGCAATTCCTTGTTAATTAAGTGTTCCAGCGAAAAATAAGCACATTTACTGATCATTTTCTCTCAAATCCATTTTCATGGAACGTTTTCAGTGAAATTATTCTTTTCCTTTTAAACGATAATATTCATTATCGGATAAGAACTATATTTTTTTTGCAATTTGTCGAGGCTCGCTTTTATTTGCATTTATATTATTTGTTCCACCTTCACTGAATAGTTAATTTATCGTTCGTAAATCGGTCACTATTGTTGTCTTCAACTCGGCCGCGTCCACATTTATTGTATAGTTGGGTGCTGTCGATCTCTGTTTGTGATGCTATCTTTTGCTTCAGTATGTCGTAATCGCTCATCAGTGTCCTCTCCAATTTCAGTACCAGCAACTCACCATCAGCTTGGTGCTTTCCAAACTTTTAGTTCTTACTCACCTACTTTTATTTCTTCTTCATTTCCCAACAGGTGCTTTTGTAGTTTTTTACCTATTTTTTAAGGATTATGGTAATAAATTTTAATATTTTTCAATTTACAGACAATTTATAAATTTATAGATTTATAAATTTCATTATACCTCAAATATCACATAAACTATGCTTTTTTGTGAAATTTTGCAGTGTTTTCTATGTTTTTCAAGATTTATTTTCATTATAAAAAGTCTTGAAATTCATCGTACTCTGTGTTCATTATTGATTATCTCTGTTGCTGCAGAAAATCTTGTAAAAATTTCGAAGCGAATAACGATTAAATTGATGGGAAAAACGAGTTTTTTATAGCCCTTTTCAGTTGCAATTATTTTTATTTTCTGGCACACAGTTCTAAAGATTAATTAGTTTAATTGGTTGAAAATGAAAGATTAAGTCGCTTTAAAACTTAAGTTTCGCTTTACAAGCTTTTCCAAATTTGCGAGTTTCCATGGATTTATTTTGTTATTGCCGGTTGATTTTAGATTCTAAGAGATTTTTTAAGATTTTTACATATTTTATTAAAGAAAATGAAGGACAGGTTTTATTACGTTCGAAGAACGTAAAATTTGGCGTAGTCTTATCAAATGTGTGCAGTTTTCTTTTTCATATGTGCGAATATTGGTATAAGGCCAGTGGTGAATTTAATAAAACACTTATGTGCCGTTGTACCGTTTTTGTCATATCTCTGCCTCAGTTAATATGTTGTTATTCTTTTAGTAATTATGTTTACTGATGGGAATATGGGTTGCAAAAAATTATCAATATTCAATCTTATTTTATGCAAATATTCCTTTTTTAAAAGAAATTCTTGTCGACTTTTTTAGTCTTTAAGGAGAATTTTTTACTATATGAATAATTTAAAAATAAAATTTATTTTTTGGGCTAATAAATTCATCGTTTAATTTGGATTATTTTTTACATTTCTTTCTCTCGACTTTCTTTATTAATTGAAATTTACAGTTCTTTACCATCTCTAACGAAGGTTTCATCGCATAATCGAAGCCTACATGGAACAAACCCTCAGTCACGTGGAGATTCGTCTTTAGAGTTGGAGGCTATAGCCGCTGTGCATGAACTTTCATTTGCCGTACATTCGATATCCGTCTCTGAGATGCTTCCACGTACACCGGAGCTCATTTTTGTTAACGTGACCACCACTGAAGGTTGCAATTTTTATTAAATTTCTTGGAAATATATGAGATATTTGTATAATTTTTTAGGTCAACCTTACTGTATCGAATTAACACTCAAAGGTTGGCGAATCACTTCACTACGGAATGACTGCATGCACGGTGATTTTAAGCAACTTGAATTGTTTACCAAATATTACGAATCACTCTATGAACTTATGGATTTTATCTCACCTGGGTACAGAAGTCGATTTAGTGAAAAATTATCTCAGCGTTTAAAATTATTACAGGTAATATTGTCAACCTCGTTCTTAATGATTTGATTTATCTTATGGCCTAAAAAAAGCAAACAAGAAATGAACCATCTGAATATTTTATCTTATTTCAGGCTGGTGAAAATCCTGAAATAGCTGCGCCATTCAGCTCTTATGCTTGTACACCTTTGCAAGAGAGCCCACAAAAATCGCCTACTTCCGTTGTTTCTTTTGCATTCGGAAGTGCTAATGATTTGGATAGTAATTTATAGATTTCATTCTTTTTCTTTATACTTCGAAAAGGAAACGGGATTGCTTTTCTTTTAGTTAATTTTTGTAAGATTTAATTGAGTCTAGTTTCAAAATTTGAATAAATATTGAAACACAAGAAAACATTTTTATATTAGGAATTTTTTATATTTCTTTAAAAAAACCACTGTTTTGCCCATTTTTTTCAAAAGGGGAATTGAAATATTTTTTTTCTGGAAATGTTAGGCCAGAGAAATTTCTTTAAAAGCTTCGCTTAATAGTATTAAACAAATGATTTTTTTGTCTGTTTTAATATTATCTTTATTTTAGATACCATTTTTTTATTAAAGCATGTTGTAAAGATGCATGAATTTTTATTTTATCATATGGTGCAGACAAATCAAAAGTGTAGTCAAATCAGTTAACGTAAAACTTTTGTCCAACATAATTTCTTTTGCTTTTCAAGGATATTTATTTGCGTTTGTGTATTTGCTAAATATTTCTTCTCAAAATTTGGTTTACTTCCAATATATTCATGGAACAGACAATCGTAGCTGAATGATAATTCATTATCATTCAATTTTATGCAGCAATCTGGTCCACTTATTTAAGCGCCTTCAATTATAAATGATCTCTGATTTCACTTAGCAAAGTTTGTATGCACCATTTCAAGTTTCATATCAAAATTTTTTTGTTTTGAAACATATTTATAGTTGTTAACTCCGTTATTTTATTTACAATATTCATCTTTTAGTCTTGTTTATTTAAACTTTATATTTCTGTTTTTCAGCTGAATGATACTTTCATCTTCTACTTCGTTTATTGTTTTTTACTTGATTTTCACCATTTTAGTGCAGTACCTAATGCAGCTAAAAATAAAGTTTTTATCTTTTTTGAAGTTTTGAGAAGTTTAGGGAAAAAATATTATCAAACATTATTCGTCAATGTAGAGATGTCCGTCAGTTTATTAAACATTCTTTTAAACACATTATATTAATAATTTTATCACAAAAAAAAGGATCAACAGCCGACAGGCAAGAAAGGCTATGAAAAATGGGACAATTTATAAATGCGCAGATAAATATTAATTAATAAAATTTAACACTTTATAAGGAGAAATAAAATATTTTGATTTAACATTAAATAAGAATCGTTATTTAAAAACAAGTCGCGAATAGTTTTGGTCCCAAAACCAAAAAAGGCAAATATTTATTGTTACGATTTATACCCACGCCTACAAATTCATGCCCACGACTATGTTGGCGGACGAGATTCGATAAACAATAGGTTCGAAGAACCATTACGAAAAACCAAGAATAAGTAGTATAAAAATAAAGATTTATTAAACTCTTAGCCGACAATTTTTTCTGCAACGTTTTAAATCATTTTTCGAATCGAAGAATTCTATGAACCAACTTACCAGTTATTTTTTAAGCTCAATTTTCACGGCTAATTTACCAAAATGTTTGTTGCACTAATTAAGCATTTTTCCAGTTAAAAATATGCTATTATAATGTTAATCGAGTTTTATTCACAATAAAAGTATAATGAAAGAATATAATATTAAATTTCTTCAGGCTTTCATTTATTTATTTAAAAGAGCTACGTGGTGCGGAAGTTAACAGAACGTGGAACATAAAAAAAAGGCATGAAAATGAGAAATAAATATAAAAGAAAAGCTCAAAAACAAATGCAAAGTGAATGATACTCCTAATACTAAACTATCAATATCACAGCTGTCGTGGATAGGACTTCGCGATTGTAATCGTGTAATTTTATTCCATTAGTCGACGGAATCTTCAGTATCACGATACCTTTTTATGCGAGAGAAGCCTGCAAGTTGTTTATAGAAATGAACGAATGCAAATGCCGAAAAAATTTGAAAAAACTGGATAATTAAAACCTGCTGAATCTTTCGATATAGCATACACCCATTCAGGGCGACAAAGCTGCCGAAGATGTTCAACGAATCGATCATCATGTGTAATGACAATCAGCTGGAAATTTTTGTCAGTATAATTACAACGAGCCTCAATTATTTCTGCCAAAATTTCACCGAGATTTTCGACCTGAAGCCTGTTAATAAACAAAATCTCATAAGTAATGGGCCAAAGACAAGGCATGGAGGTTGAATTAGATACCTTAAAAACGTCCAGATTTGCTGTCGGTTCGTCCAGAGCAATGACTGAACATTTGTCGCAAAATACATCAGAAAGAGCTATACGAATCAAAATTGATGCAAGCATCTTAAAAACACCAGTTTAAATTTGAAAGTAAAAATAAAATCTCGGAATGCCTTTGTTTAATAAGGTCAAACCTTTTGACCAGCACTGCACCTTCCAGGCATATCGAATTCCATTCCTTCCACACACATAACAACGCGGTAATTGTAGGATTTTCTCTTTTCACCTTCATCCACACTTTCTGATCTGAAAACATTAAATGACCACCAAACTGTAGCAACTAGCGCCAACAAATAAAATGTAATCAAAAAACTCGACCAAGAGCTAAATTTAAATTTTTTTATTTTCCATTTTTTTATTTGCATTTTATATCGCATTTGGTATCTTCTAACCTAAAACTATTTTCGACCGAGAAAATTAAATTAAATAAATCTTAATAGACCTGATTTGAATGCGGTCAATATCGTTTCCTCTATAAACTTTTCCCCAAAGCGTACCGAGTATTTCGTTTATCTCTTCCATTTTTTTTGCGTGATATTGCACAATTGATTCATCTACTATGTGAATATATGTAGTGAGATCCTATAAACAAACTCAATGACAAATTACAAATTTTAATCAAACTGAATCAAAAGAAATAGAACATAATAGGTTTTGAACATCCAAATTCAAACTCCAGATATCCTGAATGCTTATATCGAGAATTAATCACCTTAATAACATTTTCTGTTACAAATTTTGTAATAAATTCTTGCTTGAATTTCGTTTCGACATCTAAAAAATCCTGTGAGTTCAACTGTTTCCTAATTTCATCGATTCTGGCTTTTTGCTGAATTACTTCACCTAGATAAATATTTTTTAAATAAATAATGTGATATGAATAAAGAGGAACTAAAGAGGTAAATAAATGAGCAGTATACCATTTTTGATTAGCGTTATACAAAAAAAATTTTCAATAATGTGAGATTGGAGAAAAAAAACCTTTTTTACGCTCCATTTCAAACAATATATCGTCATTCTTCTTTCTTAGGTTTTCTTCTAGGTTCCTTAAATCGGCTAATGGTTCTTTTTCCTGGCGAGCTTTTTCTTGTTTTGCTTTTACCATTTCAATTCGGTATTTTAATAATGACTTTCGTAACTGTTCGTTTAACCGATGCATGCGTTCTTGCTATAAGAAAAAATTTTTTTCTTTTGAATTCGATGATTAAAATACGGAAAAAATCTTCAGAAAAATATGTAGACCAGGATTTTTTTCAGAAATTGAACTAAATTAATTGCTCTACTCTAAAAAAAATTGGTCAAAAAATCGAAGATAAACAATAACTCTGGTATTAGAATTGTCAATTTCATTGTTCAAAGAACGAATAGCTTCGTTTCCTAATGTAATATCTTTATCCAACTTATTCAACTTTGTTTCGAGTTGTTTTCTATCGTCCGATATGTTGTTTATCTGATTAATTCGTTTACTGAGAGTACCTAAAGGTAATTACGAAGCACGCAAAGAATAAATTATGAAAAACCTATAAAACAAAAGCAGTCCTCTAAACAACTAGCTTTATATTTTAAAAAATTCTTTTAACAGTTTTCATCACTGGTTAAGCTCACTCCGCTGGATAAGAGACCCTGCCTTCAAACTGTTCGATTCGACACTATCGCTGATAATAATGGAAGCCATTCCTTTTTCCATCGCCTAAATCCATACATTGCTGGTCCCCTTGTATGTTCAAAATCTTTCCTAATTGTATCCAGGTCTTAACTGATCTTCCTCTTTTTTAACGGCGTTCATCACAGGGCTCAAAGAGTAACGAAATATGTGCCAATTCCTGTGGTGTGGCTATGGAAAACGTGCTCAGCGAATGCGACGCTTTGTGATGGTATTATTCATACAAGTGGTATTTAGCGAAGACTGATGCAACCATGTAAGATATCCACTAGACGGTAGCTTCTTAATATCCTCCATTCTTATTGTCATGCCTCGCAGCTATATAGCAAGATTGAGCGAACTATTGTACAAATATGGACTTTCGTATTTACTATGGTTTCTCGACGGTTCCACAAAGGTCAATCGCACGAACGCATTTCTAGCAACCGTTATCCGGAGTGTAATTTCTTTTGCTAGGCCATTCGTTATTAGAGTGGAACCAAGATATTTAAAGTCGCACTTCCCCAACCAGCAAAGAACTGCTAGAAATAGGTATTTTATCAGAATCCTGTATATAAGACGAAAACTTTCGATTTATTTATATTAATCATGAGTCCAATTTTCGCTGCAGTTGTTGACATATTTTTTTGCTATATTGGCATTTCGTCAGCAAAAAGGACTACACATTATCAACGGATTCAAGATACTAAGCATTGAACTAATTCGCCACTTCTTGAATACTGACAAGCGATGTCCATTATCCAGTCTATCGTATAGTGGAGTACGGTAGGTAGGGGAAAGCACACCTGATGGACACCAGTTCTTATTTCGAAAGGGTCTATCAGTTCCACATATACATAAATCTATGCCAATGTATGCTAATAAAATGTTTTCATGAGTCGAATGATCTTCTCTGGAACACCATATTCTATAATTCTCCAGAGCTCTGCTCTATTAATTAAATCGAAGGCAGTTGCAAAATCGATGAAGCAAGTGATGGTAGGTTGATGATAGCGATGATATTTAAGGAGATATTCTAGCACCCTTTTTAGCGTGAATATCTGGTCTAACTTTAAAAAATTACCCAAATGTGTAAGAGAGGTCTCCAAGTTATTTTTGAGAGCGATAAGTTCTTTCTCATTTGTCTTTCCATTATTCAGAATTTTTTGACGCTTATAAAATGCATCCTGAAATAGCTCATTTTTGGCTCGTATAATTCGAAATTTACAAAATCATGGAAAAAATTGTTAGTGTTAAATTGCTGTAAATTCTCATAATTCATGCCCCATCTCAGCTTGAAGTATGAGAAAAGTAAGCAGAAAATGAGCAGGGAAAATTACAAAATAAAGAATTGCATTATTATAGTATAGTAAGCATATAAGAAATACTATACTTTTTGCTTAGATTCCAAAATTGGTAGTTTTTGTTTAAGTTGTTCAATTTCGTTCTTTTGCATTTCTAAGTCAGATTGCTTCTCCTTCAGCGATTTTACTAAAGCATTGTTTCGAAGTTCCTTCTCACTTATTGCAAAATGCTGATCGTGTAATTCATTAAGCTGTAATAATTCGCAAACTTTCATTAATTGTTTACAAGGTTGAAAAGATGAAAGAATTGAAAAAATTAGAGAATAAACCTGATTTAAAAATGAATACATAAATACCAGAAATAAAAATTCTATAAGGCGATAAAATGAAAGAATACTTTTTTCAGGATCTCATTTTTATTAGAGATCATTCTTTCAGTATTATCAATGTCATGCAAAATAGAACTGTATTTTGCCTGCAACAATATACACGATTTTATGATAAATCCCTATGCATAAAAAACAATACAAGATATCCATATTTTAAAGTAAGAGTACTATCGGATGATAGGGAATGCGAATGAAAAAAGCAGTTAAAAGAGAAAAGATATATACCTCATTTTCTGCTAGTTTATTGCGAAGATCTACCAAAGATTGTTTATCAGTGCTATCACTGATCATCTCTGCTTTCAGAAGCTTACATTCGCGATCTGCTTCACAAAACGATTTCCAAAGGTTATCCATTAAAGAAGAATCGACCTGACAGAAATGAATGGAAAAAAATTGAAACTCTACTTTTTAGAGGTAGTTGAAATAGAACTTGTACTTTCTGCTTAGTATTTGACCAAATGATGGTGTCACAAACATATTTTTTACTATACTTCACTAAATTTCTTCATTCTATCGTCATTTCACTTTTTTATTTTTAGCTGTTTTTTCCACATCTTTTCAATGTATAATGTTTACTTACGTCTTATAAAAAAGATTAGATGCCATTTACTATTCACATCATCATTTCATAACCTGCTATCTAAATTCGTTCCCAATTATTTTTTTTTCTATTTATTATTTACTGGCATCAAGTTAATAATGTACGATGTTACAAAAGTATTTGTTAAAAGTATTTTAATGCAACAAATTTTTCTTTAAGTTTTTTTCGTTTTCGTTTTTAAAATTTATTTATAAGAGAAAATACCAGGGCATCCTGTACGAGGTTATATTTTAATCGTATTAAAGCCGCTTCTGATTCAGTTGTAATCAGTTTTTCCTTCGCAATTCGTACTTTATCCTAAATTAAGAATTACTAACCAACCAACCAACCTCTCAAAGATGGATGACAAAAGTTGCAATCGAATTCATGAATGAAAATAAAAATATACAAAATACGGTAAAAAAAAACAAAAAAAACAAGAAAAATAGCTAACTTCAGCTTTTATTAAGTCAGTTTCGAGTTCTAAATTCGTCATTCTTAATTGTTTTGTAAGACGTACATAAGGAATCAATGTCATGAGTTCAGTTTGGAATTCCTCTTGCTGTTTTACACGCTTCTGCATCGCTTCTAATTCTTTTGGTAAAAGTGATAACCGATGATTTATCTAAAAAAGCATTAAGTTTTAAAAACAAAAAACAAAGATTTCTGGCAAGTAGATTATTTTAATAACCAGCGGTTATTTTTTGCAAAAATATATTCGAAAATATATTCGAATAAGCAAAGCAGCGAAGTGAAAAGACTGATGCACAATCATCAATAATCAATAAAATTATAAATAGACAGTGAAGCTTAAAAAATCGACTAGAAATTTATACAACGCCTAAATAAGAAAGATATATAAATCCACAAGCCTTTTCAGTCAAATTATTAATATCGTTAATATTTCGATATGATCGCTCGCAAAGTGGACAGCAACGCTTTTCCTTGACTTCTGCTTCCCACTGTTCATATAGAAACTGACACCCATCAATACGTCCCAAATCTTTGCGTGATTTTGAAAGTGAATCATTCAGTTCAGCCAACCGAGCTTCAACATTTTCATTGGCAGATATCACCTTCAATAAGATAAATTCTATTACCTTAAATTTTTAGACAATTTCAGTAAATGCATAAGCTTTCATTAGAAAAAGACAATTAAGTTACGAAAAATATTTTCCATAATTAAAAGTCATAAATATTGATAGAAAACTTTAGCTTTTTGTTTTTTATTAATTTATTAATTTTTATTAATTTTTGCAGTTCAATTAAATTTTACATATTTTAGTGGAAATTTCAAACAACGGTTTATTTAAATTTAGCTCCATAAATTATTTTGATTAAATGATAAGAAATAGTCTTTGTAATGTAACACCACCTCTTTTTATTTATCTTAACTTCTTATAACATCATTCAGACCAAAAGCTACTGAAATCACCATAATATCTATTCTTTTAATAGCTTTTAAACAAATTCAATTTGAAAAAAGATGAATATATGTGATTTTGCAATTTAAATCAGAATATCACTGTTGCCTAATTTAAAAAAAAATTAACAAATCAAATTTTTTAGCTAATGAAAAATTTAAGTAAGGAAAAAAGATGCAACACAAAATGACTTGACATTTCATACCTTAAAAATTTTGCTCTCATTGATAACGATACTTTCATTGGTTTGGTCAATATTACGTTTAATCAGTTGCACCTTTTGCTCAACTTGATGCAGTTCTTTTTTGCTATCTTCAACATCATCAGCTGCGTCAGATAATTTTTTTGAAAGTTTTCGCACATAGGCAGACAAGCGAAGGCTATAATAGGTAATCGTGTATACCCAAAAAAAACAAAAAATATAATGTACCAAGGGATTAGGAAAGGAAAATTTTTTTTCCGAAAACTTTAGAACTTACAGGAACAAATAAACATTTAACTTTCCAAGACAAATTATATAGTGAAATTAGAAAAAAACCTCACCCCACTGGATGTTCTACCGGATCATTTCCAAATATTTCTTTTAATGCTTCATTGTGTTTTTCAGCCAATTCTTCCAAATGAATTTTATATTTCATAACTTGTTCATTCTTTTGATCTATTGAGTTTTTAATCTCTTCACATCTTTCTCTCGCATGTATCTCTCCTTTTAAAGCATCAATCTAGAATTTTAAAAAATATTTTTCAAATAGCAGCTAAAAAATACAGCATAATGTAAAGTTATCACAGTATAGCAAATATAATGGAAGGCTTATTAAAAATTACACCCAAAAAGCAATTTTTCAAAGAAAAAAACTGGTCTAAATACAGGGCAATATTCTTATTAATGAAGATAAGGCTAAAGCCTACTGCCGAATAACATTGATTTCGCTTTTCTTTGAGGGCATCAAGTTTATATTCTATATTTTCAACGACATTCGATCTTTCAAGTTCCGCTGTCAAAGAATAAATATTCGTTTGAAGGTTACTAACACTGAAAAGTAGAATACGAAGATTTGTGGTCATGAAATTTAAAAAATAAATTATTTGCCAAAACATTCTCTTCAAGTTATTACTGTACATTAAACAAGACGAAAACAGAATTCATAATTTAGGCTACCGTTCTTCAGACAATGCTACTTCTTCCAAATTCTTCTTTAAAGTTTCAATATCTGATTCCAATTTGATACAATGCCGGTCCTTAAACGATATTTGTCCAGTGACTTCAGCCAGTTCTCTTGACATGTTATCAATTTCACGTTGGAAACAAGCTAGCTGTTCCTCAGATTCAACCTTAAAAAATTTCACTCCCTTTCCTTCATTTTTTCCAAAAAAATACATCAAAATAGCCGGTTCATAAAGCAACCTGCAATGATTTTAAATTGTCCGTAAATTCCACAATTTTGGAATGAAAATAGGATTCGATACTATCATCTAAAAAAATAGAGTATAATTAGCGAAAATACAAGTTGTGATAATTTTAAAATCCTTCCGAATTAAACCTACCGGAAAAAATGTTAAAGGATACCATAAGAAAAACTCTAAACTCAAAACTCCAAATTCAAAAGTTCACGATATCTGACATCAAATAATTCTTTTGATAATGTTTAAAAAAACATAAAAAATCACTAATGGATCATTAATAAAATAATTTTAACGAAAATAACCACTGATATTATATTTTTCTTGTAGTGTTTCGATAAAATCAGTCCTTTCTTTCTTCAGTTTTTCATACATCTGAAAAAAATGAATCGAGATGAAATTTGATAAGAATTCGACAATTTCATTTAGACAACTTACTGTTATATCAAATTAGTTCCATGTTAAAAAAAGAATCAATATATTAAAAAAAGAATCAATGATTGAGAAAGAATCAATGATTGAGAATTCTATTAAAATAAAAAGGTATATTGGTATAGTATCTGTTGCATATTATTATAATATTGATTTGTTCACTTAAAATATGGAGCTAAAATACTCTAAAAATTATTTCTTTCTATTGATTAGTCTAGGAATATATCAAACCATTTCAGTGGCCTTTAATTCATTGAGTCTCGCAACAATTTCTTCTTTTTCATTCATATTAAGTGATAACTGTGCAGCTAAATTATTCACTTGCTCTTGTAATCGTTTTTTGTCATTTTCTGCATTTAGAAATTCACTTGACTGCGCAATCTATAATTCTGTTATAACTATGTTTCAATAGGTGGCAATTAAATTTATCAAAAAAGTTATAAAATCACCGCATCAATTTCAAGTCTAAGATCATCAATTTTCCCTGGGTAATTTGGGACTCGTATCAATTCCAACTGCTCTATAAGCAATTCCTTTTCTGCTTGATAAACGGCTGAAACTAAAAATTATGTATATTTTCATATAAATATATAGATTTCAAGCACAAGCAGCGATACACAGGAAATACAAAAAGAAAAGCTTTTCATAAAAATTCAATTTTTGGCTAATCAAAACAAACAAAACTGAGAAATATGAAAAGAACAAAATAAAAGAAAAAATAAAAAGCGAATAACAATAGTCTCTAGCAAATCCTTCAGCCATCTTCAAATCAATCACCGCCTTATTCAAAGAAATTTTCAGTTCATCGAGCAAACGTTGATTATCAGCTAAATAATCCTCGTTTCTTCGAATGGCTCGTGAAAGCTCGTTGTATTCATTATTTAGCTTAAACGTATTTTGTTGCTAAAGAGACCTCAATATATAATAAAAAAAACATGAAGCATTAAGATTAACCACTTTGTGCAGCAAATTTAGAAAAGACCCGCAGCACACATCATTATTGCCCATTTGACTAGCCCAGCCCCCCACTACTAAGAAAAGGCAACTATGGTCGCTTAAGGACTAGTAAATTTAAGAACACAAGTAAATTTCAACCAGTATCAGGATTTATTTTTAACGACAAATTTAGTCGCTCTGGCAACTAAAATGATGCTTGACCTCTGTCGAAGCAAAATAACACTCCATCTCGATGGAAGTAAAGCTTGTCATTAAAAGTAGAATTAGGTGGTATACTAGCAATGCACATATACTCCTTCTATCTTTTAAGCGGATGTTCGACGAAAAGGTTTCACATTAAGAATAAGTGTAACAAACAAAATTAGAAATAGTTTGAAAAAGAGATGGTTAAAAAGGAATAAAAATATATAGAAAGATTAAAGGATGGTTCAATGTACAAAAAAAACTAAAAATAACCGGAGATTGGCATTATTAATTAATCTTTACTTTGGATTTATCATGCTTCTGCCGAATAAATAAAGGAAGCCTTGCCTCCAAAATTTGCAGCTGATGCATCTGAAATTAAATCAAGAAAATTGATATCAAATTTAAGCAGCAAAAAAAGGAGAAAAATCTTTACATTATCTTTTATTTCCCTTTTTAAACTGTCGATTGCTTTAACGTAACCAGATACATTGAAAATTTCATCAAAGCGTTCTTTAAGCTTTTTCGGTTCATCAAGAGGCCTAAAATTTATAATGCTGAAAGCAAAGCGCGTTATAATTCTCAATATCCACGATGGAAAAAACATACCATGTGGACTCTTCTTGATGACAAAAAACTATATAATCCAGAATTGCAGCTGGAACACCCATGAGATTAAGTATCTAAAATGCAACCAATTTTCAATAAAACATCTTTACCAGAAAGAAAAAGTATAAAAAAATATAAGCAAACAAAAAGAACTTCTTTTTTACTGTCGATAACTTTTGATGAAAGACTTTTCCATTCACCATTATCGCATTCAACAGCAATAGTACATTCCTCTGATCTCGTTGAAACTTTACCCTTAAAAAATATCTGAATCAAAATAATTAAAAAAATCTTACTTGATCTATATATAAAAAGTGCCCCACTTTGACTCCAAGAGCTCGAGACGCCATACGCCTAGTAACGACGCATATCCTGCCATTTATGTCTCTAAATTTCAGCTTTACTGATGCGTCAACTCTTGCCTTATTATCCAGCTAAAATGTTTATCGAGCAAGATAAACAAACAAACAATTTAAGAATAAGTTATTTTATATATGCGTTCTTCGATCAAACGAAAAAAAGAGTTTGCAACCTTTTTCTTTATTCGAAGATGAAAATGAAAAAAAGAAAAGTATATAAAGACAAATTAAAGCATTTTTATAAGCTTTTGCGACAATAAGACCAAACCCATGGATCGTGAATAAAAGACTGCATTTTGCCTGGAGGAAGTTCACCAGTGGTGACATATTTCAGTGCCTCAATAATCGTCTAAAAAAATAAATATTAACATCCAACATAACTATCAGAATATATTTATATATTATAGAATATAAAAACTTTGCTACAGCCTGCAATAACATAAATTTTGCGAAATATGGATTGATGCGAGTGGTGATCAATGTATCCCGTGGATACCCTCGTTGAAAATTCCATCAGAACAGTTAGGCTTTTCCACTGGGTTCATAACGATGACGCAAGATCGATTTGAACTTCGCTAGTCTTTGCTCAAGATTTATTTTTCCTTGCATCATTCAACCCCAAAGACTTGGACTTTAAATTTTGCTTGAAATTTTTGATAATTTTCTTTCTTAAATCTAATAAAATCTAATGCAATATCGCATCAATTTCTGATTCTTGCAAGATTCAAAATGGTCAGAATTCTGGTAGCGAATAAAAATTACCGGCAAACAAAACAATTCATGTTCAGAAAAAATAGCCATATATGGTTTTCATAAATGGTCTTTCCAATCAGTGTAAACCATCATAAAATTTTTATACAAAGAATTTGAAAATTTTTTAAATTAAACTTGGAATTTTTATACAAATCATCTATGCCAACTTTTATAATTATTTTTATGCCAATAACTTTTTGAACTGGCTGATGTCCGCTGCTTTGATCTGAATTTCTATCGCCAAGTGATTTCCTGGCGGGAGTCACTTTGCCTGGTTGCTTGGTTCGACAACCCCGAATTTAACCAGAAATGGTAAGTGCTCTTAGAAAAAAAATTTTTTTTCACATCAATTTAATTATTAAAAATTAATAAATATTTTAAATATTTTACCATTTATTTAATAATTTATATCTCTCCTTCGAGTCTCTGATAGCAAAATTAAGAATATAATTTCCCTTATCTAATTATGAATTGCTCTATTTTATATATTAATTTTTATAATAAGCTGTTCCTTTCGTCATTTTAAATCATTAATTCAATTGCTTTGAGCTATACAATGAAGTGGCTCATTCATGTGCTCTTTTTTTTTACCTTCTTTTATCTCTTTCCCTTGCTCTTGTCTTCCTTTATTCGTGCAGAAGTACTAACATGTTATTTGTGAATGAGATTGGTACCATATCACAGGTACCATATGGAAGCATCGTTGTTTTTTTCTCTCCTATTTATCTCACATTTAATTAGAATTTTTGTAGATAATTTTTGCAGACAACGATTTACAAACCGTTTTTCCAGCGCCATTTGAACCACAAATAACTGTTAACGGCGATAGAAAGTCGATAACAACAGCATTCCGGACACCTGTTCCAACACTTCTGATTCCTTGCACCTCGACAGCAACCAGAAGTGACATTTAACAAGTAATGAATAAAATAAAATAAAGAGAATTTTCTTCACCTGAAACCTTCACAAAACTGAATATACTAAATGAAATCAATATAAAATTTTAATAGCAAAAAGACCTGTCCTACAGACAAAATTGCTTTCAGGCGCAGGGATCTAAGCATTTTTCCTCATGTCTCCTCACGATTCAGTATATTATCTTAATATCTCTTCTCGAAGCTGGCCAAAGTCTCCAAATTTTCCTCTTTTCCATTATTCTCTCTTGACAGCCCAATTCTCATAGTTCATCGTACGTTCTCAGTATCTTAGATCACCGTCGTATTACACTTTGCGATTTTAGGATATGCAAAAGCGCCTGCGGCAAAAGTGCACTGCAAAAGATGTGGAAGGTGTTAAATAGCTACAATGTAGCAAAAAGTGGTAATACCATTACTAATGAGATTATTTTTTTCGGGTGAATGCGGGGGAAAATGTTGCATATCGTAATATAGCAAAGGATAATATGACAATGACTGGGGATACTGAGAGAGTACGACGAGAACTGGGAGTACCAAGAAAAAATAATGGAAATTTCAAGCTGTCAGGATTTCGGCTGGATTCGAGAGTTTTCCATAAAATATGATGGGTTTTGAGAAATATTAAACGATTTCAAAAAAATTGGCCATTTTGGCCGCAGTCGTATCTTCTTTCCATATCCAGTTAACATGTTCGCATAAAATCAAGCATTTCATTGTATAAATACTTGATAAGGAAAAATTTAATAAATTAATAAATTAATCGGCTTCAAATAAAGCAAAATTTCTCAACAAATTTATAAAAAACTGACTATAACAGTTTAAATTTTCGATTCCTATAGATCGCTTTGTCAATAAATTTTCATAAAATGATAGGAAAAACTTATTGCATAAATTTCGATTCTACGCAAATAAAAGCATCCATCATGTCGGAATGCAAAGGTTCGACTCCAGCTTCCGGCAGAAATAAGAGTGTCATTAAAAATCCAGATGAAGCTGGCGATTCACCTGTACTTCTGCTCAACTGATTACGTGAAAAAAACTTCCGGTCAGCTAACCACTTACTAATGTTGAACGACAGGTAGCAGCGTATTCTCGATTATTAAGTGATGGATAAAAGGGACTTAAAAGAGGTAGTTGTTCTTGCTTATAATTTGATAAGAACTGGTTATTTTATCACCACCCCCAAATAAATTTGCCTTTCCATCTTCAAAGCATTCATAAAAAACTGAGTACGATTAGAATAAAATTTTTAAATCGGCCACGAATTTTTTATGGCCATATAGCATCATTTCGCAGTAGCAGTCCGCGGTCACGACCGCAAAAAACTGCTTGTCAAAATTTGATTTTACGAATTTCCTTGCTCATGATGGTGTAATTCTTTTTATTATTTGTAAGGATTGGAAGTAATTTGGGAGAATTTAAAAATTTTCGCAGATGCTAGAATTCCAGTGAGCTAAGTCCGTGATAATCATTCTGTTTTCAACTTCATCTGCAAACTATCGTAAGATTCAAATAAATGATTTTTAGAAAATTTATTATCAGTTTGCCTAATTCATTTTTTAAATGAAGGATTTTAAAGTAGAGAATATTTTTGATAGGAAATTTTGTGTGGATCGAGATGGCTGCCTGTTGAAAGGGCTTCATTTTAATAATTAGTCAGTGGAGTTAGCCAAATCCGAAATGTTACGTGTAGTAAAAAAATCGTTGTACTATGGAGATTACTGATGCTCGATTACGACCGCCAATAATAAAAGTGGCGTTTGTTTACACAGCTCATCCTCAATAGAGAATCCCAATAAATTTTTGGCCCATTGATCGTCCACAGTGATCATTCATATTATTCAAACAATGAATTTTTTTAAAATTACTCAACAAAATAAAAGAAAATTGCGATTTTCGCGAAAATTATAGGAATTGCTGCTTGGATAAAAGTGGGGCCATCGGAAATTCGATTAATCACATCCGTTGACGGTAGTAAACCAACCACTAAAGGAGAAATCGCGATGGCTCGGCGTTGTGTTTTTTCGCATAATGGTTTTATTCATCCTAGTCTCGTCTATAGGAAAAACGAACTCGAATATAAAACTATGCTAATGTGGGAAACATATTAAGAAAATCTCGAGAAACATGATGATTGCGAAAAAAAGGAATTTGTACTTATCTCATCAATTTAATTTTTTTTAGACCACTGAGTTGGCCTCGCTCGGCTGGCTTGTTGGGCAAATATGCCAGAGAGAATTTCTCTTGGAGATAGAAACACAGGTGGATCGCCAGCATCATCCGTGGTCAATTTACTTATAAAACTCGAAAATTCGATGTTAATAAACAAGTGTACAATGAAAATGAAGGATTAGAGGTTGATGTTGCCCTAAGCATGATAGTGCTAATTCTCTTGTGGAAATTAAAACTATCTGCGTTTTTCCTCCAACGTACACTTCCTGATTGCTTTCCCTATAATTGATTGTGGTTTTTGATGCCTCTCTATCGTATGTTGTTTGTTTTCTATTAAATGAATTTGTGGATTTGGGCATCGCCTTTGGCAACAACTCGATGCTAGTAACCTAAGAGTCAACAATGATGAATTTATTCATGCCAACAGACATCAGGTTTTAGTCGAAGTAACCTGCCACTTGCCTATCTTGCTTTTAGGGTTGGTAATCACTTCAGGAAAAAAGCAATAATGATTATTTACTTATTTATTTATTTAAGCAAATGTCAAGCATGGCATATAGCTATGCTTTAAACAATATCATACAATAACAAAAATAGTAGGTGACTATTACTATTACCATTGACTATTACTAAGTTAGATCGAATATGAGCATTAAGAAAAAACATTAAATTATTCCATAACAATATCATGGAAATCTTTATTTCGATCTACCCTTTAGCCCTTATGTTGCAAGAATTAAATTTTCAGTGTTGTCAATAACATTGTTTAAATTTGTTTTAAAACCATGCAGCAATAGCGCACAGAACACATCACAACGCTTTGATAACAATGTAATAACTTTAGGCCACTATACTTAATTAGGTTTGAATTGAGGCTGAAAATATAACACTTGGTACAACCCCGTTTGACGCAGTCTTTGACGCAGAAAATTTTATATGTTAATATCAAATCCTGCTTAATTGTTGTCAATGTTAATAAATATATAGTTTCAGTTATCCCTTATAGCGAATGGTGTAGTAGGGTTGTCACTTTATTTTTCTGCATTTCCCTATTTAGGAATTTAAAGCCAATCCTGAATTTGGAATGAAAATTTCTGGCTAAAACCTTTTAATACTGTTTCAGTGGGATTTAGTGGAACTTCATATGATTCAATCTGAAATTCGTTTCAGAAAATTTTGCATTATTGTTATTCTTTTAAATTAAAACCATAAAAAAATCCATTCATGAAAGATTTTCCAATCTTTCACATCAACATCGCCGATGGTCGCCTTCTTAAGATTTGTTTCTATAGCAATGAAATATTTGAAGACAAAATAAATAAAATATCCTTCCATTGTTCTTTTTTGTTTTAATTATTGAAATTGATAATTTTCCCCTATACATTATAATTAAATGAAATAAATTTCACTACTATAGTAAATTTGGCTATTTTTTGTAAATAAATGCAATGAATTTCGCTACTTTTTCCTAATTAAATAAATGAATAAAAAAAAGGAAAAAGCCATTTAAATTTAGCAAGAAATTTTCAACCTTTTACTCGAACGTAATTTTCAATAACCCTTTTTTGTAAATGATTCAAATTTTTTTTTTTCTGGAAATTCTATCTTTGGAATTTTGATGATCTTTTATCATAGCAATTGTTCTTAATTCATTTAATGGTTCCACGCTTTAATGAATCGATCAGCACTATAAACTATTCTACAGGAAAAACACCTTTATTTTGCTGAGAAATAAATTTAAATTTAAATGTTCTATGGAAAAATTTAACTCGACTTCATTCACCTACGTAAAACTTTTGCATCAGTAAAAAATATGGCATTCTTTTAATTTGACTTCATAAATATGACAAGAAATAAGAATTTTCTTTCCTCTTCATTTCTTGTTTGGCTGACTAGCTCATTAAATGCTGATAAGAAAACTCTTTCACTAGAGAGTCATTTGGAAATAAAAGTACATCATTACCTCTAGCTTACCTAAGTTAGACTAGAGTAAATCAACTTAACCCATAAAGAAAAGTCATTTAAGTTGAAATAAAAACACATCTTTCTTTGCCTAAGCAATATGATCAACATATTCTAAGTGAATATTCCAGCACCAGCGAAAGATTCTTTGGTCCAAAATGCATTTGTGGTAATTTGGACATGCATTTAACAAATTATATTACGCATTATAAGTTAAAATTATAAAATAAGTTAACGCATTATAAAACTATCTCCTGCGAAAATATGGAAAAATTGGCTGTTTTTGGAAATTTTTTGCTTCTCAAACTGATTTCTAATTTGTCATTCGACTATTTTGCAATTTGTAGAATCGAAATTGGTTAAAAAAAAAACATATTGAAGGTTTTTTTAAAAATCATTTCATTGCAAAAGAAATTTTCTTTTCCTATAATTTTTTCATTTAAAAGCTTTTTCTTTCAGACAACCGTTTTAAATGAGGAATAATTGCGATTTTAAAGAACCATATGAACAAAATATTCAACATTTTTATTACAGTTGAACAAAGCATAATATTAAGCAAATAATGAAATTTTAATAATTTTTGCCAGTAGAATGCAAGAGGAGTAAGTGATATGAATGAGCGAATTTCCTGCTGAACTAATTTTTTTTTCTTAGAGCCCTCTTCATTCCTGATTAAATTCGCACCACTGGCTTGTCAGGCTAGATAAATTTTGCCAGGATCCATTTAGCGATAGAGAAGTGGATTGCCAGTATCGCCTGGATTTTTGCTCCAATCGAGAATAGAAACCCAATTTTAATACTTTGAAATGAGAGCAACAAGAATGCTCCGAGTTATTTTGCTCAATATTGAACTGATGATTAGTGCTTGAGCCATTCACACTAAGATAATCAGTGAAGGATATGGCAATTAATAATACTTATTTTCTGTTTATAATATAAAGTACTGATTTAAGATATGATCGAGGATAGTATGACCGAGTATTGCTTAGATTATCCTTTCAAGCATTTTGTCCTCTGATCCAGCAAAATTAGGCTTGTCATTAAAAATTCGCACGTTGCTGAAGACCCAAATGTATTTCTGTCTATTTCCAAATAACTCTCTGTAAAAGTGCCATCCTAGCTGCTAGTGAAGTGAGCCTAACCAGAAGTGATGAGTGCCTAACTGAATAAGTAATTTTAATTCAGGCTTTTATTATAAAAAATATCGGAATGAAGTTCAGAAACTTAAAAATGATCATAACATTGAAATATGAGAGCGTAGAACCAAAATTATATCAGCTTTTCTTCAATGGTATAAGCATAATGAGGCTATGTTAATATAGCAAATTCGATTTTCGCATTAAAAATCTTGCATCTTGTTAATGAAATCTGTTTAGGAAAATTTTGTGCTGGGTCAGATGGATAAAAAAGATGATAAATTAAAAAATAGAAGGAATCGAAGAAATAATAGATGTGTTTCTTGGTTTGCAGTCACTAAAGAAGGTTCGTTGAATATCGATGGCAATTTGCCTTTATATTATTAGCGAGAATTTTCTCTAAGATGTGAAAAAATCTGGCTTATTCATCGTAATAATATTTAAATAAGGGATATATAAGGTAGGCTGTTGAAGTTTAAATTGCTAGATTTCTATTATCCTCATTTCATATTATAATACATTTTGTGGTTTTTTAATATTTTGTCCTTTTATCACTTTCTCTCTATAATTAACATCACGACTTGTGATCGCATCCTCTTCATTTAAATAAAATATTTCTTTCTACAAGGCGGAAATAATGGAAGCGGAACCAAAGCCATTTTCGGATCAAATAAAATCATCCCATTCATTCCCCCATCTTGATTTATTAAACTAAAAGTTTTGATTGAAGATGAGCTAAAAGTTTTAAAATCTTTTTAACTTCTTTGCAACCTTTCTTGATTTAAGTTTTTAAATAAATTATTGACGACTTTATGGGACTTTATTGACGACGTTTGCGAGTAACATATATCAATCAATGCTAGTTTATCTAAATGCTCGTTAGCTAGTGCTTGTCATAATTTTAATCGCCAACAAATATGTAAGTCGAAAGAGTCGAAAGAGATGTCACCCTTCACATCTGAAAATATGCTTTTTAAAGTATGTAAGATTTCCAAAAGTAAGCACGAAATACCGTTCACCTTTATGCGTTGAACTGATTTTCAATTCCACATAATATCCAACTGCTCTAAAAACCTTCTTTAATAATGCAGAAGCTTTATAATTTCGCTTTATGTTATTTCTAAACACAAATCTTTTGTCCAAGTTTATGGATAATTCAAACTTAAAACGAGAGTAACGTATAAGAAACCTGGTGCTAATTGTCAAGAAATGTACGTGCAAGATAAGGTTTCTAAGGTAACACCTTCTGGTTAAAGGTTGTGAAAATAATCAACTGAAATTGCTGAAACGCATTGATGATTTTCTTGAAAAGCACTTCATAAGAAAAGGCTTCTATCCGTCAGTTCAAACTCTACTTTAAATCATTTAATTTTTATTAATTTAATTTAATTTTATCACCTTTTTTCAATGATTGTACTGTAATACCCATTCTTAATGCTTTGGAAAAATTAAATTGTCTTCTGGCGCAAAAAAGAAAAACGGCAGAATGCTCTTAATATTGCTAATCACAGTTTATTAGTGTATCATAAACCATTTAAATTCCTCATTCACTTGGAAAATGAAAAATCTAGATGAATCGCTTATTTTGTTAGAGTTCTTAGATGAATCGCTTATTTTGTTAGAGTTGCATATTTTTTCAAATATTAATTTCGCCCGATAGCCTTTGAATCGAAGATTAAGATCTTTCCTTGTATAAATTTATGGAATATGGCACTTTGGAATATTTGAAGACAGAAGTATGAATGGGTCTCCAGCATCACTCAAATTTCAATGAGATTTACTCGCGTTAAAAAACATGGGCTGAGCCTATGGTTCCTAAACGAAAAATAATAATATGCTATTCTGGCAAGAAAGCCATTTAAGCTAGGCAAATTGCAATTAATTTGCAAAATTATCCTCACACTAGCAGTTCTTAATGGCTTTGTAAATATGGCTTTATGTTTGATTTTATTTTGTTTATCGAATCGCTGATCAATTAACCATAAATCTTAATTTTCAAACTAAAAAACTTTCCGTATTACTTATGAATATTCTTGTAATTTTGGTTGCTTTCTTGCAATTCCCTAAAAATTAGCTCTTTCCTCAAAATATTTTTGAAATCTTAACTTTATAAGAAATATCTTACATCTCAGTGCATTGAGATATCTCATGTAAGTAACTTGTTGAACTTATTTAGGCTAAAGAACAATGCTAACCTTTTGCTAAATTCTATATAATAATAATTTATACAATAATTTATTAAACGAATGTATGCATGTATGTATGCTTCTACTTCTGAAAAATAACGAGGCAAAAAGCTTCAAACTGTCCTGTTATTTTGAAATCTTTTGATATCCCCAAAACCTACCGCATTTCATGAAAACTCTTAAAAATTTCTAAATCCCTAAAGCCTGGCTGCATTCGCTGCAAGTCACTAGTCACTAGAATAAGCGATGTTGAAGGAACATGGCGAGTTTTAAAACTTCAAAAGATTTTTTAAATCGGATATAAAGGCGGTTCCTCCCGTCCGTGTAGGATGGGCCTCTTTACTAATATAGGATGGTTCCTCTTTCAATGTGTATCGCTATCGGAAGTTCAATTTAAAATCGACATAGGCAAAAAGTATAAAAAGACAATGCCTGCATGTTATGTAATTATTATTAGTATGAAGATTGCTGGTTTTGAATAACTTGTTAGACTTCAGGAGATATGGTTACTGTTTCTCATAAAAGTTTTTTCGAACAGAATATCCATGAACATCATTCTCTTAATTTTTTAAAAGTTTAAATTTAAATTCTTTCTAATTCGGTTGAATTATATAAAAGTTTATATTTTTTTTGCGAAATTGTTTGTGCTCAATTGTCAAATTTTTAATTGCATTCGACATTTTTGTAATTAATTTTTTATATAAAATAAATGGGCAATAAACTCTTATTGCAAAATTCTTACCTTAAGGGAATTCTAAATTTAACAGTCCATCATCAGAGTTAAACTTTCGTCTTTTAAAATGTCAATTATTAAACAGTCTTCTTTTCTTATAATGAATAGGCTATTTCCAGAATATTTCTAGTAAATTTTATTTTTTTCGTCACCACTGTCTGTTTAAATGTTTCTTCAAGTAAGTACTGCTTTATTCGCTAAGAGGAAGAAAAACAGAGATTAATTTCAGTGCCAGAAAATAGTACTGATAAAAACCCGTAGTACTTGAGCCGTACAACTTACATCGTTTCAATAAACTAGATAAT
Organism: Dracunculus medinensis; assembly: GCA_900625125.1. Taxonomy (NCBI): domain Eukaryota; kingdom Metazoa; phylum Nematoda; class Chromadorea; order Rhabditida; family Dracunculidae; genus Dracunculus; species Dracunculus medinensis. The sequence goes on from UYYG01001234.1 coordinate 39,246, forward strand.
TTGGATCTAAAAAGAAAAAAGCAGATATGACATTGAATTTGGTTAAAGCATGATCAATAACGAGCTATGATATAAAATAATCTCTCCTGCGAAGCATTTCATTCACCATATGATTTGATGTCGTATTTCCCCCAATACCTGATATGACTGCCATATTTTTGGAAGTTGAGGATAAGATTTTTATAAAAGTAAAGTAATAAAAGTAAAGAAACGATGATGATGGTGAAATTTTTTAAGAATTTAATCCAAAAAAATTTGGTCGATTGACTAAGAAAGGTCTGAACTCTGCTTTTACTAGTCACTTTCAATTACATTGGTATTTTATCAGTTCAATCATGCAAAGAATATGGATCTATTGAAAGCACTGTGAAAAACAGACAAATATATTCTTAAGACCTGACTTTTTTTTTTTTTAAAGAGTCATCACCATTGCTGGTTATACCCGCTCCACTGGCTTGTCACATTGGACAATAAGCTAGGGAGTCCCTTGGCGATAGAAATACAGGTGAGTCGCCAGCATCACCTGGATTTTTGTATAGGTTTATTCCTGTGGGGAATCGAACCTCAGCTCGGCTCTCCCAATTGAGCGACAGTCCACTGAGCCATTATATCCCCTTAAGTCCTGATTATTAAAGAAGCTCACCGTTTTTCGCCATAGGCCGCGCTATTAGATAAATAATTGGCATAAAAGTGACGCAATTATATTTATTACACTATGAAAACTGAAACGGAAATCCTTGTGTCATTCAATCCCATTAAATGACAAGAGTGTTGAAAAAGAATAAATAACAAAACCTTTAATCGCCAGAAACGTCAAAAAATAATTTGCAGTTCATTTGTATGAAAACACAGAAGTTCTCCATCTAAACAAAAAATACTTTGATCCATTTGAATCTAATCTACGACGGGCCATATGGAATTCCGCACACGACTGGAACGCATTGAGAGCGTCTGATTACGGTTGTGAACCATCAACGGAGGAGTCCATAATCTCTGTAATTCACAAAACACCCGAAGAAGATGGTGAGCTGAACTCTGAACTTTTCAAATGCTATCTGGCATCGTTCAAGGTTCATCTGCAGAGGTTATATTCATTGATATCTGAGGGCGAAATTCCATATGATTGGAAAAAGACAATTCTGCTCTCAATTGCAACGAAAAATGTCAGACTTTAAATATCTTTCTCTCTTTCATACTTAGTGGCCAGGTGAAAAATGAAAGCTCAAGTGGCTAAGACCAGAGGTGGTTTCTTTTGCCTGGCAAAATCTCTAATATCTCTGCGAAATCAGCCTCAAAACAAAAGTTCGAATCTAGCTGTAGTAAGCACAGTCCTACTGGTTGCAAAACTTACGGTTTGCATTTGCTTTCCTGGCCATTGAGATTAGAAGATATCGGATAGCAATCTTTGACCATTATTGCTATGTATCCACCAAGTAGACAGAGCCTCATATGATAGCATTCTCCTATGTTCGAACAATGAGAATATCGCACAAAACGTCATCTGGCCATATTCTTCTTTACTCGCTATGGAAATTGACATATTTCGCTTCTTGCTAAATCTTGTGATGGATGGCGCCGAAAGCAAAGAGGACCAATCAAGTTCTTTGTTGATATGGTTAAGGAGGATTTTGAACCCATTGGCGATCCAGCGATATATGGACTTAAGCGGTGGAAAGAGAGGAGGCTTCCATTACTTTCAGAAATGACCCGGGAGGTCATACCCTAATGTCTAATTGATCGAGCTAAACAAGCAACGGTGCGAGCAACTAGAAAAAGAAAAGGAAAACCTATTTGGATCATTTTGTATGCAAGAAAAACACATTTTTTTCGATTTATCAGTTTGTATCAGTTAGCGAATACTTTGATTGAAGCATCTTTTTTTCTTATCAAATCATTTTGCGTGTTTGAATATTTGCTTTTTTCAAAATGTATGTCTTTAATGGGTTGCACTGTTAGCATTTGCTTCACCTAAATTTCTGTGCCCCAGGGAATTCTGTCGATCCGCGTAGAACCTTCAGATATCTCCATCAACTTGTTCAATTTCGTCTCTTTTAATTTCTTCTATTTATTTCTTCTAAATAACTTGTTTTTTATCTCACAAACACAGAAACACAGTATGTTTTTGTTTTTTAGCAGTCCATCAGTTTCCGTTCGTTTTAACAAAACAGCCTTTTTGAATCGAAAACTCGTTTTCATGTGAAAATTTCTTTATTTTTTTGCTTTTTAATATTTTTGTCTATATCCTTAATAATACCCTCAAAGTATTTTTAAAGCAGTAATGAAAACTCTCCGTGATTTTCGTTCATCCTATGTTGTGCGAAAGGCCAGAAAATAATAGTCAAAAGTACAGCAAAAGTAAAATGGTAGAATCATTTTTATTTAAATGATTCTTTAAATGATTAATTCAGTTAATTAATTAATTGAAATGATTAATTGATGATTTGATGATTGAATGATTTAAAATTTTTCTGAAGCAAAATCCGAAAAAAAAACCAGTGTAAGTTTTCTTGTTACCAAAAAAGGAAATAGGATGACATTTTATGTCTATTTTTGTTCTCACTTCCATCGTTTGCTTTTTGATATCATCTTAATATCTCTTCCGATATATTATTAGCTTCCCAAGCAAAGTTGCGTTTCGTCAGTATTTGGCGAAATGCTAGCTCTGATTTCATAAAAATCAAAAAGAAAACCATTTTGAAATACATGCTTTTCAAGCGCCATTCGCATTTCTCTTTTGATGACAGGCTTGTTCGTGTTAAGGGACTTGAAGTGGACTCATAGCATATGACGTTCGTTGAAATGATGAATCAAGCCTGAATTTCAGTCAAAGTCAATCTTCTCCCTTACTTTTTATAAAAGCATCAGCAGCCAAATCAATTATTGAAGCATATTCGGCATTCGTGAATGGCATATTTAAAATGCATTATGAAGCAAAGTAGTTTTTTACATTAAAATCCTTGTTGTTACATCACTTTCTCTTTGTTATTTGGCAATATTCGGGGAGCCTATAAATTCACAACAAAAACGTTTTAATCAATGAGTATTTGCAATTAAAAAAAGTGTCCTGTCCTATGAAAATGAAAATTAGCGAAAAAATTGCAGTGGCCCTTCTGCCATGCAAAGATGATCACTCTTTCCTTCTTAAAACATACTGGTTCGGCTAGCTCCATTAGCTACAATGAACCTCTTTGTCCAGAGAGTCACTATGAGGCAGAAATACAGTTGGCTCCTTAATATATCCATCTATTTCAACTATTTTTAGACTATTCACCTCAAAGGCGGACATCGGATTTGTGTTGTGCAAACACATAACGCCTCGACTAAGAGCTCTTTTGATTTTCCTGGGCCACACTGAATGAAAAGAGATTATCTTGAGTTACTTATGAAAAAAAAAATCCTCCTCCGCGTCTGTGGGCCATTTTTCAAGTTCTAGCAATTCTGCAAATCTTTTAGCAATTCATAAAATCTTTTCAGCATTCATATTTTACCCTGATTTTACTAATATATCTTTAAAAAGTAAATTATATCTCCATAATTGGCATTCATGCTTTTGGGAAATTCCTAGAATTAGCGATGATTCAATCTCTTGCGCTTCATGGAAGAAGTTCGTTTCTTTTACTAACCATTGCACCATCAATAGATGTTAACAAGGGTTGAAGAAAATCAGTTTAATATAATTTTTTTATTAATTGTACTATTTTTGCTTCATGTAAATCATAAAACATGGCTGATTTCACTGAGTGCTAAGCCGTCGTATTCTAAATGTTCTTTGTATTATTATACATTGTAATATTATTATCGAATATGAATTAAAATATTCTAGTATTTTCTAGAAAAAATCCTCAGATTCTTGAGTTGTGCAGTAAGCCGACTCTTATAAATATAAATATATAAAATGTAATTTATATAATAGTGAATTTAAAAAAAAAAAAAACTTTTTTTCTTTTCATTACTGCTTTTTTCTATAAACTTTCTATGATGATAATTTCTTAAGAAATTATCCGTTTGTCTATCTAGAAAGAAATAAACCTGTCATAAAAATCAAATCCGGGTGGCTGCTGAAATACTTATATCGTTTTTCGTTATTCTTAAGTGATATTACGGCAAATGGGTCAAGCAGTTCGCAAGCGACGTCCGCTTGTTCCAACGCATATGATATTCTTAATTCAGTAGTCTACGCCGAAAATATATGAACCGGGCTTGAACACAGCAATATTGGGAGCTAGCTGATAGCCATTCACACTCTATTCAAATATTGCTAGCATGTCGAAAGTCTGCTTTACAAATCCTGGATCGGAGACTGAAACTGGAAATTTCCACGGGACCATGTTATGGAGCTAAGATCCAAATGAAATTAGCGCATCCTCTCAGTCTTTTAATTACGTCAAGTTAAAATATTCACGGATAGAAAAACTCTTCAGGGAGATGGTCTGAGAGACTGAGACTGGCAATTTCCACAGAACCATGTTATGGAGCTAAGATCCAAATGAAATTAGCATATCCTCGCAAAGTCTTTTAATTACGTCAAGTTAAAATATTCACGGATAGTAAAACTCTTCAGGGAGATGGTCTGAGAAATGAAATTTTCAAACAGCATATTTGCAGAGATTATATTCAATGATATGGGAAAAGATATGGGGATGATTGGAACAAGATAGTTGTTTCCTGATTTCCAAGAAAAGTGATAGGATGCACTGCGACAATTATAGAGGAATTAGTTTGTTAGTATGATTATGGGAAGAATTTGCTTCTTTTTTATTGAACAGCTCATGGATTGATATCAGGAGGTGCCCTATCTATGCTGGATCTAGGTTAGGATCTGGTTTAAATTTTCTCACTGACAATGGTATTGAAGTATTTTTTCAAGTGTCAACGTCCTATTGTTAAGTGTTTCATTAACTTTATCGCTTTATGTTTTTGATTCTGAGTAGGTTGAGCTCACACAATACTATGGTATTATAGAGAAGTTAATTAGATTTATCAAAGCATTTCATCGACATCAGCGTAGGTGTTGGCATGATAACATAACAGCCTTTTGAATTACATATGGGTGTGCATCGAGGTTCTTTTCTCCGCAATTTTCCGCTGTGTGATAGATTGTGCTACGAACTTGCCGGAATCTGATGCACAAATCAGTCTATGACATAAAGTCACGGACCTTGGATAAGCTAATGATGTTGCAGAGATGTTTTATTTCGTTTCGCTAAATCTGTTAACGCGAAATCAGCCTCGGAATAAAATTTCGAATCTATCTAGCTGTACTTCACATAATCCTACTATATGTTGTAATACTTATTATTCAAACGGTTAGCTAATGAGAATTGAAGATATCAGGAAACTATCCGCCTTTGACCATTTTTGCTAAGGTACATATTATCACTAAATGGACAGAATCTCATATGGTTGTTTTAATCTTCGATCGAATGCCGTTTGAATAAGGACATCTGCGCTAATTTGGCCACGTCTTCGTCATCCACCATTATATATTTATTTATTTATTGAAAACCAGCCAAGCAGGGCGCAAACGCCATGTGCTTGTATTAATGAAATCAGTTAAAATAACAAATAATAAGAATTAATGACAAATAACAAAAAATAATAATATTAAAATAAAATAAACAATTTAAAGATGAAATAAAGAGGATATTTCAAAATAATAAAATAAAATACAAATCGAAATAACTAATCGGATGGTTAACTAATCGGATGATCGCGATTTCACACTTCCTGCATGATCTGAATTTTTTAAATAATATCATAAATGATATTATCTATTCTTTTTTTAAAGATAGCTAGGGATGGCGCACAAGCTATGTCGTTCGGTAATTTATTCCAGAAATTAATATTACGAATAAAGGAATCATGAGTCCTTAGTTTGGTTTTACACATAGGTTTTAGTAATTTTAGCCCATTAGTTCTTGATGGAAGTTCTCAAATTTATATAGTTTAAATAGTTCTCAAATTTAGCCTAAAATTATATTTTGAACAATCTAATTTAACATAACCATACAAAATTTTATAAGTATAAATTAAATCTTGTTTAACACGACGAACTGATAGAGAATCCAGGTTATGTTGTGGAAGTTTTCTTTTACATAAAATTGTTTTACAATCAGGAGAGAGGCGCCGTATAAAATTTTTTTTCAATTATTTTACTTGATTTACGATATCTTGGGGAGTAACACGTAGTACTGTAGTCAAGAAGTGGCCGAACGAACGTTTTCTACTTTTGATAAGAAAACCTTTAGTTTTGTTTTTAAACGAACGAAAAATAAAATTTAGTATTTTTGAGGATTTCTTTACTATGGTTCTGCAGTGAAGGTCGAAATTGAGATTTTCATCCACGATTATACCAAGATTGGAAATATGCGAGACTCTACTGATTATATTGTCAGTAATAATAAGATTAGGAAAATTGGAACCTTTGGAATTGATATGAAGAACGCTACATTTTTGATAGGAAAGGGTAATTTGCCTGTCATATAGCCAGCTGGCTGTTCTGTTAAGGTCCTCCTTCAGTGGAGATAGGCTATCTGATCTACCATGAGAACAATAAATTTTACAATCATCAGCATAAAGATAAATAGTAGAATTTAGTACCACATTGGTTACATTATTTATATATAATAGAAAAAGCAATGGCGCAATACAATTACCTTGGAAAACACCCAGATTTAACAGGTTTTGTGTCAGAGAGAATGTTGTTGACGAGTATCGCTTGGTGACGGTCTTTTATATAATCTGATACCCAGTTATAAAGGACTCCTGTAATGCCATAACTATTAAGAGTGATCAATAATTTGCTATGGGAAACAGTATCAAAAGCTTTAGCCAGATCTAGATTCACAACTGATACTGTTTTACCATTGTCAATTGATGCAGACCAATCGGAAAGATTTGCCAATATTTTTATGAAAAAGTGGATTTTTTTGTACAAAAGCCATGCTGATAAGGAAATATAAAATTATTGGCATCAAGATAAGTAACCAATTTGTTGCAAATCAACCTTTCGAGTACCAACGCATGTTAGGCTAATAGGTCTATAATTAGAAAGATCACAGGTGCTTCCTTTTTTATGAATGGGAATTATATGAGACAACTTCCAAATCTTGGGATTAAGGCCAGATTTCATAATGTGTTTATAAATTAAAAATATTGGAAGACTCAGTGAAACTGCACATTCTTTATAAATTATTTGTGGAATATTATTGGGACCAGCTGAAATGGACGGCTTAAATCTATTTAACGCATCATAAATATCCAGTAATGTTACAACTTCATTGAGAGAAGTGCAACAAATTCGATTTACGTTAAAACGAGTATTATCCTCATCAAAAGATACACTGGAAAAATATTGATTAAATATACTTGCAATATCAATATCAGATTGATCACGTTATCATTATGTTGCAAAATTAATTGCTTAGGTGGATTTGAAAATTTTCTTTTGATATAGTTATATCTCACACTAATTCACATATTTTTTCTAAACCCTGTGATGAATGGCGTTAAAAGCAACGAAAGCCATCCAAGGCCTGAACCGATGCAGCCATAGGAGATTGCGAGTTCCTAGGCGCTCCAGCGATACACAGACTTAGAAAAATAAGTGGCTTCAATTATAGAAATGTTTTATCTTCGTCGTTAATGGACGGAACTGAACCAGAAATAATGCAGGCTGCTAGAAGAGAGTAAAAAAAAAAGAATCCATTTCTTCAGTGGTATTATATTCGTTATCAATATCTCTATAATAAAAATGACAAGTTAAGCCATTTCCATAGCATCAGTACTTTCATTCACCACCAAGCATAAAATTTGAAATTGGCATCTTTACTCTCCATTTTCGGTGGGCTTTTTTGTTTGTTCGTTCGCCTGCTTAATGAGACTTATCTTAGAGGCTATAACCTGGTAAAACTGATTTCAAATTAATTTTAAAAAAGTCTGTTCTATCAGGGTGCATTATTATTTCTGCTGAGCTTTCCATTTATTGCTTAATAAGTTTACAATAGTTGATCTCGTTCCTTTGCAGTTAGATTTTTTACGGGACAACTAGCATTTATTGTGGGGCCCTTTTGAATTGCAATTTTTTAAAAATTTTTTAAATTTTTTTAAATGGCAAATTTTTTCTCAGTTCAGTTATTTTATCATCACGTTTTTTTTGATATATTTTCCTTGATATGCATTGAATTTGATAATATTTTTGGATATAATGCCTTCAAACTGTAGTCTTTGAAAACTGCGTAATGCTTTAGTACTTGTCCCAACAAAAAAGTACTCACATGTCATTTCAATGAACACTTCCTCCATAGAAGATGCAATTATTTAAAAAAAAATTTGTACATTCACTTAATAACGATAAATAGTTACAATACACTCGCAATGCAGGTAGTTTAATTGTCTGCCAACGTTGCTTTTATTAGTGAAAAAAATACTTCTGAAAAAATGGATTTGAAATTTTACGGTTTAGTGGAACAGCATTACTAGTTTTCGAACTATAGATCGCAAGTTGGACGCCCATGATCTCGGCCATCGCATCTTGTTCCCATTTCCTGATCGGAAATTAAATATGAATCCACCGCATTTGCATAGGGCTAGTACATTTAAATAGTAATGATGATAGTAGTTTAAATTAAATTATGAAATAAATTAATAAGTACTTTGCTTCATATGCACTATGTGGTATGAATCTTATTGAACGAATCGGTTTTTTCCTATTAGTTTTTAATTTTTATTATTTTATTTTATTGTTTTATAATATAATTGTTACTCGACTTGATGGGAGCATTATATGGATGCAATTTTGAAATGCTATTGCTTTCGTTTGCAAATGCTATTTGCAATATTCGATTTTAATTTTCATTTTTTTTTAAAATAATTAAATCAAAATTTTGGAAATATAGGAATTTAAAAGCAAATCTGATCCGATCTTCTGCGTGGATTTTAAATCGATTGAGCTTTATAATTGAATTTTGGGTAAATATAATGGTATCTTGTCTGAAATTCCAGCCATATTTCCTAAGTGCTTTTATATATATTTAAAGATTTTGTAGAAAATTTTTTATATATTTAAAAATTTTAAAGATTATTATGTTATTATTTACACTTCACTAATTAATCTATCAATTAATTTACTTCACTGAAAATACTTCATTAATAACTTATCACTAATTATTTAGAATAGTGTTTCTCAACGAGAGGCCATGAAACATTTCTAAAGAGCAGCAAAAAAATTCTGGGAAAGTTGGGAGCTCACGAAGACTGCCAAGAGGAACGATGTAGCTTAAAAGAGGTCAAATTAAGTTACAAATGCAAAAAATAAGTCAAAAAAATTCATTTTCTATTCTAAAAAATTTATGTGAAAGTCTTAACTGAAAATCCCATAATAAGAAGGAAAATAGTTGAAGAAAAAAAGGAATTTATAAAAATGAGTGTTAAGAAAAGGAAACTTACGACCATATTTAACGAATTTTCAGCCAAACATGCAAAGACTTGCTTCTTATGGGATGGTAGTAATGTCATATTAAAAGTTTTCGTTCAAAAACAATCTTGGATTTCAAAATTAATTTTATTTTTAGAATAGCCAATCATATATTTCAGAGATCTTGGTTTAACTGCTCAAGTTTGAGTGATGGATACTGTGGATACGGTTCATAATGATTCTAGTCGATCTAATTTTGACAACAGCGATGAAGGATTTGAACTTATTGATCCTTATGAAATTGGCTCAGTAGATGATTTTAGCTCAAATTCGATCAGTACTGATTATGATAATCAGGATTCCAATAGGAAATTTTTTTTTGAAACTCAAACTGTTTGTCAATTATTTGCAATTAATTTTATAATTCAGTTTTTTGCTTTTAATCTTTTTTTAAGTTATATAAATTTTTTTATTTTAAAAGAATACGACATTTTGTTTTTTGTTGGATCTATGCAACAGTATTGAGCATACCTCATTTTGCTCTGAGTGAAGATCCGTTTCGTTGGAATCTCACCAACTTTGACTCTATTGTTTGCGAAATGACCTTGTTAAATATGTTTGTTAAATATTTATAGTGGTAATGGAGATTGGTTTACTATTTGTTTTCCGACTCATTTTGCATTTTCTCTCAAGGAAGAAAACTATGGTTGATGGTTTGAAAAAATGGTTTTCACCACACTTTCAAACTTTTTTTCATTATTTCTGATTCCTCAGTTTAATTACTAGTCCTTAAGTAAAAAAAAAACTTTTTGAATAGAGACCCCACAAAGCTGAGCAAGCATGCGAGATACAAAGCGATATCTAACAAAGCAGTTAGCATCCAACATTTTTAATTAAACTCGCTTAACTGGCAGTTAATAGAATGAGACAAGAGAGTCATTTGGGCTATAAAAGGACAAAGTGATCTCCGACACAACGCAAAACACAAGCAGTATATTAAACCGTGTAGTAATATGAGTAGAATAGATAAACATTCTATTTAAATTGTAGTCGTCCAAAGATAATCTACTTCCCATGAGGCTTACTTTCTCTTTAATAACTTTGAAATTTCTTTAATAACTCGCTTATGAGAGTAAAATTAACTTTTTTATTGAATCAAGCACTGTAATGTTTCTTCATCTATCTTTTATTATATCTCTTTTTTATAACATCTCTAAATTCTTTCAAAAATGAATTTCATTGATTCCATCTTCGGCTGTACAATTCATCTCTCTTATGTAAAGATCTGGTGCTTTGAGGCTATGTTATCCATGTTTTTTGATTTTAAAAAAACGTATTTACTAGGAAATAATAATGCGAAGACCCTAGAGAGATGGTGAGATTAAAAGAAGATATGGATAAAGCAAATTGTTATTAAATCTCTTCTTATTTATTCCAATTCCTATTTATAATAATATTCGATTCTATAATTTTATAATTTTTGCAGATTTTTCTTTGTATTTCTTTATAACTTTCCATAGAGTTCACTATTTCTGGTAACCCTCGCTGCGTTGAATGTAAGTATGGTTAAAAATTTTTGTCAGAGAGTCATTTGGCGATACAAGCACAAGTGGTGTCGTCAGCGCAGACTGGGTCCGAATTTTTTCATGAAATTAAAAGTCATTAGTCACTCATGAAAGGTACTTTTGTCGAAGGCAGGAGTCTTGACGATTATTTGAATAACAAACACAACAAAGCTACACAGCATTCTAATTATGTCTTATCTTTTCATATCTTCATATCTTTATATTATCAAAAAGTTTTCGGAATCTGCTCAAAGCGAATAGTATAACGACAATCTTTGGCATGTTTTGAATTGTAAAATCTCAAAATTTTTTCACTTCCACATTCTTAATGCTGAATTTATTATATATTAAACATATAAGATAGATTTTCTGATGGACGATAGATTTTTTCTATCATAATAAGTTCATGCATTATGTTTACAACAATGTATTATATTTAAGATAGATTTTCTGACTGAAAGTTGTCGATAATATTTGTCCGTTATTGTGTTAATTCCTTATTTTTTTTCTACCTAGGCGACGGTTATAATTAAATTATAGAATATGGGTGGCCTTGGCGCTGCGTAGCAGTAGATTTCAGCCTAAAGGCTCTTAAATCTTTGATGACGTGTTGCGTTTTAAGCTAGAATCTCGCAATATACTTCAATAATCTATTAACATCGTTGTAAGCCACTAGCAACTTTTCATTGGTCCATTTCAAATGAATGCACCCATATTCAAGAAAAATATATCTTGTTTTAATAGCGCTCAGAGTTAAATTTTTATAATGTAAAGCATTACTTCATGTATTTCTATATTTAGGCTCTACTCTGTTCCCTGCTCTTGGCAGGAATAAACATCTCATAAATAGTTAGTGTGATTCGATGGACCTGTGAATATATCCCCAAAAGGTTCTCTGACGGAAATCAACGGAACCAGTCCAATCAGTAATAGATTATCAATGTTTTTTTTGTTTAGGGCTTTTCAAATACCTGATGCTGCTGCAAATAGAAGCAAACCTTATTAAAAAACTTCAAGTGACTTACGACCTACCTGAGCTCTCTGAGTGAGTTCCATGCGTTTACGCTTATTTTCTGCGCGCTGCATATATCGCATTGTACATCTTTTAAATATTTTAATCACCGAAATTACTGCAATGAAATTATTTCTACCGAAAGATGGCCAGTTCTTAATAATGTAGTTTAGTTTTTTTAGAAATGCGACAAAAGCTTTAAATATTTACACAAACCATAACTACTGATTTATGAGAAGTATGTTCTTGAAAACATTCTGAAGAATTCCTTCTTCCTCAGCAGGAAAAATGTAATTTAATGCATAAATTCTCCATAATTTCGATCAAAACTTTTTAAATTTTTTTTATCGATTTTATGAGGCAAACATGTTTTATCTCTAAACTATTCTTAATTGTAAACTAAATGGCACAATTTAATTGTCCTAACCTAACTAGATGTCCGATAAGTTTCGATAAGTTCACATACTTGTTTCTTATAACCCTTACATTTCATAGAAAAAGAAAAGAACATAGATTTTATGAGAATTGAATGGCTGATGATTTTGAACCATTTTCAAAGAATTTCTTCTTAAGAAAATGATACGAAAGATTATTGCAAATCCTCCTTATTCTTGAATTCGTTGTGATAATAGAAATTCATCACGCATTATCCGAGCTTCCTTCGTTTCCATTAATGTAATCTTAAATCTGTCTTCTACCGTTTCTTATTTCATTTCACTGCTACTTATCAGCATATTTTATCCAACGTATTTTGAATGGTTGAAAATAAATAAATAACTTTCTTATTTTGAAATATAGAGATTCTGTGTCTGAAAAAAATTTGGCCAAAAAAAATTTTTGAGACTAATTGATTTTGATTTTGCATTCCCTTGAAGAAGTCAAGCCACACTTCGAAACTTTTGATTTTTGAATTTTCGTCACTTGACAACCGGAATGTCAATAATTTCGAGGATATGTGGCATTTATGGAGAAAGAGGAGCTTTTCCTGAAAGGGCTGATTGTTTCCCGAATAATTTGCTACGTTTTACGTACAATGTAAGATTTAATGGTCATGAACGCATTGACCGAAAATTTACATAATATTGCATCTGCAGAAATATTAAAAATATTAAAACCACTATCAATGAGCATTTAATGAAGCATAGTTGCGTAAACTACTATAATGCAAAGGTTTCACAGAATTTGGCCACAGAATATTTAACGAACCATGCGACAAAATGGTTTGAATAAATAATGGAGGTAAAAAAATGGATCGTTTATAAAAAAACTGCACCATAAACTGCGTCCATCACCTATCTTCATCAAAAGCAAACTATGCTTTTGATGGAATTTGAAAGTAATATGAACACGAGTAATACGAATTTGAAAGTAATATTGACAAAAAGTAAATGGTTGTGAAACTTAGATAAATTGTGCTGCACAAGATCTCAGAATTAACCCAACAGATGGACATCGTTCCACTTGGCTTATGAATCTTTCTTAATGTCCAACTACTGGAACCTAGTCGATACGTGATGCTCAACCATTCTTATCTTATTCTCAACATGACGATTTCATCTTCAAATTACCATAGTTTGCCAGATTTTCTTCTCGAAAACTTCTTGGGCATAAGGATTTATTTTTTCGTAATATACCTAAATTCAAGGGTGGGCGAAATAATATATAACTAATTGAATAAAAACTATAACATATATTAAAATATCGACTTAAAATTCTTTTTAACACATTGGCTTTCTATGCAACAATACAAACGATAAAGAGATGCAATGAAGCATTTGTTTTTGCTAAAACTAAATAATTTGCTTCGATTTTGCAATTTCTTGATTTTTTCATTGGAAGAAAAATAGGAATGAATAATTCATGAAATATATTGCAATTTATAATGAAGGCCATTTTACATCTTTTTTAACAAATCTTTAGCATTTAAAATACTAACATAACTCATCTAAGAGATAAATTCTTGGATAAAGCGATCATTTGTAGTAATTAAAACAAACCTTTATTACAAAGATCTTCTGTTCTATTCATAAGAAATCTTTGATCATCGTATTAAACAACCAGTAATCTGAAAAATTTCAGCAAAATTCCAATCACCATCGAAATCTTCAATGATTAGTCTCGTTATTTTTTGTTTATATATATATAACTAATAATAATAATTTAATTAATAACTAATAATTTCTTCAGTAGTTGATTGATCATTTATTTTCTAAACAAATAAAAAATATTAAATTTAACACCTCGAATTAATGTTTTATAATATATATTTTTACTTGTTTGTGGAAAATATGTGAATGTTGTTTGGCAAAAGTCTATCTATCTTTCATCGCTATATTAGCAGCCTTAACGAATAATTTCTTCAGTAGTTGATCATTTATTTTCTACTTTCTAGAGAAACTTTTCACTGAAGTTGCTTATTATCACAGAAAAGTTTCTGCTTAACTGAATGAATACTTTTAATTAAAAAATGCAATCAATTTATAAAAATGTTGCGTTGAGTGTTTTGAGATTTTGCTGCATATTAAATTTATTATAAATAAACTATTATCTTTAGTGAATCATTTGGATGTTTGTTTTAATTATATTTGTGCAAATAAGTGAGGGACCTTCAATCTTCTCCTTGCATTGAACCCTTGCAAAAAAAATCTTTTTCGATATCCTTAGAATTTTTATATTAGTCTTCAAGATTCTGCTTATTATTTTATGTGAAATTTAAAAAAAAAATGAAGTTTTCAAGATGGCAACTAAATGCAATTTTCGAAATGCTAGAAAATTATTGGATTTTCAGCAAAAATTTAATATATAAAGAGAATTTCTGAGTGCTCATGTGAATGAAACTGGTCTTGATTTTCCAATTTTCTTGTAGATTAAAAATTTAATTAAATCAATTCAAGGAATTCGCACATAGTTATTCTTCTTCTTCTAACAGCTCACCAGTACTGGTTAGGATGGCTCCGCTTGCTACAAGGGTAAGACATCTCCATGCTGCTCGGTCCGACGCCATTGCTAGTAGCAATAGAAGCCATTCCTTTTTCCATCGTCTAAGTCTATATATATATATATCGCTGATTCCCCTACATGTCCTTTCTGACTGTAACAGTCCAGGTCTTGATTGGCCCATCTCGATCTTAACATCACTTATCGCAGGATTTAACAAAGTATAGGGGTAATCTTGTGTTGGACGACGAAGGACGTGTCTTAACCATCGAAGGCGACTCACTGTGATAAGGTGATAGTTGAGCGAAAATGGATATAATCATGTGCGAATTTAGCCACACAATGGATCCATAAAATTTATCTTAGATATGAGTGGTCAAAGGCTGATAGCTTCTTAATATCTTCCACTCTCATTGGCCATGTTTCGCAGCATATAGGAAGATCGAACAAACTGTAGCTATATGGACTCGGATTTTCGTCTTTATGGTAATTTCGCGACGGTAAAGGTTTCATTATCCGGTAAAAAACATGTTTCTAGTTGTCGTTATTCGGGTTCCTTTGCCTGGCCATTTGGGATTAGAGTGGATCCAAGACGGGCACTTCCTCTATCGGCAATGAATTGATAAAAATAGATATTTTATCAGCATCTTGTATATGAGACGAAAACACTTTCGTTTTATTTATATTGATTTTGAGTTCAATTTTCGCTGCAGTTGTTGATACATTGTTTAATTTTATTTGCATTTCATTATAGTTATCAGTAAAAAGGACTACATCAGCAGCGTATTCGAGGTCTGTGATGCTATGCTCTGGACTGATTTGGATACTTCTTGAGTGCCTCCATTATCCAGTCTATCGCATAGTTGAGTATTGTAGGGGAAAGGATGTAACGCTGATGGACACCAGTTCTTCTTATTTCGAAGGAGTCTGTAAGCTCCCCATATACACAACCTGTAACAGGGTGATAAAATGCCTACATGGTTATTATTATTTGAAATTTACGTGAAATTTCAAAAAAAAGTACAAGAACAAGAATTACTTCACTTATCTGTTGATCACTTTAAAGTTATATTACTCTTGTTAGAATTTCCTGATTATACCTGTTGTTTACTATATTTGCTAGATTCCACCAAATTTCAAATTTGCTCACATTAAATTGCAAAATAACCAAAGAGAAGTGAGTAAGTAACAAATCATTTCTTGCAGTAGAAGGAAAACAATATCTCCGAGATTTTTTAATGACAGGTTTATTCCTATCAGAGGCCAAAGAGAAGTGCGAGTTTATTTCGTGCTCTATTTCTAAATAAATAAAATTGATTTTAAAATGTTTTAGAGCTGCAATAAATTTGATCAAAGTAGATAAGTACAAGAATGCTATTAAAAACGTGCGGATATTTTAAAAATTTTTCAATCGTGGAGGATATAAAGATCTATCCATATTATCCATGTTAGTTTGCCTAATTGTTGAGTGAACTCCAAAAAAACTCATAAACTTTCATTGCAGATGATTCAGAAAGATAATGATTATATGCTATAATAATATGTGGCCTGGACCAATCAACAGAAATTATATTCTGGCTTCGAGATTAATAAGCTTGATTATATAAATCCATAATACTGAAAAGTAACTTTAAAATAACTTTTTATCTAAGGTGTATAAAATCTTTCTAAGTTAGAAATCATGTTTTTAAATCGTTTCTTTGAAGATGTTATCCAATGATATGCAATAAAATGATTCTATTCTAGAATTTTTGAAATTCTCAGCACAGATTTTATTAAAAAAGCTTTCTCTATCTGGTAGCCTAGAAACTATAGTTGCTTCATATACACTGCCTTTCAACTAATTGCAAATCGAAAGTAGATGTGGCTTGAAGCTAATTATCGATAGAGATATCGGCTGACGTCTACAAGGATCTCATATCTGTTAATTTTTCTTTCGAAAAGAAAGGCTTTATTTGACAGCCAATTTTCTTTTAGTAGTCTTAGCCCTTATACTCTTGAGAACAAACATCCACAAAATCTAAAAGTTAGAAATTTTAATTTTAACGAAGACAGTGAACTTAAAAATTTGCCATTGGTTATGGAATGAATAATTTTCCATTGGCATTGTGACAAAATATATTAGAAAACTTCCGGCTTATATATCTTTATTAATTTTTCAGATGGAATATGCAAAATCTCTTATAAAAGAGCCATTTTATTTCACAGATTATGTAGAAAAGCATACTTCGAAGAATTTTAACAATCACGACGAAGAATCTTCAACTGAACGCTTCCCACTGCTTCAAGTACGTTGTTCATTTTTGAATTAATCAACAAAAAAAAAAATTTCGACTTGATTTATAAATCTTCTTTCATATATTTGACATGTTGCTAAAATAACTGAAAAGGTACTTTTTCATTTTTTTGGCACCTTTTCTTTTTTTCAGAAAAAATTTTTTATCACTTCGAATTGCCTAGATAAATCGCTGAAATTTAGTCAATAATTGATTAATAAAATCTTCTACAAATTATCTTGGTTTGTTAGAATTTTATGTCGATATTTGGGAAATATGCTTAGTACACTTAAGATAAAGATACACTAAAATTGTAATTAAATAGTGAATCTCTATGTGGTTTGCTTAAATGAAAAAGTTATTACTAGTTGATGAACTAATATTGGACTCATTATCGCTGAACTTGAAAATTTCCTCTTTCCAATCGAATTCTCGAAGGGATTAAGCAATTTTATCAAATACTTTTTCAATAGTTCCATAAATAATTTATGTATTATATTTATGTATGCATATTTTGATACCTCATTTAATATTCGTTTTTCTTCGTGCATCATTTTACAAAAACTTGATTGCTCTCCTCTTATTCATTAAAAAATTTCCAACTATTGCTGTTTTCCTAAGTATTTATTATGCTTGTTAAATGAACGAAAAGAATTCTATAAAATTTATTCGATGCATATAGACAGTTTGGATAAAATTTATAATTTTAGAGCTTAAAATTCGATGAAAATGTTTCGTATTCCCTCAGTTTCGATACTGCAGCTCGCTTGGATTTGTCAAATTTTTCGAAATTATATTCAACACGGACGGTAGTTTTTAGATATTTGGAAATTATTAATTAGCGCTCACCATTTCTGGTTAGGTAAGTTCCGATGGCAACATTGGTGAGCCAATTGGCACTACTAGGGTTTTTTAATAGTTAAAAATTCCTATTATGAGAAAATTTTTGTGCAACTTTTATTTCTTATATTTTATGGCAGAGTTTATTGCACTAGAGAATTTTATTAAATCACTCTCATTCCACTGAAAGTGATTAATTAAATTCAAAGTTTGCTCAATGAATTGGAATTGAATGATCCCTATAGCCTGGAGGCTGCTTCCCTCTACTTTCCACTACAATTTGGGTGTCAATCGTCAAACTTTTTTTTCTAAAAGTCTTTGATTTTTCCATGATGAAGTTTTTTCATTGGCATTCTTTTGAAAAAACTTTTTGCACGAAATTCTTGTTTTTTCTTATTTTTGCCCTATTTCATTTAAGTGCATTACTAAATAGCGATTGCATGCATACTTTAATATACTGATCATCGTTCACCATTTCTAGTTGCAATTGCTTTGCCTACGTCTATTACGGTTGGAAATTTTTGCAGGTAGCATGTAGATTGTCAGCATCAGCCGGATTTTTCAGTGGCTCTTTATTCATATTCGAGGCTAGAGGCTAAGCCATTGCCTCTCATTAAAATAATCCACTATGCATCCTGCAATTTTGCCCTTTAAATTGGGAATGTGGTTGTATTAAAGCTTTTTGGTTTATTAAAGAGTATTTAAGTTAGGGAGAACTTTAAAAAAAACAAAAACTAAAAATCTAATAGGTGAAGACAAATCAGTGGAAATTTTTTTTCCAACATCAAAGGCATGTCGCGCATAATATTTTATTCAATTTCAAACGGTATTACCGAAATGCATTGGTGACGAGCTTCTTTTCCCAATTCTTTAGATGCAACTTACCTTCATAACTGATTTTACTGATTTTATTTATTAAGATTAGCAATCAGAACATTCGGAGCAGAATGGTCGAGTAGGTCGAGACTCCATCGACTAGGTCTTAACCATCGTAGATTTAATTTCTTTTCCTTCGCGGGAGTAGATCTGTCATTAAAATGAATCTTGGTGATTTTGCCAGCCTCTGTGTACTTCCTTGAATTTTTTCATTTTTTGATTTTTTTTTCAAGCAATGAGTAAAAAGCTAATTAATTTCGTATTTCAGGTACTGACTGCATCAGTGATGTTATGCAATATTCTCGGCGCTCTTTGTATTGTGCTTAATTTTTTTATCATTATAATGCTAATCAGAAATCGCAACAAAGTTTTATCCAACGTTTTCTATGTAATTGTACTACACTGCGCTATAGTTGATCTTATTCGAGGATGCTGCCTTATGGCATGGGGTTTACCCCATTTATTAATGAATAAGAAGCCTACGATGAACGATCGTCTACTTGCTCTTAAGGTAGCTGTTGTTCTGCAAGGTTATCAAAAAATTTTGCACAGTGTTTAAATATAACTGAGAGGTTTTACCAAAGAGTTGCATCAATATATGCGGATAATGAGCAATTCTATGGTAAACTCTTAATAAACTTCCAACATAGCCCTCTTCTCTCAAAAGTATGCATTAGTTTACCAATGAGATACCATGGATTGAAAAGTCGAAAAAATAATAGAGAGATATCGAATATCAATTCAGATAAACCAATTTGCTTTGGTGATTTTACGGTCATGCAATTTGTTAACAATATTTAACCTGCTTGTTTTCACGACGAATGAATTTCTGGTGATACAGCATCCACTTTATTACCGAAGGAATTTCAGGCGACGAGCAGTATTAATTTTATTTCTTGCCAGGTTGGTGAAATTTTTCGTTTTTCAGCCAATTTGATTATGTCCATTTTGCCGGGATTCATAACTTTTCGTTTGCATAGTTAAGGATCGAATGATATACTTTCGTAAACTTTTCACTAGAATTTTGGCTTCAATATTTTTGAAATGGAGCAATTTCACTTTTTTGAGAAATCTTAAATTAAATTATGGCTAAATTTGATATAACTGCATTAACTCCAATATCTTAAAAAATTGGTTGTTTCAGTTGGTTGGTAAGTCTTACTTTCGGAATCGGATCGGTTTTCTCAAATTTTTTTGAGTCTGCTCATTCAGTTCTGGTATTTAATAATGATACTTCAATTGATTATCGAAATGGGACAATAGGTAAATTTTTTTGCATATCTTGGACAGAGATGAATACAAAGGTAATAAATTTGTATGCGTACAATCCTTTTATTAAAATAGCTCAATATTTTTTATTATTTTCGCTTTTTTAAAGGAATTTTTGAGTAATATACGATTGATGTAAAGTTTATTTTAAAAATAGAAAAATGGAGCAAAGGCCCAATTCTAATATAAGTAAACATAATGCCAAAAAGTAAACATATAGAAATAAATTTCGATTAATCAAAAACTTGGATTGCATTTTAGTCAAAGTGATTATTATCGACAAATAATGCGTGATTATGCGCTGACACCATTGTTTAACTCATAACTCATAAAATTGTTTTAAAAGACTAAATTAAGATTAAGATAGATAATTTAGCTATTGGCCGGATATTTACTACCTTTTTTAATACTTATTTTGTTACTTGATAATCCCCATTATTAAATATGGATTGCGATATAATCTTTAAAACGAGGAAAAATATTGCATATTTATTGGCATGCTAAAAATTATTAAGTTATTAGATTTTCTAGGTCAAGGTTCTCCAATAAAAAACTGATAAGATCCCACTGAATGTTAAGCATTGTAAAATAAGAAACAATGGAAAATTCAAGTCATTGTCATCCTTGAATGTTTGGATTGATTCCATAGGAAGACAAAATATCAAAAAGGAAAATTAAAACTAGTAATAAAGTTCTAAAAATCACAAAAGCCATTAAAATTTTTTGAAGGATCAGAAAAATCCTTTTTCTAGTAAAAAATCCTCAGAAAAAATCATCTCCGATTATGCTTCTTATTCTAACAGTAATCACCATTTCTAGTTTGGCAAACTTCTTTGACCAATAGGATAGGTCCTCTTTGCCAGAATTAGTTGAAAATAGAAATATAAATAGGTGAACCATTCGGATTTTCATTTTTAATGATATGACAAGAATTGAACCCATAATACTTGATTTCCGTTTAAGCATTGTAAAAAGCAAATATTTTCAAATTTTATAAGTTAGACTACAAAATCCAAGAGTTCATTTTCAAAAAATTATTTTCGTAAGACTTATGAGATTACGTTATCTCTATTTTTTTCTGATGTATAGTTCACTTGGTTTTTCGTACTCTTTTGTTCACAGAATTTTTTTTAACTGATCGAATTGATTTTGAGTTATCATCTAAAATTTTTCCACTTTTATACTCTAATAGCCTGAATAAAACTGCATAAAATCCAGCCAACTTAATTTTTATAATAAATTGACCATCATATGTGCCAATGCGCTTATATATAATTTTATATATAACTAAAAAATTGTGGGAAACGTGCTGAAGCAATAACAATGTTTTGATTTAATAAAATAGAATCGCTTTTTTTCTTGCAGGAAATAAACTTACACGCCGACATGCTGTGCTATCTATAAATATGGTATCGATGTTAATGATTTTCTTTTTATGCTACCTTTGTCTATTTATTGTCTTGGTGAGTAATAAAATGATTAATTATAAAGGAATCTTTCTTTGTTTACTATGAAAAATATCTACCACACCTCTATTTAATTGCACCATTAAAAACAAGGATAAGTAAGGAGAATTTCTTTCATATTGGTGAAAATATTAATTATAATAGATCCATCCTTTAGATTTTTTTGTACAGCTGTGATGCATGTTTTCTTTGGTTAGCATAGTAATTTTCCTGCATTTTTGTTTCTTTTCAGTGAAATTTATTTTCTGCAAACAATTATTTAAAATTGGTTCGCGACCAACAAATTAATTAATGTGATAAATTTTAAATTATATTTTTTGAGCAGTGGATTTGAAAAAATTTGAAACTTAGAATTTTAGATTTGCTATGGTATCATTTTAAGGACAATTCGAAAGTTTCATGCCTTTGATGCTAAAGGTTAGCAGCAATACTTTAAAAATCTTCTTTATGGGCTTATGTCAAATACTTAAGCAAAATATTCCCGTGAACCAATCTAGCGAGATCGATGATAGAATGCTCACTGGAAATTTTTTAATTAGACTATCTTTTATCTTTAATTAGATTAGATTAGATCGGGAAAAATGCTTGTCTCATACTCTCATAAAATACCATTGTTTTCTTTGGTTAGCATAGTAATTTAATTGCTAACACAAATTCGGCTCATGTGGCACAAAAACCTGATATTGAAGGCAAATAAACCAAATCTTACAAAGTTATTTTGTATACTCTATACTATCAGATATCGGATATCGGATTTTCATACATTGCTCCTCATACCAATTCTGATATTTTAAGATACGTTTTTTCGTTCAAATGAGAGTCAACGATTTGGTGCTCTTCATTTAAGGAGACTGAAGGATTTAAATGCTGAAAGCTATGGCAAGACAGCGAGTGATAACGATGGAGTTAAGTGAGTTCACTGAAAATATAATTTATTTATTTATTTATTGAAAACCAGCCAAGCAAGGCGACAAATGCCTTGTGCTTGCATTAATAACAACAGTTAAAGTAATAAATAATAATTAGTAAATAATAATTTAAAAAAAGAAAAAGAAAATATGACAAAAAATATGATAACAATCTAAAGAGGAAACAAAAAGGAAATTACAAAAATTACAAAATAATATAATATAGTACAATTTGAAGTAACTGTATTGTGTATAATCGGATGGTAAAAATCGAGATTTCACACTTTCTGAATGATGTGAACTTTTTAAATAATATCATAAATAATATTATCTAACTTTTTTTTAAAGATAGCTATGGATGACGCAAAAGCTATATCGTTTGTTAATTTGTTCAGTAATTAATATTACGAATAAAGAAATCATGAGCCCTTAGTTTAGCTTTGCACATAGGTTTTAGTAATTTTAGCCCATTAGTTCTTGTTGGATTCAAATTTAGCCTAAAATTATATTTTGAACAATCTAACATAACCATACAGAATCTTGTAAGTATAAATTAAATCTTTTAATTTATTTGTTTAATAGGACGAACCGAGAGAGAATCAAGGTCGTATTGTAGAAGTTTTCTTTTAGAATTAAAATTACAATTAGGAGAGATACGTCGTATATAAAATATTTTTGGAGTCCTTCAATTATTTTACTTGATTTACGATATCTCGGGGAGTAACACGCAACATTGTAGTCAAGAAGTGGCCGAACGAACGTTTTCTACTTTTGATAAGAAGACCTTTAGTTTTATTCTTAAACGAAA
This sequence comes from Dracunculus medinensis, assembly GCA_900625125.1. Taxonomy (NCBI): domain Eukaryota; kingdom Metazoa; phylum Nematoda; class Chromadorea; order Rhabditida; family Dracunculidae; genus Dracunculus; species Dracunculus medinensis. Next base: position 62,618 of record UYYG01001234.1, read on the forward strand.
GAAAAATAAAATTTAGTTGAGGATTTCTTTACTATGGTTCTGCAGTGAAGGTCGAAATCGAGATCCACGATTATACCAAGATCGGAAATATGCGAGATTCTACTGATTATATTGCCATTAATAATAAGATTAGGAAAATTGGAACCTTTGGAATTGATATGAAGAACGCTACATTTTTGAAATAAAAGGGTAATTTGCCTGTCATATAGCCAGCTGGCTGTTCTGTTAAGGTCATCCTTCAGTGGAGATAGGCTATCTGATTTACCATGAGAATAATAAATTTTACAATCATCAACATAAAGATAAATAGTAGAATTTAGTACCACATTGGTTACATCATTTATATATAATAGAAAAAGCAATGGCGCAATACAACTACCTCGGGGAATGCCTGACTGAATATGTGTCATGTCAGAAAGAATGTTGGTGACACATATAGCTTGACGATGATCTTTTATGTAATCTGACACCCAGTTATACAGTTCAGGAAAATATAATTAAAAAATTTTATTGTTTATTTGTTTTTATTAAATTAATTTTATTGATTGATAAATTAATGAACCTAACAGAAGATGCTATTTTTTTTTGTAGGATAATCACTGAACATTTCGCGAATAAGTTGAAATTTTTCCCGAGAATTGAAAATAAGCGAGTAATAGTCTCATTATTTTATTAGTATGCAGGCTCGCTCAGTAGCCTGTTAGCATTAATAAAAATATTTGCCAGGGAGTGATTTAGTGAATTGTATAGGACAGATGGATGGTCATGAAGGCCAGAATTTTTATTTTTACGAAATAATTTTTTTCAAAATTATAGAGAAAGAAGTTCTCCTCGACGCTGGAAGAGATATCTTATGACGCGTCATAAGTATATCATTGTTATTGGTACAGTACTTTTCGTTGACATTCTTTTTCTTTTTCCGTATTCTGGCATACAACTTGTTGCTTTTTTACATCTTAACAATGTCATCACTACCTCACATTACTCAACCCTGATTAGATGGATATTGCAAGTAAGTAAACATCAAAAATTTTTGTACTTTTTTGTCCGAAATTTCATCTTTAGTTTACTTATGCCATTGCTTTTCCTTTAATTTACGAGAAACAAACAAAAAGAGAAAGCAAAGACATACTCTCATATGTGCCACACACAATAAACAAGGAAATGTAATGTAAAATAATAAATAAAATAAGTAAATATAAAAGAAATACTTATGGGTTTTTTTGAAACTAAACATGCATTTAGAGTTATATTTCTGAGTAATTCACTTCAAAATTTGTTATTACTTTGCCCTCAATTTTAAAAATACTTTAATATTAAAAAATTAGTAATATTAAAATAATAAATTTAAAATACCTCGAAAACATTAGTTGACCTTGCAAAGAATTTGTGAATTTGTTTAGTCAAACAAAGCATAATTGTTGCTTACACTAACGAAGAATAAGACTTTATTTAGCACGCCAGAAAAAATTAAGTAATTAGCATTTCTGATTAGGTTCGCTCCACTGGCTCTGAACAAAAAAACTTTTGCCAGGGAGTCATCTAGAGATGGAATTGCAGGTAAGATCCCAGCGCCACTCGGATTTCTTAATAATTTTGCTCCTGTTTGAGTGTTCGAAAACTCCGAGTCGGAAATCTGAACAATCACTTAATTCCAACAAAAGAAATTGAAAAATTTTAACTTAAAACTCAAAAAAAAATTGGTTTATAGATATTAATTGGTATTCATTCGGTTTGTCAGCCTATTTGCTATTTTCGTATGAATGAATTCCGTCGATTGGCTTGTTGCGAAAATCGTCGCAGTTATAATTGTCGTTCATGCAGCCAAATACAACAATCTCGTAAGTATTTCAAAGATTTAGTTTTCATCCCTAAAATGCAGCAGTGAAATAATAATAGGTCAAAATAAATGAATTTTTTTCTTCAGGTTGTCTAAAAGATTTTGTTAGAACCGAAGATCTTACAGTAAGCAAAAACAACCTAGAATGTTCAAGAATGAACTCCCGAATGAGATTGTTAATGGAAAATAAATCTATTTTAACGCATTTCAACCGACCCCCACATAGTACGAAAAAACGTTGTAGAAGATCAGAATCGTTCAATTTCGGGAAACAAACTTGTGCAAAATTTGCAGTTCGTCATAAATTCAGCACTGTTAGTTAATTATTTCTTTCTCGTCAATGTGGAGAATAAATTACGAATAAAGTTAACTCATAATAGAGAATCACTGATACAGGAAATCTTTGAAAGAATAAAAATAAAAATTATGATAATCGAACTTTTTTAATAACCGAGGTAAAACGCTCGTACATTGCTTCGAGAGAGTCAAGCATGTATTTTGAATATAAAATATATTGACAGGGAGCGAATCTCTCACTGATCCATAGGATATACCTGCAATTTCGTCCTCAAATGATTCTCTGTAACTCTAGCAAATGATCTGATCTTAATAGTCACCAGAGAGCCAAAGCAGATAGAGAATGCCGGTGAAAATTAAACTGAATTTTTGAAAATTAAACTGAAAATTTCTGCGGAAAATATTTTCAGCGAAGTATAGATTTTCCGAAGAATGGTCAAACGGTGTTCCAAATGGAATTGGCTGGTTGAAAGATATTTTTTCTCTTGTTCTGATATTTGATCAGTAAATTTTTGCGCGACACATATCGATCTCAAGCATAAGGGTTTTCCATAATTATTTACAGTTCCACTTATGTTTACTGAATCATAAAGAAGAAAAAACTAATGAATCGAGTTGTATTTTTCTACGTGTAAATAAATTGGTTAAAAATTGTTCGCACCAGAAACATGAAGAATTGATGAAGATCGGACAAATATTCCATATTTTTCTGTTATCTAGTATTTGCTAAGTCAAGTTTAGCGATTAATCTATTCTAAACAATATCTAATGAACTTAAGTTTTTTTCCAGAATTAATTGATTCTCCAAACCCGAATGAGCAGTACTAAAATAAATTAACTCAACGGGACTCAAACATGTAAATTTATGATTGTAAGTTAAAAATAACATATTGTATATTTCTTAACGGTTCTAATAAATATTGCAACGTTTAACTGATGATTTCTGCAAATGATGAAAAAAACAAGAAAAGGATGGGGAAAAGCACCATCACCAAAATGCGAAAGCGAAATACTTTGAGTTGTGAATCTTAAAAAGATTCCAATAAGTAGTTTGCCTTATCAATTACCAAGGGTGAAGAGGGGCCAATTAATGAAATAATGTAGTTAAACAATGTAGTTGTCATCAATCCAGATAGGTGCATAAGTGGTTAAGTGGTAGCAAATCAGCAAACATTGAGCATAATAAAACGACGGCACCCTAAAAGAAAGTTCTGATGTCGTCAACGGCTCAATGAAGAAGATAAATGATAAAATATAAAAGTGTTCTGGCTTGAATTGAATTCAGGTATCGAAAAACAGACCATATCCGAGTCTTCTGTCTGCGCTGCAAAATAGCGACTATCTGGAATGTGAACGAAATTTCAAAAACAAGATTTTCACTTAGGGAGGGCATGTGTATGGTGAAGAGGATGGTGGTCGTGGGTTGTTGGGTTTGTGTCGCTATTTATTTTAAGTCGTTGACGATTTCATTAGAAAGTATCCTGAACTTGTTTCCTTTCGTTTGATGGCCAAAGTGGTCTGTCATTGGTGCTTCGATCTTTATTTCTGCCTCTGTAATTCTCTGGCAATATGGGACCTCAGACGAGCTGTTATAACTGTAGCCAGCTAGGAGCAGGAAAGCTATACTTTAGGGATACCAACAACAGAGTTTACAATTTAATACGTTCCATTCTGTAGGAACAAATTTTTTTATGTTTGTTTCAATATTTCTTTATTTCAAAAAATATTTTAATTTGTTGTTCAGTAAACTCCACATATTTTCTTACGATAGAAAAAAAATTTTATATGGTTTCTCAAGAATTTTTAATTTATTTTTCTTTTCTTAGTGTTCCTTATTTTAATGTTATTTCCAAGAATATGTCTCACTTTTTTTTCTTTTATTCCCCTTTAATTTTTCGTTTAATCTCTATATTTTTCTTTTTTATTGATTTATAACTTGTTGCTTGCAGTCCCTGTGTTCTTGTCGCTTGCAAAAATTTTTATGATTCGGTTGTTTTGATTTCAATGGTACTTGGCGACCAAGTAATTATCGAAGAAGAAGAGTCTTCATCAGGTGAAGAAATATCTTCGGAGGCAGATACAGAATGCGATCCTCAAAGAGGTTTTTTCGATTCACTTTTTATGCATATAAGGATTCGAGATTTAAAATCCTTTTTTTTTCAACATTAATCATTCCTGAAGAAAAAATTTGGCATAATTCTCAAGGTCCTTTATGCTGTGGATCTCATTTATAATTTATAATTTGGTTACAAATTACAAATCTCTACTAGAATTCCATGAAAGTTACGGATTCCTTTGTGATTCTTTTGAACTTTTCGAAATCGTAGAGTCTGACGAAAACTGCTGATTCATTTTAAAGTCTGATAAAAGCTACGAATTCATGCAAGAATTTCGCGAAAGCTACTGATTCCTTCAGGAATCTGATAAAAACTATTAGAAATAGTTTTATGAAAGGAATTACTTAAGGAAGCTTTGATTTATTTTGTGGATCTGGTGAAATCTTTAGATACCTTTATGGGTCTTGAGAAGGCTATATGTCCCTTCTCAGAAAAAGTAGAAAGTAGAAATTTTAAATGGAAAGAGGCTTTTTTTTTTCACACATAATAAACCATGTGGTTTCTCCCACACATAGACACAGATATTCAGAACATAAAAACATTAGAATTTTTTCGCTTTGGCTTTACTTTAAAAGCCATTGGTCTAAATGAAATATTAGTTGCTTTAAAATTATTTAATTCATCACTGTTGATTAATTACAATTTTACAATTACAAATACAATAATTGCAATTTTTCTGGTTAATAATCTACAATAATCGCCTAATTTGAGTAGCAACCATGTTCCACAGTTGTTTTTCAGCATACTTTTCTGCTGATCGGTAGGAACAAGCAATAAATTGATAATTTCGTCTAAAATTTCGCTTTTTTTCGAATAATTCATCATGATCAAGTTCTTTTATACGCGTGGAAGTGTTCCTCCATTCAATTATCAAATTGAAACGATCGGATCGAAAAGCGTCCACCTGTGATTCTGCAGAATCCTTTCCCATCCTCCAAAAGCAGTCTGATAGATCAAGAGACATATTACGAGTAGTCATTTGTGATGGTTTTAATATACCATTTTTGAAATATTCCTTCTAGGATAATTTTATTAGGATAATTTTTAAGAATAGGATAATTAATATATTTTTTAATTCGTTCAGGATTTTGCATAATTTTACTCAGCCAAATCAACCTTTAGTTAACACAAGAATAGGCCTCTGCCCTAGTGGATCGTTACTGCTGACTAAGTCTGTAGCGTTAGTTCATTCAGTATTAACCGAACCGTCTTGGATGCAAAAAATTATAGCATTGGGATTCATATAATTCTTGCATACTCGAACAATAACATCCTTTGTTTGTCATGTCGGCAGTGACTGTCGAAATTATATCAGGCAAATCAACAATCATCATGCGAGGAATTGATAGATCTTTGAAATAAAAGCAATAACTTCATTTGAAGCCGTTTTTCCTTCTTTAACAGAATTACGGATCCGAATTTCGATTTCTCTACGTAAAAGCTTTAATTCAAATTCTTTTAATAAAACGAATTCACGATTATTGTCTTTGAATAGCTCCACATGATACGATCCTTTGCTTAATTTTACTTTAGCAGATGCACTTCATCATTTCGCCAGAACCTCGAAAAATGCGCCCACACGCGACCACATCCAATACGGAAGTTTTACCAGCATTCTTATCGCCAGCGACTACAAAAAATCATACCATTCAATAAGTACAAGGCTTCGGAATATCAATCAATGATTTCTTCATCTTTTTAAATCATATAGTTAATCCTTGATCTTTAAGGATTTTCATCGCTATTTCATACCTTATTCTTCTTCTCAACTGTTTCTAATTCGTGTTGTTATTTAGTGAATTCTTTCTTCCTCAGTCAACATCGCATATTTCATCTTTGGCGTCATTTGTATTGGGCGAATAAAATTTCATTGCTATCGATGTGAAAAATTCGGGGCATTTTTGCCGAACCGGTGCTGTTCCATCTTGAGCCATAAAATCCTAAATAAAAAAATAATAAACCTATCACCGTTTGAATTATTTTCAGTCGATCCCTCAAAACTTTTTTATGAGTTCTTGCCAAGCATCTAACCAACGTTCATTTTTTCAAAAATTCTCTTCAATTTTTTTATATTTTACAGAAATCTTTTCCAGTCGACCCTCATCAATTTTAACCCACTCTGGTAATGAAATTTCTGGTAAACGTTCTTTTCTTCATATCGATCAGATATAGCAAGATTACCAATAAAACATGTTGTAATCCAATATCTTAATTTCATCACATTTTTCAATATACCACTAACAATGGCATTGTCGTTTAACGAAGAAAAGCAAAGGAAGGTGGAATAGTTTAGTGGTTTTCTTTCTGGGGCAGGAGTAAACCTGTCCAAAAATCCGAGTGATGGTGGCGATCTGTATTTCTATCGCCAAGGGACTCTGGCATATTTATTTAGCCGATAAGCGAACGGAGTGAGTCTAATCAGTAATGTTAAGTTCTCTCGCAAAAAAAATCAATTAACTGTTTGTTCAAAATTTTTCGTCCCAATTTTTATTTAGTATATTTCTTCAATTTTCAGTTTCATCGGATTTGAACGGGGTTGTCGATTTTTCAGTTATAGAAAAGGTTGATAAACAGAAACGAGTAAGTCTCTAGCCAATTTGCTAGTTTTGTTATTTCTTCTCACTTGAAGTTTTTGTGTATATTTAGCATGTGATTCTTTTACTTCACATAATATTACAGAAGAAAAGGAAATCGAGACGTGAATTACGATTGCAGTTAATAGAAAAAAAATTAAAAGACAAAATGGGTATGGTGAAAGCTGACATTGTACGAGATCGTGAGTGTGAAAAAAGACTTGTGAAAGTTGCAACTTTGTTGGTTCCCTTTACTTTTTACTGATTTGTTTCTTCACTTCTGTCTTTAAATATTTTGAATTGTTAACAATTTAAAGTTTTTTAAGATGTTTCCTGCTTTTCCATACTCGTATTGTTCATTTTGTTTATTCATATTTATTGTATCTTATTCATTGCTCATATTACTGTCGGTATTTTCAGAGGCGTAGTTCATTTGTTTAATGCAGTGGCGCAACGACAGAAGGAAATTGACAAAAAACTAGGATTTGGCAAAACAATGTCTGAAAGAAAAGAGTTGATGGAAGAACTAAGGCCAAACAACTTTAGAAAGCGTCTTTTTAAAGATAATAATGTTAAAGTAAGTTCTTTTATGCGTTTTATTATTTTTTAAAAAGCGTATAAACTTTGTGGAAGGTGGTGATTTCATATTTTCTTTACCCTTTTCTTTAATTGTTCCTTTAGCAGGAAGAAGAAAATGTTCACTGGTTATCAGATGCAAAAATTAAACAAGAAAATAACCAAGGCAAATCAGAATCCATCATTGTCAAAAGTGAAATTGATAGTGATCTTGAGTGGTGATTTTATATACAATTGTTCGCTGTTTTTGATAAGCAACGTTGTTATAATTTCTTGTTTTTCAACGGAAAAATGAATGTTCACTGAAAATGTTCACTGGTTATGAGAAATTTTCATGAATCAATTTGATAAAGGTATGGTTGGTAGATTAAGGAGTTGTACCTGATGTTGCTTCTTTTTTCTGAAATTTTTTGCTTCTAGATTTTGGTGATAGAGTTAATGTGGGGTGATGGTGGTAAGTTATAACAATAGTAGGTGGTCTTGAAACGAATGCAGAAATAGTATAGCTTTATTTTATGAATATTGGAATATCTTCCACAGGGGGAAAAGGAGATATAGGAGTGATTTGCTTACTTATACTTTTTATTTTTTTTATAAATTGTTATTTTTTTTCTTCAATATTTTATGCTGGCTTGGTGTGTCCTATTGTATTTTCATAATCTTTCATCTTTTCATCTCAGCTTATCATGCAGTTTGTCGTCAATTGATGTAATGCCTCAGAATTTTGATGGAATTTTTCTAAATAATATTTTCTTTTTGTCGAATTAAACTCTTAGTTTAATATATATCAATACTATTTATTTTCAATAAATTAGAAATGTAAATATGAAATAAAAATTTGAAGGATCTTTTTTCTGATTTTTAATTTTATTACTTATTGTAATGGTTATATTTGTTATATGAATAGATGAATAGTTTTTCGGCTTATTCGTTTATTTGTTAACGGAGACTATTATTTATAATTTGTCTCGTTCCATGTTTTATTCTCCGAGCACCAGGTAGAAATTTTTATTTTTCTCTTCCTTACTTAGAGGTCATATTAGATTAATGTTTTGTGAAGCGAGAATTTAGCTTCCGCCTATTATAGTAATCTTTCATTAAAAATTGCGGGTAGCATTGGTGATCCACGTGTATTTCTGTTGCTAATTACCAAGAGCCTTTGCAAAAATTTCTAGCGGAGCTAACTCAGCCTGCAATGGTTAGTACCAACCATTTTCTTTTTATTTGCTTTTTTTTTTATTATTTCTTCATGTATGGTAAAGAGTCACGTCATACTGTTTTGATCCTATTGTTCTATCATCAGTAGTTTATTGTAATTTACTTTATACGTATTTCACTTGCAAGTTATCTTATCTTATCTTTACATTTTTTTACACGTAAGCATATAAGAATCCTTTCGAGTCCTATAATCGAAAAAAATTTTTTTACCTTATATTTCTTTTAAAAATTGTTAAAATTGATTATTTATTGGCATTTATCTTGAGACGTTTACTGTTATTTCTTCATCAAATTATGGTGGTCAGTCGATAATCACTTTCTTTCCTCTTTCAGGCGATTTACAATGAATTCGAAATTGATTGGTGCAGTTCGACCTGTTTCTACGTTTATACAGGTATTCATTTACGATACATTTTGTATTTATTGGTAAGAATGCAGTTAATGAATTTTGTTAGGTGAGGAGGAACTGTGATCAAAAATCTTTCTAAAAATAATTTTTTTTGGTGGAAAAAAATACTTTTTTATCTTCATTTTGTATTAAGTCTTTTATTTTTATATATCTTTTGTTTATTCATTTGTAAAAACAATGTTTTCTCCAATTTCATAATATTTCATGGAAGAACGGGCCAATAATAATATTAACTTTAGAAGGCCAAAACAGGATTCACAAGTCTTCCAAAAGTACAGCAGGATATATGCCGTGGTATTGCAATAGCGGCTGCAACTGGTCTTTCAATTTATCTCATTGATCCTTTTCACTTTTTTCCTGCGAAGAAGAATCCTCATATGTCTGATATAGGCTTGAAGCTCCAATCGAAGTGGTGTGTGTGTTTATTTCGTGTTTTTTTTCTTTTTTCTGACTTCGAAATCTATGTTTTTGTGAAAATTATTTGTAAGATTAAAATTAAATCAAATAAAATTATCTTAAGTCATCAAAAATCCTCTTACTTAAAATTTACTTAAAATACTTCTAGAAAGTAAATGAAAAAATTTTTGAAAATCATTTTTATTCAAATTGTTAAATTTAATAACACTTACATAAAATTTAACACTTATCTGTTCTTTCTTTCTTTGTTGAAAATTTTTCGAGAAAATTGATTTTTCGCTTTAAGGTTTCAAGCGGCCGTTAAGGGCTTGGAACGAGCTACAAAAATGACCAATATATATGGAATAAATGAAGATCTCAAAGAACTAAATCAAGCACAAGACGTTCTTCGAAGGTTCTTTAATTTACATCATTTTTTTATGAAATTATCATTCCCAAATTTCATCTTTTATTTATATAGATAACTGAACTTGAGATAATAATAATTTAAATTCGCTGATAATTTATTCCATATAATTTAATTTTCATAAAAATTTAATATATCTGCCTTTGTTAATTATTAGTCTGTATTCTCACGGATATAAAGTGTGAAATTCTTTTTTCAACTTTTTCAACCTTTTGTGCTTATTATAATGGAGCTCTTTAGCATTATATTGTTTAGTATGTATTATATATTTTTACAGTTGTTTCTTTTACCGCTTTATTATTCAATATTTTTTTATTGCTTTATGGATTCTCTATTTTAAAATGCAAGTATTTTTCAATCTGTGTATGGGATGAACTATACCCAACTTTCATTTGCAAAATTGATGCTGGTCATACATTCCACTTTCTTGTGCTGATTATAGAGGATATATCTGTTTTCTTTGCTGATAGCGCGGAATGGCATATTAAAGCAGTTTCCAAAAGAGTTTATTTTAATATTTCAGGTTATTAAATCTTGATGATCTTGAAGTTACATGGAGGCTTGGACGAATTCTTGTCGAACAGTCTCTTTTAGTATATTCTAATGACAAAAAGAAAGCTTATTTGGACGAGGTAAAATGATAATTTTCTGTTTTTAAATAATTGTATCATGAATCTTGCATGAGCATCGTCTTATTTTACTTCGATGAAATTGATTGTAGTGGTATTAAAATTTTTCATTAAGTAAATAAGAGCTTATAAATTGGATTTAATAGCATCAGTAGCAGTCGATTTACTTTGTAAAAAAATGTCGGCCGGAAAATTATGTAAATATTGCCTAAAATATTATTTTTAAAGTAAATAGAAAGGAATGTCCAATGTAATGTCCAGTTTGGTTGTGGAAGGGGGAAGATTTTAGATATCTTGAGCTTCATATATAGTCATTTAGTCTAATTTCGTGGCAAATAATGTTCGATATCGCCTTATATTAATTTCGTTTTATTTATAGGCAGAATATCTTCTGTCAAAAGCCGAAAAGATGCAGTACTTGGAAATGAGTACAAAAAATGTAAAAGAATCAGCCAATATTTTGAAATGGTTAGCATTACTTTTCCCATCCATTTTATGCTTTTCAGTGAATTTACAAGAAATTTGCGAATATATAATATTAGATAATTAAATAGAACAGATCCAAATTCGACATAATACTAGAAAGAAAAAATGTTGCATTTCAGTTGTATTCGTAAAAATTTTATTCTAACCATTGATCCATTCAATCCATTCATTTAAGAAATATAATTCACTTAGTTGAATTCTAATTTTATATTGCCAAAAAAATCGCGAAATCGAAATTTTTTTACATTCTTTAAAATACCCCTCTTTTTTCCTCAAATTGTATGAACAAAGCTGCAGAGTCGAATATTAAATCGCATTGGCTTGTATTTCAAGAATTCAGTTCCTACACTGTGCAAAAGTCTTTGTTTACTAAAATTTGCTAGGTAAATGGGAAATTCGACCTAAAATTGTTTAATTATAATATAGTGCAGTCTTTAGGTATAGGAGATCTTTAAAACCTTCGTTTTTTGATGGAAAATTTCAAATTGATTAATTATAATATTTAATTATAATATAGTGCAGTCTTTAGGTATAGGAGATCTTTAAAACTTTCGTTTTTTGATGGAAAATTTCAAATTGAATTCTAGTTTATTCAGGCGTGCGATTGGTTTGTTAACTAAGCAAACATTGGACAAAACTGTAGATTTGAAAGTAATTCAGTCTTTGTTGGATAAGGCCCTGGAGCTGGATGCGAAGGATCCTTACACTTGGTATTACTCTGGTTAGTCGATTAAAATATGTTTTTTCAAAATATTTAAGGAGAAACCTATTTTTAGTTTAATGCTGCAATAATTTCGGAATTTTAGAATGCATTACCGCGCAGATTTTGCATTTTATCTTTGCACTGGTGTAAAATTTTCAGGAATTTTGAAAATGTGCTTAAAAAAATATGAAGAAGCAAAACAATGTTTCGATGCTGCCAATAGTCTTGAAGTTAATTTTTTTCTCTCAAGATAAATACTGAATTTATTTTGCCATTAGAATTGCGAAGCAAAAAAATTTAACTCGAAATAGTATTAGTTATTGTCATTATTTTTTATACTAAAGAAAAGAATTTAGCCAGGGTTCTCGTCTTCTAACAATTATAATATTGCATTGGCGCAGAAAGCTTTAGGCGATGAAAAATTGGCTATAGAAACTATGAAAAGTGCTATGATGATAGCCCCGCGTTACAATCATGATGTTAAGGTACATACTTTTATATTCTAGTCAGTTTTCGACTCAATGTTATTAAAATTTTTGTTCGACTAAAGTTTAAATTCTTGATAGGGCTCATCAAAATTTGTTGTCTAATATTTTTCCTTGCTGTTCGTATTTTTGGAAATGTTTGAAAGGTTTAATATCTTCATCGAATGTTTTATTTGTTGCAGGCTGTGGTTGAAATGCGTAGTTTTCTCAGTTCAAAAAAGATTAAACATAAGTCATACTATGATCCTTATTAATCATTTAAATTGATGTTTAAGTGATGTTTACGTAGAACATTACATTATTTGATTACCATGAAAAATTTGAAATTTATATTCATATTTAGTATATTTTTTAATAAATATTCTTTTTAGCAATTCCATGATTTAATGCCGAATATATTACTTTATATTAATAATTGGTAATGGGTTTAGTTTTTTTACGTAGCATTTTTTCTTACGGTTGTTATTCATCATGCATTCAACAGACTTTTGTAACTGTGGGGCCGTATGGCCTCTCGCTCGAATATCCATATTGAAACTGTTCAGATGATGGCAATTTATATAAATTTAAATTTTAAAAACTATATAAATTTTCCTAAAGTTTTTGCAGTCATTGAATTTCCTTTTTGCTACAAATTTTATAATCACTGGAAGTCGAGAAATCTGGAGAATAAATTTTTTCTTTTTGTTAATAAATATCATAAACCAGTAATATGGCCTTAATCTAAGATCCAGTGGGTAGTCCTAGATCCCCAATCCATCCATCTCCCATACTTATCTCTTTCCCGCTTCCACCTTTCCTTTTTCCAAAACAAACCGAATGTGGCCAAAAATGTTCTCTTGGGAACTTATATCCGTTTTGAGATGAGCGGAGGGAAGATTCATGTTTTTATTCCATTCTCTCAAATTGATCTTTATTGTACCTTTCAGTCATGAGGTACCTATGATTTTTTCTAATATCTTTTCCAACTCTTGTACCTTTTATTTTCCTAATGCTCTCACTGGAGAAGAGATATAGGAAAGATAAACAGGCAGATGCGATGAGGTTGACCTGCTCATATTCGCCCATTCGGCGACAACGTTGGTCCTTCGACGATTGCAGGATTGAGTCCAGCTTTTGTTAGCTTGCATCAGTTGTCGTGGGTATATCAGTGTATTTTCAAAAACATTGTTTGAAATCTTTAATGAAAAGTTTTGCAAAAATTTTTTTATAAAATTGTTGTTTGAATTTAAAATGAGACAAACGAGGCTTGACCAAACCGTCGGATTGCTCGAAATTAAAATAATATATTGGAGATCCGAAAAAGTAAAAAACTAAATTTTCGGCTCATATTTATTCTTAGTTCTGAGATCTAAAAATGCCCGAAATATCAAATCGCAGTAGGTAAAACGCTGTATAATACATTTAAATGATTCTTGGGATTGTGGTACATTTCACAATGTTCTTTTGAAAAATCTGAAGTTAAATTGCAGTGGCTTATTATGTTGTTTTAGAAGGGAATGTAGTTTTAGAACACTGGATAATTTATTTACTGTTTTTCACTGTTATGAATACTGTTTTTTTGTTGTTTTTTCTGATTTTTTCTTTTGATAGTTTCATTTGGTGATGTTTCGTTCATAAAATTACTCTCAATATGGTAGGATATGGTCGTATTGTTTATTATGACTTTAATACAAAAACGGGGAATGGATTTAGTTCATATGTGCAAAAATTATTTCGAAAATCATTGGTTTATTATAAGGAGAAAACAAGAAACAAACACAATTAGCAATAACAAGTAAATATTGGCAGTAATGTCAAGCAGTTTTATATGGGTTTCTTTTTAAACTGAAGTAAGCTGTGGTGGCCAACGAATTTTGAAGTTGATGCTTCTTGGTAGAGATAAGAGTGCAAAAACAAATTTTCGTTGTAATAAAAAATAATGTTAAACTTTCGGCAATATTTTGCCAATAATTGAAAATGTTCATCTATTACTAATAACTAATGGCAGTGAAAAAATACAGAATGGCAGTAAATAATAACAATTACAGTTTTAATATAAAAACCAAAACCAAAAGCAAAGGTAGTTGCATTAATAACCGTCTTAAGATGAAGAAAATCGAAGCAAATATAATGAAGTCACCATTTTACAAAATTTTAAAACTGTTCAGCCTTTTTGTTGTACCTAAATATAGCGAATGAAAATTATGAGAATAATTTAAATGCATCGAACCAGTCACCGTGAACAATGTTAAATAGCTGTGGATGTTGCTGGACGAGCAGTACCATCGTTGTCTGCAAAGTTAAGTACGTTACTTTTAATTTTATAAACTCATATGTCCATTTTTGCTAATCAAATTTTTCATCGTTATGCAGAAGTTGTTATCCTATATATTTGGAGAAGCACATTTATTTAATTGATTCTTTATCTTTCGCTGATAGTTCTCAGCATTTATGGTTTGGATGAGTGCATTGACTGTCAGGATCAGATTCGCCAGCCAATTATTTAGGAGGCCAGAGAATAGCTGCCATCATTACTGGTTAGGCCGGTTGCACTGTCTGCAAGGGTAAGGCTTCTAAGCCGCATCACACGGATTACGTTCATTAGAACTTCGATTATTGAAATGAGCGAGAAATTTGCAAGATTTCAACATTCAACATTGTGATTCGATTATGATTCAATACATTCAGTAGCCCGATTCATAGTATTTCCCACTTGATATGTGCAGTATTTGAATACCTGGTCGTCATCAATGCGGTTTTGGTTAATCATCTCAGCAAAGACTCGATAATAATATGCGTAAAAGCGGTTTAAGGCATAAATATCTCCAGCAATAAACCCACCACTTAAGACGGCCCAGTTTTTACGGTACAGATCTGCCATTGTGTACCTAGATATTTTGTCGTGAGGGGGGGTGACCTGAAATCTTTTGTCCATAATTCATTACTACAAAATCGACCAAAAAATCTAGAATTTTGTTTAATTTGTATAAAAATGACGATTTACTTGAATGAGTGAAATTTTATTGGGCAAAAATTTTGGCTTCCATTCATAATTTTTTGGAAATATAGATCGATTACCATGACCATAGCCTGCATCAAGCCAAACCATAAAACGTGCAGAAAAGGGATTTTCAATCTGAAATTGGATGTATGAGTGAGCAAGGAAATCAAGAAAGGCTACTGGATTAAAACAGTACTTACTGATATCTTATAAAGAAAGTACGGCTTGGAGTTGACTAGAATATTGTAAATGGCGCTTTTCCCTTCCGGATGATGCTTCATTGTTTCATCCCAATTAGAGTCCCAAAATATTCCCTGTTGCTCTCGTTTAATAATTTCTTCCGCTTTATGAATGTATGCGTAAAAAGGAAGTTCATAAAATGATATGGGAATTATCTGAAAGTTAAATGTTTCGAAAATCAACTACAAATTTTAGATTGTTTTATTTTTTATTTTACCGCTTATTTGCACAATAAGAACTATTTGCGCCAATACAAACGCAAAAAAGCATCTGGGAAAGAAATTCTTGGCATTAAATAATGAACTGCTAAACATCTCAACTCGTTTAGCTTAGACTATAAACTTAAAATTCATATCCATCGCATACCGATCCGATAGACAATTTGAACATTCTTCACACACCAATGGTAACTTGACGATCAAAAAGCGAACACATAGTCCTAATGATGACCGGAGAAATGTGTCTACTAAAGGTTCAACCATAACGTTTAACCTTTGAATAGCGAGAAAATAACAAATTTTTTAATATTCACCTTTGTTTTCTGTTCAAATCCAAGTCCTCTTCTTCGTTTGTAAATGTAATCAGCACTTTTATCATCGAGGAAAATTACAAGATCCACGTTGAGATGAAGAATATTGTCCAAATACTGATAATAATTTTCAATAGTGCGTCTATATTCCCACCAATTTCCTCGGCCAATATCCAAAAGAGCAGTAACGAGAGTAAATTTACTGGTCGAAACTTCCGCTATGCTAAAATAGGTTAGGCAAATATGATTACTTCCCATTCTATTAATTTTTTTGATTTCTGCCAACAAATACAAGGTAACGGACTATCATTCAACTACCTCGGTGTTGCAGAATTTGAAGCGATATGATCGAATTTTGCTTCTCGTAGCGAGTATGAGTTTTCTAGATATATTTGTCGCTTTGTACCAACCAGTTTTGGCCCTTAATTTAACAGTGATAATAAGAAAATTCAAACAATTTACTATTTCAACTATAAAATCCAACAAGATATTGTCCGCAACTATTAAAAAACGCTTTTCATTTATTTAGTCCTATATTACCTACTACAATATTATAATTAACTGGCTTTCGTGAAGCTGAAATAGGCTGAAATTGCGAAAAGTCATTAGTTTTAACCAAGGTTTGTTGGTGCGGTGCTTAATACAGCTGTAAGCACTGACTTCGGTGCACGAAGTTCAGCATCTTCTGCTGATTTATTTGCTTCCCATTTGTTCGTTTTCCAGTCCAATACCTGTTCAATATTTTGGTTGTAAAGTTTAAAAGATTTTTTTAGAAAGTTACTTGATAATGCATATAGAATATATCCCAAGAAAAATCATTTAATCTGCTTAGTATTACAGTAATCTAATAATCTAACGGATCTTGGAAGACCTAAAAGTATTAATGTAATAGAAAAGAAGTGTTTTAGTGAAACAAAACTGTATTGCCGAGAATTGTATTATTGTGTTGCTTATTTCTGAATTATCAACTTGCCAACTTTTTTTCGTGGATTACTTGCAGAAAAATCAGTGGCCTAATGAAATTTTTAATAATGATAAGGTAGATTTAAATTTTTTCGACAATTTTTTTGCAGTTTGTCTGCTAAATGATATAATAGATAGCATCAGAAGCAACGTGACACAATCATGAGATGAATTAATACAGACAGAAGAGATTTAGAAGACATAGTTCAGTGATATATGGGTTTAAACAAAAGAAAAAAACGTGGCTTTTGTTGTTTCCATATATAATATTAGATCGAGAATTTCGAAAATCCCACTCTTGTAGCTAGAGGAACCAGTCTAATGGTGCAAATCATATATAATCATAATTAATTCGGGTTAGTGAACAAGCCACTAAAATTTGGTATGATATTTATCACCATTTTTATCTTTCTGGTCTATTTAAAATTGATCTACCACATTTAATTTCAATTCTTTCATTTATTTTGATAAATTTTTCAATCATCAAGCTCGTCCAAATTACTTATTAGATTCCGTAAAACTTCGCCCTCACAAAAAAAGAGCACCTCGGGCTAATCCACTATAATGAAAGCTTTAGGTAACAATGGTCTAAGGAACTTTAATAACCATTTATCAGGTGAAGTGATTTGATTTGTTGAGAAAAGATTTTTTCAGAAAGCAACTTAAATATTAAGTATTGTTTAAAAAAAAAGCCATCGAGCATTTGCTAAGCTTTTTTTAAACTAAAAAAAAGATCAACTTTTTCAGAGAGCTTAATACTATATAAAATTATATTAATTATATTGTATAATCCAATATTTCTCAAAATATTTCAAGGAACCTACATTCGCTGATGATTTATCTGATAAAATTTGGTTCGAAACTGCTACATTTCGAATCCGAACATATGTTCCGAGTTTCGCATCAAAACAATACTTTCTTCTACGTTTCATATGTCTTCCTGCATTGGATTCGATTATTAATGATTGTAAATTAGCCTCTAATTAAATGGATTTAAATGGATTAATAATAAAGAGAAGTCGAATGGTACATCGACTGAGGTCGAAAGAGATTCCTCGATGCGAATAAACTAGCCATAAGCAATCCGGGTGGTGCTCGACATCCCTTATCACCAAGTGCTTTTCTGCTAAAAGGGTCTCATAACTAATTTTCTAAATGAGTTTTACAGACTGCTGTTAATTTTTAATGATGAAAAACCATTATTTGCAGTATGTAACTTAATAATTGCGATTTTACGATTTTAAAGGCAAAACATGACCTAAGGATTCTGCTACTTTTCTAAAAGCCAGGATGTTGTAATCCTAAAGCTAAAAGATAGATTAGCCGAGGGTTCATTCTGCAACATTCAAGATCCTAAAGATGGATTAAAATGCTTAAAATGGAAGATGAAAATTATACTTGAAGGATTTAACGAAAAACTTGATGTAAAAGTTTTAGCGATTTTATTGATCAAATATGATTCGGTTATATTGATTCTCAGTGCTGGCTTTGTCGAAATTTTCGCAGTGGAACTGTTAGTCAAATTTGTTATGCTAGCTAGTGAGGTCGGATGGACTGTAGGCCGCTGAGTAAGTTTTGATTCTTTCTTCTGAAACGCTAAGAAAAGATGGTTGTTATAGAGATTTTAATGAAATCATTACCTTTACCCGCGGTTAACTAGTAATGTGACTTCAAAGTCGAGTGAAAATTTTAAGAATAAAAGTTTTCCTAACGTATGAACTTTTTTCTATTATCAGTTTCGTCGAGACCAAAAATATATCACATTGAGTCATTTATGAAAAAGATTTCGCTAGCGCTTTTTCTACTTTTCCGTCTTAAAATACTAAAATTTTGTGGCAAAATTATACGATGTTTTTTACCCGATCTATTAAAAGCTTCAAAATATTTTGTATTGCTATCAAATTCAGGATTAGAAGAATGAGTAATGATCCAGTTAATAAGGTGAAACTTTTCATTTTTATACTGTTTTTCGTTGATTAACCTGCAATTTACATATCTTATAATGTAATTATATTGACGCAGATAAACCAAACGATATATAATTATTCTCCAGCATCATGCGGAATTGTCTTTTCATGGCAAGATTTTCTTCCTTTAAGGGCCGAGGCCAAATTTATTCTAGGTTTCAGCAATAAATCACTCGGGCATATCCCAAAGTTTTGGCATAAAATTCAATTTATCCTACGAAATTTCTTCACAAAAAAAATATGAAAAAAAATGTCTAATATTTTTAATGAGAATGCTCATGCTTCATAAGCAATGCGCACATTGAAAAAGACATGACTAACATCAATACGGTTTAATCGTTCAGTTTCACACCACTTGCAACATTCGCCGCACTTTTTTTCGTTATCGAAATCTATCTGAAAAGAACTAGAAATATAGTTTTTCATTTAAAAAAAAAACTATATTATCAATTTTCTTTTTGAGAGCAATGTATTCAACTGGAAATAGATGTGGTTCCTTACCAAAGTGAATTTGGTTTAAAGGCTTTAGTGGAAAAATAACTACAAAAAAATATGCAAGGAAAATTACCGTTTAAAAATATAGACAAAATTTCGCCTTATTGACTTTAAAAAGTATGTTAAAAAGCATTAAAATAGGGAGTGAATGATTGAATGGTATCTTGTTTCAATTAAATTCATGCCGTTACTGATCAAATTCTTGCTCTTCGACAATCTGTCTGTCGCGAGATGTTTCTGTTATTCCAAATTTAGTATTTCAAACCGACACGCCAATGAAAACGTTTTTAAACGATTCTTTGATTTTGCACTTTATGTGTCAATAAAACATAAAGGACAATATATGTTGTATTGGGGTGATGCTGGCGACTCACCTGTACTTCTATCGCCAAGAGACTCCTTGGCATATTTGTCCAATGCGATAAACCAGTGGAGCGAGTGAACCAGTAATGGTGAGGACTATTAAAAAAAAAGAAGTATATGTTGTATATTTATGAAAATCTTTCTTCTGCATTTTAAGGCGCCATATCGTTCTTATGCCATTTTAGGCGCCATTAAGGGACTCAAGCGGTTGGGTCCCAATATTAACATTTAATACTAATATTAATGTTTAAAACATTCATTCGCTTAATATATCCTTTGCCGCTTTATTCTTTTCCTTTGTTTAATTATCCAATTTGATAACGCGTGGCAGGAAAGCATCATCCCACTGCTTCCCATCAATAATTTTATTAATCTAATTTTTACACTGTCATTAAAAGTGAAATTCTGGAGAATTCGTATTGCAGAGCCACCTATTTAAAAAGCATCTTATCCAGATAGTGAGGTAATAAAATAAATAATGAATGCTCTTAGAGAAAAATCAGTATTGAGATGGATTTTCGAAAAATTCTCATGAAATTTTTGATTACTCCTGAAATACAAACATAGAATGAAAGTAATACGCTGAATAAATCTTAATGCTATACCTTCCCATATTCTTCAGTATTTGACGGTGATTTGTTGGTAACATAATCCTTATAAATAAATCCTATTTTAAATAAAATGTGGTCCAAAGATATTGAAAAGTATGTAAATAACGGGGAGTCAGTTCGTCCAATTGCTGTATTAAGATATAGAATATTATTATTGTTATTATTATTAATTATTACTATTAATTATTATTATTGATTATTATTATTAATTAAGATATCGATATTATTAATTATTATTATTAGATATTATCGACTGATAATCGATTATTGCTTCGTTCGCACATCTCAGATGATGAGTTTTTTTTATCTTTTCTCTTCTTAAATTCGATTTTTTTAATTAATTTTCTGGAATTTTTTTTATTTTTCCCCCACCTTATACTATTATGCATAAATAATATTATAAGAAAATATATTATTTACCTTCGACAAGAGTAAACCTGTCATATTAGAAATCCGGGTGGCTGCTGGAGACCCACGGGTAACTCTATCCCCAAGCAACTCTATGGTGAAAGAGGGAAATGTTTTTGACACGCCGTCCGCGTCCTCTGACCCGCATAACACTTTCAGCCCAGTAGTACATGCGATAAACATGCAAACCGGACCTAAAACAATCTCAAGGTTCATAAATAAAATATGCTCGCGGGCCAAGACAATTGCTCGAAACTTATCAAGGGAACGGCCCTTTCATGTGCAGCTAGGTGTTAGCCATATCAGCGTGGATCATCAGAAAGCTTGTGGACGTTGCAAGCCAAGCGATCACTGTCCACACTCTTTGTAATTGCTATTCCTGACTTGAACCAGAGAGATATTGGCTGTATCACTGCGATGTTTCGGATAACTCGGAGCGAAATGGCGTAGCGATTGTAAAGGGCCATTCTGCTTTGATTGAGTGGAAATAAGCGACCGTATGGCCTATGCCCACTTTAAAGGTAAGTTCTGCATTACTTCAGTCATTAGTGTTTTATGCTTCGGCTATGTTGGTAGATGACCGTAATAAAGATAAGTTCTATGCGGAACTTCAACTGCTAATAAAGTCTCTATCGAAACACGATATGGTCGTAATCGAGGAAAACTGGAATGCACGCGTGGGTCATAATGCCGCTGCGATGATTGGCAAATATGGCATCGGAGACCGGTGGGCCAATGGGAAACGCCTTGTCGCTATGCCTATAGCCGGAGAGCATGAGCACTGTCTGAAAACGATGCCAAAGTATGAATATCAGAAGATCCTGATTGCACGATGCTTCGAACAATTACAACAGCACGGTGGGATAGAAATCACTATTGGAGTGACATGGCCTTGAGAATGGAGACGGCGGTTTTGGCGACAATAAATTATTCTTATTCTTAACAAATTATTCTTTTTTCATAAATTATAAGTCGAAGAACGTGCCTATTAAGACTATTAAGAATAGCCTTATAAGATGGGAAGAATTCTTTGAGGACAAACTTAACCATGATGCTCCATCTGCTGACCTGGATGTACGTTCGTCGAACCTTATTTTTGCAATTGCGAATCGCCAACGGAAGAAATAATCTCCGTCATCCATAAGTTTAAGGCCAATAAGGCCCCGGGAGAACATGGTCTTCAGGCTGAACTTTTCAAATGTCGTTCATCGCCCTTCATAACGCACCTTCAAAAGTACTTTCTGGTGGGGAAGAAAGAAATATTACCAGATAACTGGATCAAAGCAGTTCTGCTCCTAATTCCCAAGAAAAGTGATAGAAAATACTGTGACAAATATCGAGGAATCAGCCTATTAGATGTCTCAGTGAGAATTTTTGCTTCCCTTTTACCCAATAGATTTATGATAGTACGGCAGGATGTGCCCTAATCAAATTGGATTCAGATCAGGATGCAGTTGCGCAGATATTCACGTTAAGAATGTTAGAACACCGCTTTAAATTTCAACAAACCACCAGCATGTTTTATCGATTTTGTAGCTGCGTTCGATTCAATTGATAGAGTAGAGCTTTGGAGGATGATCGAATGTGAAGGTGTGTCAGAGAATCATTCGGCTCATAAAAGCGTTTTATTAGCATACATTGGGTCTGTGTATATAGGGAACTGGAAGACTCCTTCGAGATGGAAATTGGTGTTCATCAAGGAAGCGTTTCCCCTATAATATTCAACTATGCGATAGTAGGGATCATGGACACCACTCGTCGGCACTCAAGAGGTGTACAAATTAGTCAAGAGCATTGCAGATCTTGAATACGCTGATGATGTAGTCCTTTTTGCTGACAGTTATGACGATGTGCGAACAATGCTAAACAATGCTAGCAAATACGGCGAGAATCGGATTCAGGGCCAGTGTAAATATAACGAAAGTCTTCTTACTTACAAGAGGCTGATAAAATTCTCTTTTTATAAACTCATTACGGGTTGAGAAAGTGCTCGATTTTAAATATCTGGATCCACTCTAATACCGAATGGTCAGGCAAACGACCATATTATAACCGGCATTATGGCAGATAAAAATGTTAATAATGTTATGAAGAGCGTCGCCTTCGCTGGTTAAGGCACATTCTCCGTCAGTAATTGACGCATATTTCGTTATTTACTAAACCCTATGATGGATGAGCCAATCGAGACCTGGACTGGTACGATCAGAAAAGATTTTGAACGCATAGGTGGACTAGCAATATATGGGCTTAGACGATGGAAAAAGGAGTAATTTCTATCACTGTCGACGATGGCATCAGATTAGAACCATCTTTCCCTTACCTGGTCAACCTAACCTGTAATGATGAGAGGTGTTAAAAGAAGTATGATCCAAAAAAGATTATGTTAAGCCTAGTCCTCAAATTATTTCCTTTTTTTATAGGAAAAAATTCATCATTATTCTTTAAAATTCAGCCTTGCAATATTTATGAGTAGGCTTTCCTGGCAAAATATTCAAAGTCAATGTGATTTATAGTCAAAGATATTGTATTTTGATAAAGCATAGGCTGAATTTGTATTGCTTACATTATCATTTCAAGTCATTATGATCAAATCTCGGTTCCTAGTAGGAATGAACATCTCTTAAAAAAAAATTTTGAGCGAATTTGCTTGCGCC
Organism: Dracunculus medinensis; assembly: GCA_900625125.1. Lineage (NCBI taxonomy): Eukaryota > Metazoa > Nematoda > Chromadorea > Rhabditida > Dracunculidae > Dracunculus > Dracunculus medinensis. Next base: position 85,987 of record UYYG01001234.1, read on the forward strand.
TCTATCCCTCTATTTTATTCAATGCCAATAAAATCTCATTATCGTAATATTTATATACTTGTTTTACCTTATTAACGAGAGGAATAAGTTTAACCAGAAATGGTGTTGAAGAGAAAAAAAAACTATTAGAGTTAATAAGATATTGCGAAAAAATGTTGCATTAATGTTAAATGAAATGAACTATAATTTTTTTTGAAATCTGAATCTAAAATCTGTCTTAAAGTGTTGTCTTACTAAATGCCTTGGACCGCCAGTTTGCATTTGGACTATGTTCGAATCTACACAGTCAGCCCATTAATCACTCGCATTCCCACCTGTCGCAACCTCATTTTGGCATCATTAATTATTTATTTATAGCAGCTAATGCAAACAAACGGTTAAGTAACCAAAAGTGGTACTAATTTTCATTATGGCTTACGACCCATGCAGAATGCTGCCACAAATGAACAGTGAATAAATCGTTTAGTACAAAAACACTTTGGGGAAATATTTGGCGAAAGTAAAAACCAAAAGTGAAAGTAAATAATAAAAGTGATAATAAAGTGGAAATATCAGAATAATCGCTAAATGAAACTCGAAATATCAGAATAAAGTAATGTAAGATATTAAGATGCAGAACAAAGTACGAAACACCTAATTAATAAGGGAATTATACGAAAAAAGGTGAATAAAATGTTTTATCTATAGGGATTAAAATTGTCGTCTACAAAATCTCAAAAAAACGTGGTAATCAAAACTATTGAAAAAGAAATATTTCCTGAAAAAAAGAATTTTTTTACTAAAAATTACTCTGGAGCTTCTTAAAATCGTCTTACGTAATAAAATTGTAAAATAATTTCACAAAGTGCGATTATCAATAATTCATGTTGAAAACGAATGAAAGATTGTGCAAATTTATTATATAAGTCGAATAAAGCCATGTTTTTAACGCGAATAAAATTTTAAAATAAAAAATAAATAAAAATTAGGAAGAAGCAAAAAAGCAAATAGATCTGAAACAAAATAGAATTATAAGATGTTTTATAATTTTCTTTTTGCACATTCAATTTCCGATGTCTCTTTGGACTCACCTAAACTGGATTCGAAATTTTCTCAAAACCATTTTTATGTACTCACAAGAAATTTTTTTTTTCTTAGTGATATTGTAGAGATTTAAACAAATGGTAATGAAAAGAATTAAAGGATCAGAGCTATAATGTGGATAAGGTAGAACTTTCCAGCAAAGTTCCACGAATTTTCGTTGCACTTTTTCTGAAGCATGAAGTTGCCTTTTAATGTTGGAGTATTACACATTTTCTTTTAGTTAGCTATAAAGTGGATGTAATTTCGCTGAAATTGTTATTGAAAACGATTGGATTTGATCTTTGACCAGGTTAATTCCTTTGTCCTCCACCACAGCACCACTCTGCCGTCAGATTTAGCCATCGTTGCTGGTGATTCTTTCGCTGATAATCGGCGTCGTTCACGATTAGAATTAAGTAAAATAGACTTTTACTTTTCATTTACGATTCTGTCCAAAGAGAAAAAAATGTGAAGTATGTTTGTCTTCGGTGAGTTCGTAAGAAGCACAAACGTTATTCATTTTCTCTTAACATGAAGGTAATTGAAGATTGGCTGATATGATTGCTTTCTCAGCGATTTCATTCAATGATTTTTTGGATCAGGTTCATTAAGCAACGCTGAAAATCATTACTTATTTCTGGTATACCAGAATATTTGAGTATATGTTTAAAATGCCGCTTTTAAATTTCGAAAAGCACATCTTATATTTCCTCACGTTCATCGTTCTTGGATATACTTCGTTCATATTACTCGTCATATCATTTACTCGATAAAATTCGTAGAAGTACAATGCCGCAAATATTCTTCACATTTCATTCTGAACCACTGGATGAATTTCCACTATATTTAACTAAATGATGCATTTAATTCCACATATGAAATAATATGAAAAATCAAAAAATAACTGCTCTTGCTCTTTTTTTAAAGAAAGCGGCTTCGCTGAAAATTCACCTCAGAAGAACGAGAGTTGAGAAAACTGATCATCGTTTTACTCACATGATGAGTAATATAAATACAAATGGCTGAATACCAAACGATTACAGAAGGGTGTAACACTGATAAATTTTATAAATTTTTAGTTATTACTCCATAAAACTTGACTTTCTACATTTCAGGTAATTTTCCTTATTTTTTTTACTAACTTAAACATTATTTTTTAAAAATATTTTATGAGCCTTTGCCTAACAAAATTGTTGTTAAATTTGTGCAAAGTCTGATTGAAAATTTTATTAATAACTTCGTTAATTTTCTCCCCTTTAGATTAAACATCTATGAGCTTTTATGATACTTCATCGACGAAATTTTAAGAAAAGGAAATAGAAAAATGATTAAAAGCAAATGGAAAAGCGAAGTTTTTAAAATGTTCTACTTTGTTGCATTTATTCAATGGTTTACTTTTTTTTATGCAAAGAAAAAACTATTGAACGAAAATTTGAAAGTTTCCGCATGAAAACAAAACAATGAACAATGAACAAAAAAGAATCGAATTTCAAAATGAGGAATTTAAAATGGCAAGTTTGCAATATTGAATTAATTAAGAAAATTTGAATATATAATTAAAATTTAAGGAATGTTTTGAGGGTCAACTGAAGTATTATTTTATAAAACTTGGATTATAATTCTGCATTTACATCAAATGTTTAAAGCTCGATGGGAAAGCTTTCAAAGAGCTAAGTGATAAATAATTCACCGATTAGCAAATCAGTGAAATATTGTATAAATCCATTCTGATATGCTGCAAAAATTTTCTTATCTAAAGCTTCTTTATCTTCTTTTTATAACTGCACCTAAGTTTTTTGTTTTTTTACAGTTGCAGTAACTTAGAATAAAATGAATTTTTCGCTAGCTAGTAGCTTGACGATAGGAGTGCAAATGCGCCTTCAATAACAACTGTAAAGTTGGGAGTTAAAAGGGTCAATTAATGAGAAAAAATTAAGAAATGGAGTCAAAATGGAGAATTGTCCTAGCAAAAGTAATTTGAGCACATTATGCTTAACCTATTTGGTAAAATTAATGAAAATTAAGAGATGAATAGAGTTTTTTTTAAAATATAAAATTTGGTAATTTTATATCTTTAAATAGTAGCAATAAGTTTATTTATGCGAAAGCATTAATATAGTGGAAAGAGCAATTAAAAACATTAAAACATCGAAAGTAACGAGAAATTGTAGTAAAAGCTAGTGGAGCTATTTACAGCACACTTGAGATATATTAATCAAACTGGTTGAAAGTGTTATCAATAGCAGCATTTTCTTTTCCGTCCATTTCTAGAATTTTTTTTACCTTTAATCAATTTTTCAACAATCCAACAAAAGCATTTCTTCACTTCTTTAAAAAAATTCATGGAAAAGAAGTAGAATTTTTTTAGAGGATTGAAGTAAGCAAGTGGTCATTAATTAAATTTCTGGTTAGGCTGGCTTCAGTGACTAATAAGATGAGATTTTGCCAGAATCACTTCAGGATAGATGGGTCTCACAATTGTGAATTTTTATGATACGGTTACTGCTAGAGACAAGAGACGAACCATTATGTTCGATATGATATCATGATCTAAATAACAACCAAGCTAAAGAATAAGAGCTTATCTGTCCCTTAGGAATTTTTGCAAAAATTATTAAAATATTGAAAGGAATTAGAAAGACGATCAGACTTAATTAATTAAACGAATCGTCAAAGCAAATTTTCCATAAATCATGGCCTAAAATTATATTTAACATAGATAACTAGGTACAATTAATATTGAAGTTCAGAGGACCCTAAACTTAAATTAATAATGTGGGCTGTAAAAAATAGAATAATAATTGAAGGTGGTGGAACTATGCTCGCCTGCCATGCGTTAATATTTTACAAAACCTTGTTCTGGACAGCAACAGAAGATTGTGTTGATCACCGCCCGTAATTATAAAAATTTTAATCTTCACTCTACACCTCAAACTTGGGTAATTAAACCACATTAATATACAGATAGAAAAAATTCGATTAGAGTAGAAGGCAAAGAAATGAATGAAATAAGGGAAAAAATAACAAAAAATGAATGTTTAAATACACAAATACTGGGATCCAACAGCTTAGGTCCTTGATGGCTCCTAAATAAGGGAAGAAGAACGATTTTCTTGAGAAGAACATACAATATATAATATAAATTGGCCTCTATCTTCTATTGACATATGAAATGGAATAAACAAAGAATCGATTAAGTTAATAAATGTTTTTCTTTTGGCGGGTCGAGGTCACCAGTTCGAAATAATTTTAGAAAAGACAAATAATAGTGATAATACAGTAATAATAAAATAAAAATTTTTTTAATAAGAAGATAATCACTAAAAATCGCATGAGACATACCATTTTGCTACATGGGCCTTATAAAACATATGGACCTAAATTTTAAAATTATTCGTTTTGGTTCGGTTTATTCTATTAATTTTCGTCAGAGATATTAATTTTCCTCATTTTATTGATGATTACAGTTTTACAGGTAGTGCCTCCAACATATCTTGATTTAAATTGATTTTAATGACAGGATTACAGGATTACTTCAGAAGGAGAAAGGAATCAAACCTGATTAATGATTCGCGACGAGAATCGAAACAACCAAACCAATCCCTTCATTTCGGAATTTTGGTTTTATCATACACATAAATCATGGCCTAAAATTATATTTAACATAGATAACTAGGTACAATTAATATTGAAAGTAAAAAAAAAGATAATAGGAATGGATTATTGCAACAGGTTATCGTTTTTGAGATGTTCAAATTTCTCGAATGTTTATGCTAATTTTATTGTAGTTCGATTTTGGCAAAATTTTCGATTTCGAATCGATACAAACTCGTACTTTCACATTCTTCTGCAAATATCCAGAACCACGAACTGCTTTCTTTCATGACGAATTAACATTTCCGTAAACTTACATATTACTCAAACGAAATTCCTTACTATTTATGATTAAGTAACTTTTGTGGCAAAATTATACCAGGAACAACGGTAGAAAACCATGCTAAATGAGATAGAAATACCACATAACATGCAACGAATGTGCAGATCATTCGACGATAGCATGCAGCATATTGTGCATAATTATTAAACACTGAAAATTCATTCAGTTCATTTTATTAAATTTCATTGTACAATATTCGTTCTCACACCGTTTTTGCAATGAAAATTCGATTTCTTTTTGCTTTTTTATCATTTTATTGTAAATTATACAATGACGCAGCTGGTCCAATTAATGTGACAAGCAACCTTTATTTATAAAATGTCTGTAAACAACTATGAAATGACTGAAACGAAAACAAAATGATAAAAGCCGACAGCGGGATAAGATACAGTGTTATAACAATGTTAGCTGCGCGGCTTTTAAATTATCTTCAGTGTTTATAGACCTGAGATAATATTATATGCTATTTAAAAAATGTAGTTTAAAATAAGTGTATAAGTATAAAAATAATTATTTTTATAATTATTTATTTAAATTATATTTCAATAATTAATATGTTGCATTTGCAATTAACTAATAAGTTGCATTTTCATCGCCGCTTCATTGTTTGATGTACCTTTTATTCATTTGCTTCTCGATTTTATTTTTCATATTCAATAATTTTTCAAATAACGTTTATGAATTATTATGTTAAACTGAAGTAAGAACAAGCCTATTATCAATAATCTCCAGCAGATAAGTCAATATGATTGCTTTTCGTAAATTTTATGAAAAAATTTTTGCGAGCATTAATATGGTTATTCATATAGTTCATGGTCGATGATTATATCGATAATTGGTTTATATAGTTCTTTTTTTGCTCTAATTCCCCATATAAAATCCACATGATTAAAATCGTATAAGTTCCTGTTCATCTTAATGCTGCCTTCAGGAAATACAGCTATCAATGATTCCTGAAAAAAAATTCGAAAGCAAGCACTTCGGCCAAACAGGAATTAAATTCAGCAGGTAGAAAGCTTCCCTGTCAATTCTTAGTGAAACATAGCTAATCTATTTAAAGGTGATTTATTCAATTTTTTGACATAACATATATAAATAAACAAATTTTGCATCCTCTCCCCGTTTCACACAGCCTCAGCAAACCATTCAATCACGACCTTCTTTCTATTCCTTCAAATCCCATAATACTTCAAAATTTTCTCGAACGCCTTGTTAAAACTTTCTTGTGTCTCATTTATTTTCCTTTAAATTTCGCCATTATTCCCGTTAGAGAAGACGACACATATAAACTGAAAAATCGCCATTTCGTTATACTTTCTAAACGCCTCGCATATTTCCCCATTTTCTTTTATTATTTTCTGAAAGCCTTATTATGTTTATTTAATACATTCCAAAATATAATTTTTTCACTACATCACCCCAGCTTCGTTGAGCCTTTTTAATATTATATTTTTATATACTTTCATAATACCTTTCGAATACGTCATACTTTCTTGATGTACCTCAAATAACTTTACATTGTTTCCAAATTTCTTCGAACCTTCATATTTCCTTATCATTATTAAGCCTAATTATACTCCCTTGATATCCTCTGAAATCACAATATGCCTCTTTCCTGAATATACTTTTGCAGCTCAATTTTGAATATAATTCTCCGTTATACTTCATAATATCCTTTCAAACTGCTCTAGGAATAACCTTCAGTCCCTTTATACTCCCTTAATCTTCAGAATACGCTATGAACTCTGTTTTGTTTCTTTCCAACCCTATTATATTTTTTTGCCATTTCCATTCTCAAAAAGCCCATTATGCTATTTAATATCACTTCAAATCTTTCAATTTCTACGTGCTACTGTATTTTTTTGCCATAATCTCATGATAACATGACCTTTTTTTAAAGAGTTTTTATCATTACTGGTTAAACTCTCTCCGCTGGCTTGTCGCATAGAACAAATATGCAAGAGAGTCCCTTGGCGATAGAAATACAGGTGAGCATTATCCGGATTTTTAGACAGATTTACTCCTACTGGGAATAGAACCTTAGTATCTGCGCTCCTAATTGAGCAACAACCCACTAAACCATCCTATCCCCGATAACATGACCTTAAATCTCATTTTCTTCAATGCTTCAGTATATATGCTTCTTTTCTTTATATTTTCGCAACACCACGCAGATTCTAATGAAATATTTCTATGCTTTTTGAATTTTGATTTGCTCTTTGCGAAAAATTTAAATTTTATTGATTATGAAGCATCTTTTGACTGTAATAGTTTCTGTCCTCCTAGATACTTGAATCACTTTTTTAGCAATATTTTTTATTGGAAGCCACAAGCAGAGTATGAATCTCTGCAATTCAGAAGTTCAAATATTAGATTCAGCGACCTCTTCTTTTCAGTAATGGAAAAAGAAGGGTTAATAAGATGTAATTGTAGTATAGCAATCTTACCCATAATTCTGAGGAAGGATGTTACGACGAACTATATGGTCAATGAATCATCCTGCTATATACTTATTTTTGCAAGATTTTATTCGCCTTTTGCTGAACAGGCCATGGGAATATGTGACAGCAAGATATGTTTTGCCAAGGTTGAGTTTAAGCTAAGAATGATAATGGAACACTCCCTAAAATTGAAAAGAATGTCTAGGATGGCACTCTGTAGGGCTACATAAACGAATGGAGTTCCAGCTAATCTTATCGGATTTATATGGCCAGCGAAATCAAAACAATTCAGCCTTTCGATAAAAAATTATTGTAGAGAGGCTGAATTCTTTTTTAATATTTAACTATGAAGAATGCTTATCGACATCCAGGGAGTGTGATTAGTCCTAAACGTTCGAATCCGGCCGAAGCATTACCCGTTCCAGATTAATGTGGATAAAATGAAACTAAAATATATCAGACACCGATAAAATATCTGAATGCCTCTTTAGCTACGCTGTATTATGTGTGCCTATAACAGAAACTAAAACACCTATCTCACTATATGCCTTCTAACAAAAACGAATGGCGAAATCAGAGAGATTTCGAAAACATAGGTAATCTGGCAGATATGGTCTCTTAATAGGCCATTAACCTTTTCTTCCTTGAAATTTCCAATGCTTTCAAATCTCAATCACATACATTGTTCTGTTTCAGAAATACTCTCCTTAAATGTAAGCATTTCTTGAAAAACTTCCTTAACTTCTTTAGACTCCTTATCCAGAAATTTTATTCGTGTATATAAGACTGTAAAGTATTGATGGCAATGTTGGAAACCATCGCACGGATAACCTCTTTGGTTGCGGAAACCTGGGAACCTCTTAGAACCTTCATTCTTGTTTACTTAAATAATTGGAGCGAAGTCCGCTCAAAGAGTAAATTTTTACCTTAATGTCGATTTCATCCGCAAGCCAATCGTTGCTACTCCAAAGTAAATAAAGAGAGCTATTTACTTGTGCCATATTGTAAAAAGGTGGAGACTTCTAAATTATAAATAGTAAATTTTATTTATCTGAATTCAATTGCTTAGAATTTCACTTTTTAAATTTTTTTTTAAAATAACTTGTCCATAATGAAGCATATTTTCAGCAACTGTTCCGAAATCATAAGCTTGTATTTGTCCACTGTAAACCATTTGAATCCAGTGGAAAAGATTTTGAGCTGACGTTCCAGCGGGCGTATGGCTGAGATAAACAGCTGTACGGGTCTGCAAAATAAGAGATAAAAACCATTTTAAAGGAGAAGTAGAGAACAGAGTACATGTTCTTTCAAATATTGTGCAAGTTATGTCAGAACATCAGTTTAAGACCACTTCAAAATATCTGTATGTAAAGCTATGAACTACTTAATAAGAGTAAAACGTAAAGACTATCAGTATAAAATAAGAATTTATCTACCTTATTGAGCTGATTGCTATCTGGTCCAACGATAAGGAAAAGAAAATTATCACAAAATACATTGGTATACGCCATGCCACAAACAAATCTAGCCAATATTTGTGAAATCCAATTGTTTGGTAAAAATTCTTTGTTGCCGAACAAATATTTCATTAACTGGAAATAAGGTCTTAAGTTATGAATACACAAACTAATACACATAATTTTTTATTCGTGCCATTTAACTTCGTTTCTTGGATATAAAATTTCCTGTATTCCCCATATCTAGTAATATTAGTATGGTTTATCAATTCGTAACAACTTAAACGGAAACAAAAATATACTGCGAGGTATGATGAGGCACTAAGGGATATAGAGAAAGTGGGTAGTGCAAAGGAGGAGCAATTGGATTTGAGAGGCCAAAGAGGTAGAAATGACCAAAGAGTACAGCGATGCTTTGGTGGGTGTTACAGCTTTCCTTATCAGAATTTAGGAATGGAAAGGCGAGGCTTTCACAAAATAAAGCAAAATATAGTTTTGGCTTTTTTTTCGGCCAAACACTAATAAAGCACTTTATTATATAAATAGAATTTCAGGCGCCTAGAAGAAAGATTAAAATGAGGATTGAAGAGGATGCTAATGGGGAGTTTGGGTTGACTCTAAGGCAGTATAATAGCTAGCAATAAATGGTTACAAGAAAAGAGGGCCACAAGATAAGAAATCATACATACTTCAAGGTATTAACATAGCTCACTTAAGTGCATTCCTGTTTGGTTTCGGAGAGCTTTTCTTATAAATAAACGGTCCAACAATGAATTTCCAAAGAAGTCGTCATCAATGTGGGCACCTTATTTCAACTGAATAGATGAAAAAATAGTGTTGAAAAATTTCTTTCATAATCAATATCAAGGGAGAAGCATAGAGAGTATTTACAGGTTATGAGGACTATTGAGCCATAATAATTATGTTCAAAAATGAGCAAAATCGATTGAAGACCAATAAAAGCATGGCTGCAATTTTGTATCGATTCCATTTCTTTTTGGGACTCAATTGATTATTCGATTTATGGTCGCAGGTGAGTGGTGGGGTGTGGGTAGCTTAGTGTTTTTATGGTTTTGTTTATAATCTGGTAAATTGTTTTGTTTTTGTTTAGATCGGTAAGATATTGTAATGTAATATATCGTTAATTGATTTTATGTTGTTATCTTCACTTTAAATAAAGGTTTAATTACTCAAGTTTGAGGTATCACAACGATCGATTACGATTACGATACTTTTTTGACGGAAAAGGATAATGACTTCGAAATAAAACGCTACAACATATCCTTTTTTCGTTACAGTAATATGGTGATGCTTTGGTGAGTTGGAGCCATACATATTAGCATGGTTAAGGCAATAAAAGAAAGCTAAGATGATATTACTAATGGTGCAAAGAGGCAGGATAATGGAATGGATAACGGTTATCGTGTTAAGAGGTAGTTAAAAGGAAATTTGACTCTACGGAATAGGCCATTAAAAAATCCCGATGGTGCTTACCTGTCGGGTGGTGCTAGCGAATCACCTGTATTTCTATTGCCAAGGGACTCTCTGGCATATTTATCCAATGCGACAAGCCAGCGGAGCGAGTTTAAGCAGTAATAGTGAAGACTCTAAAAAAAAAACGAAATACAGAGGCCTAATAGTTATGCTAGTTTAAAAGAATATTTCTAATAGGTCAGAGCAAAACAAGCATATCAAGTTTTGAAGGATATATATGATTTTTCGCCGCGACACACGTAGTTTGTTATATACGCAAAACGGAATGGTTAATAAATTTAATATGAGGCATCAACAAAAAACAGTTCTATTCTCACTCCTCTGTAGCCGGTCATGATCATTCTCAACCTCGGTTTCTCTACCAGAGGCCTAAGAGATTGAGAGTTGTGCGCACTATGTTAACTGTTCTTAATATGCCAGGGAGACCCTTCTCTTCTCGATAGAGATCTCTGATGTTGTTCTTGGAATCTGCTGAAGCAACTTTTCTAGTCTAGTGGTCTCAACTCCAAGTGATCCAATTATCACTGGAATTGTTTTACGTTCCAAATCTTCTGTATTTTCTCTTTCAGCCCTTAGTATTTCTCTAACTTCTCATATTCCTTCTTCTTGACATTCCTGTCGTTTGGTATTGCTATATCGGTCATCAGTGCTGATTTTTGATTTTTGTCCATTACCACGATATCTGTTTGATTGGCCAATACTTGTTTGTCTGTTCGGATGAGAAAATTCCACAGAATCTTCGCTTATTTAACCTTGGGAGGGTCTAAACCATATCGTGCATGTTCATGTAAATTATGCCAGCTATTTAATTATGCCTTTCAGTATGTGTTGTTTCTGCTGCATTTTTACATCTTTCGACTACGTGTTTGACCGTTTCTGAGGCGTTTTGCGTGGTCTGCATTTAAGTCCTATCGTACCTTGTTTCGATGGATCTAGTGCTTGCTCCTGTGCTACCATGGTCAGTGTCTCAGTCATGTTTCCTTTTAGTCCAGCTTTTTCCAATCATTGGTAGGACATCACGATATCAACTACCTCAGCTATCTGGTGCAATCCATGGACGGCCTTGCTTTGCAGTAGTATTCCTCTACTTGATCGCTTTCCTGTATATCTGTACTTCCTATGCTTCAGACGTTCCGTTCTTCCAGCAATTCATCCTTTGATGTTACCTTGCTTCGAGTTTCGTTCAAGATAGTGGCTTTCACACTCACCAAGCCCCACTAGCCTTCTTTCCGGCTGGTGTATAGACTTTGGATATTGGACTTGGAGTGGAAATTTCCGTGCACTGTAAGGAGTTTCATGATCTTTACATCAGCATCCTCCATGTTTTCCTTTGACCATGTTACAATGCCAGCTGCTGGCTGGCAGTACATATATATAGCACGTATTTTGTTCTTCCCATTGAACTGGCTCTTCAAGATTCGTTTTGTCCTTTAGTGATACTTAGATGTTGC
>UYYG01001233.1:0-98785 GCA_900625125.1 Dracunculus medinensis
GCACAAGCCATATGGTTGCACGATCCATCATCCAACTTAACTATATAAGTTCGACAACGAGGACAAGGCTTTATATCACCACCTAAAAGCTCTTTCAATTGTTTTAAAAGCATAAAAGAAAAGCGATAAACAATCAAAAAAAAAATATCTATAATTTACGTTTCAACTGGTTCCCGAAAGACTGACGGTGACGTCGTGGAACCGTATTTCTTAATTTTCGACCACGTTCACGGCGCGCTTCATCACAAGTTTGACTAGCATGCCATGGACCTTTACAATGATAGCAAAAAAGTGTACCACATTTCTCGCAGTGTAACTCAGGACAAGCTGCACACGATGTTGCAATAACAGCATAACTAAAATTGAAATTAATAATGAAATAAGATAATTTGGCACATCAAATTTACTTTACTTTATATGTTTCATTTAAATACTGATGCCAATTTTCTATTAACACACATTATTTTTGATTGAATTCGCTATATGCAATTGTTTCGACAAAAGGTCAAGTGGGAAAAGAGATACTTAGGTTTCAATATCAGTGCTGTTTGTTTTGAACCGAGATATAATTATGCATCGAAAATTTCGAATAAAAAGCCAGAAAAATGACAAAGTGAAGCTTGATGTTATGCAACACAATATAAACATCAATAAAATAAGTAACCAACGTGCAGTCTGGTGCTGGACACCAACGTGTATCAGGATCTGTCATCAAAACTCGTCTAAGAGAAAAGTTTTCATATTTTTCTATTAAATCAGGATGTTGAACCATAAGTGAGTAAATATCAGTGGGATGTAAGAATTCACTACATTCCGGACATGTTATTTGCACACGACTTTCCATTATTTCAACTTGTAGATACTAAAACGTATTTACTTTTATTTCATAACTGAATTTCTTATCATTATTTTCAATGAATAATACAACAGACTGATTGAAGTGGCAGATAAAATGAAAACAGTTAAATAAAAATGATTACAATGCAGATAAAAATTTTACATTTGTGCAAAAATACCAATAAAATGCTTATTCAGTCAAAATCAAACAGACGACTTAGCAAAATGTAATCATCTGATGTTTTTTATGTTAAAATGAAAACTTCAATTTAAATTTAATTATGTTTTTTCTTAAGTTAAAAATCTTAGAATAGAAATACCTTAGATTGAACTACTTACTTGTACAAGACAACTTTTACAGGAACGATGATTACAACAAGCCAATTGGGGGAAATTCTTCTCCGATTGACGAATAAAACACAATGGACATTCTCGCAATTTTTTCGCACTGTTCGATGTATTATTTTGTGAAAATTGTGCAGGGCGTCTTACAGTGGGTTGCGCAGCAACACCATCATCATTTGAATGTATACGAGGCTCATTAAAATCGCCATCAACGCGACAACCAGAATCAAGGTCTAAATATTCATAAATAATTTATTAAAAATATTCGTACTTCAAATAAAACTAATAAGCTAATAATTAACTAAGTAATTAAATGATTAAAAAATAAACTAATAAACAGTTAAGAAAAATGCAAAACGCAGAAACAAACCGCTGTTTTCTATGACAACTGAATCGACCGAATGAGAATCATCGTTGCTTAGCGAACGACTTGTTTGTAATGTACTACAATTGATCTTATCATTTACCTCAACTTGTCCGCAATATTCGCCGACATTTAACGATTTTATATCAATAATTGAACAATTCATGACTTTTCTTTTTAAACATTCGTTTTTTGATCCATCACTAAATCTGCAAAAAATATTTATCTTAAAATTTAACTGTCGATAAAGTCGAATCAATTCTAGAGATCCACCTACATACATACATCTCCATCGATACGTCAACCTATAGCGAAAGAAATTCCAACATCTAGTGCAGAAATTATATCTGTATTATCTGTATCATCCTAATAATCGATAATTTTTTTTTTAAATTATCTTCAAATTTGTCTTTTTTTAAAATTTAATTATTTTTTTTAAATTTAATTATTAATTATCTCTATTTTTTGTCCTTGACGAGTCACGATTTCAAAAATCCGCGTGGCTGCTAGAGACCTACCTATATCTTTATTTCCAAGTGATTTTATGATGAAAAGGTCAGCCCTCTTTGACGCGATGTTCGTCCATTCCGACACGCATGCTACTTCTGACCCGGTAGTAAATGCGATAAATATATGATCCGGGCAATACAACGATAATACATAACGATAATACAACGATAGTTCCAAAACACAAGCATAGAACTTGCTCGCTAACCGACAAGTAAAAATCCATCAAAACCCGTCAAGGGAGGTGAGAACCTATCCGCTAACATTTTTTAAGCGTGATGAGGAGGCGAGCTGCTTGGAAAATCAGAGTGGTTATGGATTTTTGCAAGCCTAGCAATCACTGTCCACATCGTTTCTAAATACCACGTAGACGTGGCTTATTTATCGTCTTTCTCAAGTTGGCTCTCGAGTAATTAAACTTGGTTCCGAGCAAAGATATTAGCTATATTATTGTGATGTCTCGGATGACTCAGTGCGAAATGGCGTAGCGATTGTTATGTCTGCAAAGGCTCGATCAGCTCTGATTAAATGGAACCCAGTAAATGACCGTATAGCCTACGCGCGTTTCAAAGGAATTCGGCAATATTTCAGTCATCAGTGTATATGCTCCAACTTTATGCTCAGATGACCGCGATAGGGATAAGTTTTATGCGGAGCTTCAACAATATTCTTACAGAAAGGTGAAATGGTCATAATCAGAGGAGATGCACGCCTAGTACACGATAATTGTCAAATATGGCATCGGGGCCCAGTGCACCAATGGAGAATGCCTTCTTCATTATAGTTTCTTACTTCATTATACTTCATTATACTTCTTTCGGCATAGGAGGAAACATCTAGTCACATGGAACCAATATTTCAATTAGATTGATTATATATTGGTCAGCCATTGCTGGAAGAGTTCTGCACTTGATAGTCGTTCTTATTGAGGTACTAAAACTGGCAACGCCATGGATCAAATCTATGGTTCAAGTCAAGATCCGTACAAAATTTACGACAAGTCGTAAGAAACAACGCATCCCAAGAACTTTCAGTTATCTGAAATTCAAAATTCCGGGAAAAATAAGCGCATTTCAAACCGTATTACAGAAACACCTCAGTGAAAAGAACACGTCAATATCTGACACCTCTGGAAAGGCGAATGAATACTGGTCCCAACTAAACATACCAAAAAAAGTCAGCCACATAGTTAGATGTCGGAAACAACTGTCCAATGTCTGAAAAAGCTGCCAACGACCGAATGTCACAAGATCATGACTATTGTGTTACAACGACAGCAGCGCGGCGAGAAATCGCTACTAGAGCGATATGGCCTTGAGAATGGAGGCGACAGCTCAAGTAGATGAAAACAAGAAACTATTTCGCCTTCTTCACAAAGCAATTATAACTCAAGAAGGGATTAGTGAAAGTGTACAGGATATTAATGGCCTATTAAGGATCCCCTGAGAAAATGGAAAGAATTTTTTGGTGCTAAACTTATCCACGTTGGACGCCAACTGATTCGTCTGTCAGGCCATATGTCTGCAACATCGAACCACCAACAAAAGAGAAAATAATCTCTCTAATCCATAATCCATAAGCATACTCTAATAAAGCTCTCGGAGATGCTTTTCGAGCCCAACTCTTCAAATGTTGTCCATTATCGTTCATAACTCAACTTCAAAAAATGTATTTTCTGGTACAAGAAAATGAAATAATACCAGAAAACTGAAGCAAAGCAGACGTACAGAGGAATTAGCCTACTAGACATCTCCGGAAAAATTTTCGCTTCCCTTCTGCTAAATAGACTAAATGCTAAATGCAATACAAGATAGGGGAATGTATCCTAATCAAGTTGGATTCACATCTTGACGAGGTTGTGCTGACCAGATATTTAAGATAAGAAGGATGCTGGAACAAATACCAGCAACTCACAGTCACTTGCTTTATCGATTTTGCAGCTCTCTTCGATTCGACTGACAGCGCTCCGAAAAGTGAAGGAATGTGACGGTATCATAAAGGCATTTTATCAGCATACCCTGGAACAGGTCTGTGTATATGAGGAACTAACAGACTCCTTCGAAACAAGAACTGGTGTCCATCAGCGCCCCATCCTTTCCCCTACAATATTCAATTATGCGATAGACTGGATAATAGGCATCGGTTGTCGGAGTCAAGAGGTATGCGAATCACTCCAGAACATAATATCACTGACCTTGAATGCTCTGATGATGTAGTCCTTTTTGCTGATATGGGAAAATGCAAATGATGTTAAAGAATGTGTCAATAACTGTAGCGAGAATTGGACTCAAAATTGTAAATAAAACGAAAGTATTTTCATCTTATATACAAGATGTTAAATACCTATTTTTATCAATTCATTCCCTGTTGAGGAAGTGCTTAATTTTAAACTTTAAATACACTGTAATTCACTCTAATCCCAAATGACCAGATAAAGAAATTATAACTCGGACAGCTAGAAATATGTTAAATATGTTTTTCCGGCTGATGAAATCTTTATGGAATCGTCGCGAAATCACCATAAAGACGAAAATCTTCGTCCGTATAGCTGCAATTTGATCTTGCTATTTAGCTGCGAAATATGGCTAATAAGAGTGGAAGATACTGAGAAGCTATTATTCTTTGACCACTTATGTCTAAGATACGGATTCGTCTAGTGGATAAATTTCACATGATCGCATCCACCGCCACTTCCATTAGCAGTACCATCATAAATCATCGCTTTCACTGGTTAGAATACGTTCTTCGTCGTGCTCCACAAAGATTGTCGCATATTTCGTTACTTGAACCATGTGACGGTTCGCATCAAAAGTGAGAAGAGTCAAGATAGTCAAGACCTAGACAATCAGGAAAGATTTGAACGTATAGAGGGACCAGTGATATATGGACTTAAACGATGGAAAAAGGAACGGCTTCTATTGCTATTAGAAGTATTGTCAGACCGAGCAACTTGGAAACGTGTTATCCTTGTAGCCAGCGGAGCAAGCCTAACCAGTAATAGCGAGAGAAGAAGAAGAAGATCAACAAATGCAAAGCTGTCTATTTTTCATTAATTACATAAAAGATAGAAAAGATTGGATTTTTCCAGTGAATTCCATATATTAGCATTCCATGATAGTTATTACGCAATTCCATAACCATTTATGCATTTATGCATTTATTATACAAATAAGAATTTTAGATGTTTTTTTTCATTATAGTAGCCTTATTATTTCATTTTTCATATAAAATCTTATCGATTCGTATTTTAAATAAAATGAAAACGACTAAAAAATGATCGTATTTGACTTATTTAACTTAATTCTATTTACGCTGATTTCAATACAGAATGAAATGAAAAATAATTGATTCGAAAAAAAAGCGATAATTGGCTTTTAGCAGTTATTATTTTATCATTATCGTCATCATCTTATGTTATAAAGCAGTTTTCGTCATTGAGAATCTCTCTGAATACTTTCCATTCCAATAAGGTATATGGATCTTTAGTGTTAATGAGTTTTTTTTTGCGATTATATGCGGAACATTTTTTTGCATCTAAATTTGCTTCATTAAGTTTTCACCAATAAATGCCTACATTATTTAACAAAATATTATCATTTTATAAAATATTCAAAAAATAATAATATAATAATAAAAATAGTGCAATAAAATATATAAACAAGATGATCAATAATGCAAATAATTTTTAGTACCACTTTGATAAATATTTTTATTTTGAAAATTTTAATTTTCGTCGAGATTTATTCGAAAAAATCCAGGTCTTCCTATTTGTATGATTGTCTTTAAAAGATTGCAATTTGCTTTCCCTGTATTATTTTATATATCAATGGGCTACTATTTTAATTTTAGAAGATTATTATGGAACTCTTTCGCCAGAAAGGATATTTAAGGATAGCTCTATCTTCTAATCGCTTTTAATTTTAAGCTCACTACCATCATAGGGAAAGAATCGAATTTAGCCAAAATAATTTTGCCACACTCTTATATATTATAAAAATACACATGTGCCATTCACGCATAACATTTACGATGATTTGATAAGAGTAGCTCAAGCGATGCTGGTTATTCATCTTCACTTTCATCCCTTATGAACTTTGTTTGATGCAATAAGTTAATGCAGTAAGGCCAACCAGAAGTAATGAAATGATAAAATGGACGATTATTTGATAAGAATGACATTTTTAACATAGAATTCTCAGTATAAATTTTAGAGACTTATATATAATCGCCATAATTTTTATTGTATGATTTCATTATTTTAACCAATTTTGGTCATTTTATCAAAATTCTTCACTTCGATTTTTCGTATTTAGCGACAATTTTTTTTTTCGTTATTTAGTAAGTTGGAAACGTTAAAATCATTATTTTATTACTTTTTTTTGTTAAATTTCTATTTTTTAATTTCGAATGAGAAAGTAAATAACTTTAGTTTCAATTTCTGATAGTCAAAAAAAAGGAATTTTCGTATTATGATTTATAGAGAATTGAATTAAAAAGCAAATCATGATGATAATAATTTTTTACCATTTTTAGCAATAGCAATAGTACTTATAGAACAGTTGTTAATGATACCATTGCTTATATTTTTAGCAATAGTATTTATAGAACAGCTGTTTAGAAATAATTTTTATCAACAACTGATAAAACAGTTATTGAGATTTTAGTGGATTTAACTGGAATTCATATTTGTTACGCATTAATGAAATAAATTGTATTTAATTTATCGAAAACAATTAAAAATTCTTATTTTTTTATTCAAATTATTCTTCTAATAATTTGAAATTTTTTTCATTATTAACTTTTATTCATATATTTCGTTTATATGGAAAAAAAAATTCTTTTTGAAAATTCTTTTCTACTTCAAATTCCTTTTATAAGAAAATTTCAGTTGGATTCTCGTTTTTTTATAATTTTTTATTTTTTGGTTAGTTTCTTTAGAAATTCTTTAGAAATTACAAAAAAGCTGATCAAGCTTCGTCTCTTTCACGACTATTTTTCTAAGCTATTTGAAATATTACATTTTTATTAAATTTTCGATTTTTACATTTTCTTTTATATTACTTTTATTTCTTTTTTATTACTTTTATATATTATAAAATTCCGTTCAGCGAAATATTTTCTACTTTTTTTTTTCATTTCATCATTTCATGTTTGATTTCGAATTGAATTTTGCTTATGAAATTTTAATTTTTTTAATGTTTTTTCTTTTTTCACACAAAAAAAATCTAAATTTTCGTTAATTCAATATAAAAATTGCAGTAATATTAGTTGAATCTAATCTACAGGCGGCTAATCGTCAAGCGAATGAGACGACAAAATCGTTGTCGTCTCGACAACAAAGTCGATATCAAGATCGTGATCCCTTATTAATCGATGCAACAGATCGTCGCGTTCTATTTTGCGACGAATTATCACGTAATATTCATTTACCTGAAGCTAGTTCAAGTGGCGAACAACAGCAATCGGCATTTTTTTCTTTACTGCCTAGTTGCAGCAAAAAATTAAATTTAACTGTAAGCAATTTTTTTTGTTGTTTGATATCATTTAAAGTATAATTTAATTTAATAAAGTTTTATACCAGAAAGAATTATACCAAAGTTAAGTGGGCAAATTTCAATAAAATTGAGTTTTTCTTAAATAGTATTGAGGAAATTAATTTTAGAAAAAATGTCTTCGGCTTTTTAAATCTTATTATTAGATTATTTGGATATGGAAAAGGTAAATCTGATTTTTTATCAAAAAATATCCGAAAAGTGATATGACAATACATGATTATATATTATATAAAATATAACCAAATAAACCTGGATCTTCTTTATTTATTAAAACTTTCTATTAAAAATAGATTTAATAAATGTTTTAAGTTGAGATGTCGAAGAAAACTGTTGGCATGGCATGATGTTGATACTAGATTGCTAATACTTTAAAAAAGCATTCTTAGCTAGAAATTCATGATCAATTCATTTATCATTAGCTGGAAAAAATTATGCGTTTTTATTATCATTGATCTGCAGCCAAGATTTAGCTGCAACGATTCGCATGCATTTGCAATAATTGTGATTAGCCGACAACCCGAATATTTGCATATTTGCATATTCATCTACCCATTGTATCTCTATGTATTTCGTCGCATAAGAAAAAGTCCATGGAAAATTTTTGTTTGGAATCCCTATATGAAAGGTTATCAATAGGACTAAAAAGTAAAAAAATAAGAATTTATATAACCCAATCCTTTCATTCAAACTTTTATATAAAATATAATAGTTTATGTGAAAAATATTTTCTACAAACAAGTTGTTGCATTGTTAAAATTTTAGAAAAATTTGTCGCCCCAATATTCTCGAAAAATGTCACTCGTGGGTAAACCACTGGTTTATAAAAACTATCGAACAGATGAACGTTTTCGACGGGTTCAAAGCAAAATGCACAATTTTTTAGAGCGACCTCGAGGATGGAAGGCTGCGGGATATCATTTCGCTGTGTTGGTTTTCCTTTTTATATCTCAAATTTATTATGTCAGTACGGCGAAACGTATTTATCAACTGCGGTTTTTATTAATGAATTTAAGAAAAGCGAAGGTGGTTAATTTATATTTAAAGTTGCCTTCATTCGTGATTATCTGTTGATAAATGATAACAAAACATATTTGCGTTGAATGCTCCAGTTTTCCATTTATTTTTGTTGATAATTTCACATAATTTCACAATAAGTTAATTCGAACATTTCAAACTTTTGAAATATTTTGGAAATATTTCGGAATTTTTTTTCTGAAAGCATTTATCGGTTTTGGCTAGGCTTGTTGGACCAGAAAAATTTTGCTTTAGAGTCATTTGGTGAAAGAAGTACAGGTGAATCGCAAGCATAGCATCAAAGATATTTCACGATAATGCATTAATGAAGTAGTTTCAGAATGAAAACTTTATAATTAAACTAAAAGCTTTTATAAAAAATTAATAAATAAGCCGAGAAACTATTATATATTTATTTTCAACAATAAAAAAAAATAATTTCGATTTTTCACATTTTCCATGAATTAAATTAATTAGCATAATAATAATGTAATAATCTTTTTCTTTTAGTCGTATAAAAATAAGTTTTGCAAAAACTAATTTCAGTTTAATAATGGTACTAATGTGTCTCGCATTAAGTGTCTTTTCAACAATGCCAGATTTCGAAGAGCAAGCAACTTTAATTTTATATTACATTGTTAGTAATAATATTTATTTTTATGTATATCAAAAAAAAATAGTTTTTATTAAACGAAATTCTCTAATTCTCTAATTAAAAATTGAAGTGAGAAGTGAGAATGTCTTAAATTTTCCCCTCAGGAGATTGTATTCGTCTTCTGGCTTGCTGTCGAATATATATGTCGAACATGGTCAGCTGGTTGCCGATCTCGATATAGAGGCTTAGTTGGAAGAATTCGTTTTGCTACCTCAGCTTATTGTATTATAGGTGAATAAGAATTTTTATATTTATTATTATGCAATTATTTTTATAAGTCATATAAGTCTTAAATATTCTTAAATAAATAATCTCTTAAATAATCAGCTGGTAGTATTCGATGAAAATTTTAAAAATATCTATAAATATCTATTCAGCTGCATAAATTTGTTATGAAATGACAAGATTCGGCAGAGATTTTTCTCTAGAGGATAACTTTTCTTTAAGAAATAATTTCGGTTTCCAGTAATTTTATCAGATTTATCACAAATATATTTCGAAGTGTCGCGACGATTCATTTATTTATTTTATTTCATTTCTTCCTATAGCAATTTAATATTTTTAAATTATTCAAAAGACGTATTTTTTCAGATATAATTGTTATTATGGCATCTATTATCGTGTTATGCATGGGAGCTACTGGTCAGGTAAACCCATAAATTTTTATTTCCTTTCCTTTTTTCGGTTTCATATATTTTGAGAAATTTTCATGACGCATTTAATCCTTTTTCAATAAACAATTGGTTAAAGTTTTATTGTTTGCTATTCATTTATAATTATTGCCGCGTTATAATTTATCTAAATTTCTAATCAATTTTTTTCTCACCTTTCATCGATTATCTAATAAAGTTATCTTCCAGGTATTCGCAGCATCAGCAATCCGTGGTCTTAGGTTTTTTCAAATATTACGAATGCTAAGGATCGATCGACGTGCGGGTACGTGGAAATTACTTGGTTCAGTTGTATGGGCTCATAGACAGGTACTGCATCTTATCATATTATCACTAATCTTGTTATCGCAATATCCTCTTTTATGTGATAAAAATTTTTTACAATATTTTAATTGATTGCATTCTAAAGTTTGTCGAGATTTAAAAAAAAAAATAAAAGGAATAGAACGAATGAGATTGTTCTAGCAGAATCTTTGAAATTTAGCACCAGTTGTTATCACAAGTTTGATTAAACTGTCGTCTTCGTTGTTCATAATTTTTTCTTTACCATCGACCAATATATCTATAAAAATGATAATAACATCAAAATTTGAAAAAAAAATAACTGTAACAAAAACTGCGCATTAAAAATGGACATAATGCGATAATGATAAATATATATACATGTATTTTTTCAGGAATTGCTCACTACACTTTATATTGGTTTTCTTGGTTTAATATTCTCTTCTTTCTTGGTATATCTTTGTGAGAAAAGTACCAACGAGAAATATTCAACGTTCGCCGACGCATTATGGTGGGGTGTTGTAAGTTTTTCATCAAAAATTTTCAAGAAATTATGCGCAAAAAAAATTCAATTAAAACTATTCAAATTAATTTTTAAAATTAATTTATAAGATTCTTATTACTTATCTGATTTGAATTTTTTTTCATGGCATAAAGTCTGCTTAGATAACCTTATCGACCGTTGGTTATGGTGATAAAACACCCGAAACTTGGCCTGGAAAAATGATTGCAGCATTTTGTGCACTTCTTGGAATCTCTTTTTTTGCTTTGCCAGCTGTTAGTTATTCTAAAATATTTATAAATACCAGTATAATCCTACTTTTTTACTGTATAACATTTGAACATAGAGACATTGGCAAGGAAATTTTTTATTCGGGCATTCACATTCCTTAATATTGATAAATTGAGACCTTTGACGTTCTCTAAAATTCTGTAAAATGTTATCTCATCCCAAGTTTTAATTATATGAAGTTTCAATTCTATTGTCTTAAGAAAATCGCTATTGGCAACAATTTATCCAAAATTTTTTCAATATTGATAATTTCAATATCAATAATTTCGTGCTACTCGATAAAAAATTTTAAGGGAATTTTGGGCAGTGGTTTTGCATTAAAAGTCCAACAACATCAGAGGCAAAAACATTTAATAAGGAGGCGAGTTCCAGCTGCAAGGCTTATTCAGTGCATGTGGAGACATTATGCGGCCATTCCTGAGAGTTGCTCGATAGCAACCTGGAAAGTCTATCTCGCTCCTACTGAAACATCACCCGCGTTAGTTTTTATTATCGTTCATTTTAATTTTCTTCAAATAACTATAAATTTACTCGTGATATGCACAATTGGTACACTCGATTTGCATGTGTATTTTATTCTTTTCAGCATGATTAAAAATTTTAATTGTTGTTGATAATTGTAAACTATACTATACTATACTTTTTTTTCCATTCACAGAACATTTAGTAGTTTGGGATGATTCTCTTAAGAAATATCAGTGATAAATAATATTTTTTATTATTAAATCGGTGTTATAGGTCGTCGTAGGTCTATTCTTTTGTGTTAATCAAAAAAACTTTCGCTTCAAAATGATTTTGTCTAGGCGAATATATGCCCATTGGGAACATTCTTCATATCCCATTCGATTCTATTTCAGATGGAATCAGTTTTGCTAGGGCACGTAACCATTTTCATTTTAAATTTCATTTCATTTTAATTCAATTCATCTTTATCAAAAATTTATGTCGATTAATAGCGAAATAGTAATAGCGTTTAGAAATTTATTAAGAAAATGATGCATAATTGTTTCAACCATATAAACCATTTAGTAACCATTTCTATTACAAATGAATACAATTCAATTGTTCGATCACTAGAGCGGATTCTTTGGCTTATAGCCAGAGGGAATATAATAAAATATATTTATACTATTTTATACTCTTTTTTAAATAAATTTTCATTGATTTAATTCCATTGTCGTTCTTTAAAATTCAATGTCGTGGCTTTTCTTCTCACCTCTTATTACCTCTCATCTTCCTCGATTGCTAAAACATTAGAAAAAATTTAGCGATTTATATTCTTTTTCCTATTATAAGTATCTTTGAAAAATGTAAAGAAAAATTTTCATTTAGGAAGATATCTTAAAAATTCATTTTATATATCCATTAGGTTCTTCGATGAGCCTTAGATAAGCTAAATAGATGAGGTAAATTGTGGTATTTCAATTTGATTTCAGTACTGAAGACTGTTATCGTTTGGACAGCAAAAAACGTATCTTATCATCAAAAAGACGCAATAAGAAATCCAATGGTGCCCTATCTATATTCGCAACTCGTTTAACAGAAACTGCGATGGGTAATGATTCGCAATTCATGATTTATAGCAGGTGAATGAAATCAAATGTATGAAAATAATTTGATGAATTATGATTTATCAAATCTTTTCACCTTATTCTCAGTTTTTCAATATCATATTTATCACTATTGCAAATATTCACCGCAAATCGCACATCGCTCTGAAAATTATTCATTGTCGTTGAGCAAACATTTGGTTTGGCCAGAAATATTTCCATATTATTCTCAATAAAATCTTGCCGAATTGATTTTAATTGCATGAAAATGGACATAAACAAATTATATATATTATTTATTTGTACAGAATGCTCGAAAAATTTCATCCGACTTTGATGCAAATATTAATTAATCGAAAATCATGAAAGGCTAAATTATGAACCATAATTTTTTTGTATAGTTTTTATAATATCAATTAAAATTTGCATCAAAATCTTATGATGCTATTTTGATTATTTAAAGCAAAGGTTCTTAACTTTTTTTCTTTCGTTTCATAGAAATTTTGGTGAATTTACGAGCATAATGGCTCTTCTATTATTCTATTATTCTATAGGCTATATTTCATGAGATTTTTCTATAGCATGAAGAAAAAACATGAATAACAAAAAGTAAAATAATACGAAAATATTTATGATGTCTGCCTGTAGCAAAGCATTCTGACTGATATTCTGCTAATATTATTTATTGTAGTTGGTTATTTGAAAATGAAAGAAATGTTAAAGCATAAAGGATTCAGCAGCTATTGAAACCGTAAACCACAAGTTAAGAACCTTTGAAATAAACACGCATATTTGGAGTATTTTCACTAAAATATGACATTTTTGTGCCAAGAACAGAGGGATGCAGGGATTTGATTATAAACACTACATGAATAAATTAGTTTTCAACTTAGAAGATGAAAAAATATTGTAATCGTATGTGCAAGTATCTGCTAAAATCGCCTTGCCTTTAAGAAGCTATTCGCTTGATTATATATATATATAATCTCTTAAATAATCACAAGCTTAATTTGCACCCAACGATTCAAAAAAATTGGCTTTTCATCGATGTTATGTTATAATCAACTAAAAATTTGAAATTTCAGCAAATAAAAAAAGAATTAAAGAAAAAAAGAATTATTATAATCTATGAGAAATTCTCGAAAATTTTTTTGTCTGAAAATATTTTTATAAGAATCAATTGACCTTCAATCTTACGATT
Source organism: Dracunculus medinensis (assembly GCA_900625125.1). Taxonomy (NCBI): domain Eukaryota; kingdom Metazoa; phylum Nematoda; class Chromadorea; order Rhabditida; family Dracunculidae; genus Dracunculus; species Dracunculus medinensis. The sequence goes on from UYYG01001233.1 coordinate 13,775, forward strand.
CTCTCACAATAGTATTTTTTCAATTCTTATTCAATATTTCGAAAACTTAAAAGCTGAAAATATTAATAGTCGAACTGAAGTTCTTTAAAAAGCTTTTATTAAAAATTTACCAATTCCAGGAATCGATTGTTTCCGAATTCCAGCAGTCTTATCAATCGACTGAAACAAAGTACGAAGAAAAGGCCATCGCCTGTGATCCCTCCACCTGATACCAGTGTCAGCACCATTACGGCGATAAACACAAGCAATGCAATAATGAAAACATTAGCTATACCAAAGCATACCGACAATATCAGGTTGTGAGAATTGTTCTGAAATTATCAGACAAGAAAATTCTTCTTTAAATATTTTAAAATCCTTTCTTAGTACATATTTGGCAAGTTTTCTTAAGCTAATGATTATATAAGCAAAACTTATTTGCAGTTTTATTTCCACATCAGACTATAGTGAAGTGGAAAGTCTTGGAACACTTGGTTTTACTCTAGGAGGATGGAAATCAAAAAGTAAAGGCGGAACTGGCTTAAAAAAGGTACATGATGATTGCTTTACTTCGCATCGAGTTGTCACTAGTGGCTCATCACTTGGCGCTGTCGATCTCGGTTTGTTTTTCTGGCAGTTGAATCTTGTTTTCAATATACTATTCAGTTCCTGTCTTAAAAAATAGAAAGTCGTAACAAAATTTTTAGCTTTTCTGGGCGATCACTTTTATGATTAATTAATTAATTGCAACATTGAAAAGATGACCTTCCGAAATCTCTTCCTTCCGAAATATGATTAATTAGGTAAATATAATCAAAACTGCTTGGAGATTTATCATGTTTTAAGGCAGTTGTGATTGATGGTTGACCTAAATTGCAATGATGGGTAGAGACTATGCGCAGTACAATAGCGTGCAGTAACTATGAGTGGGAATAATAATAAGTATTAATAGATAATTATGAAACGAAGATTTTTGGCTTCTTTAATTAATTAGGTATTTCACTGGATTCTGTACAGTCGTTACGCGCACAAATGATCCAGTGAAGTAGTTGCTTCTATTGGTGTCAAAATTAAGAATTATTGATTCAATTTTTTGGCGTATATAAGTCCTATTGTTCGAAAATTTCAGTGGTGCTTGTAACACGCCATTTATTATCAGTACTGCGCATATTTCTGCTTATATTACTAATAGCCAGCCAACCAACCTAAATCACTGGAAAATATAATTTCGATGATAAAATTTTTAAAATGATAATGATAAAATAATGATAAATGATAATGATAATGATAAAAGAGAAATTTAAAGATAGCTATATAAAATTTAGATGAAGAATATCCATCATTACAACCAAGAACTATCGATGATTTTACACCACTATTGAAAAATGTTATACGTGCCATAAGAAGAATTCAGTTACTGGTTGCAAGAAGAAAATTTAAAGAAGCACTGAAACCATATGATGTGAAAGATGTTATCGAGCAATATTCAGCTGGTCATGTTGATTTGCAAGCACGAGTTAAATGTGTACAACAAAGGTTTAAGTCTTCTTTTATTATCATGGATGCATGATGCATGTTTCTGAAGAAGTAGATCCTACACAAGGACGTGAAACAGCTTTCAAAAGCAAGTATACTGTTCACTCACATAATTCATTTTCATAATTCTTCGAACCTCGTCAATTTTTCCGAAACTCCTTATTATTATCCCTAAAAATTTCCAACTCCTATAACACTTCGCACAGCTCATATATTCTTTGTTATCATGTTTCTCTCTGATTTTATAATATTCTAATCACTTTATGGCGGCAATCGCAGCAAAAGTGATTATGTGACAGGAATGTTAAGCTTGCAACTGTATCTGAGGAAGACAAAATGAATTGAATTTGAGAAGCTATAACTAACGAACTATGACTAAGGAGAACGGGGTTTGGCAGTATGTTAAGGGTTCATCAAGTGATTTGAAGATCTTTATTAGAAATAAATTAGATTTCCAGCAGTAGTAGAAGGTTCCAAGAAGTTTGAAAGACATTCTAAATGTATCATACATTTTATATAAATTATTTCTCCTCATTTCCTCATTGTTTTCTCGCCTATATTTTTTGTCATAAGGTTGAAGTCATAAGGATGTTTTGAGTTGCACATTATTCCTTTTGATAGGAGCAGTGACAGATTTTACATTTCTACTCATAAACAAGTAAAAAACTCTATACTAATAATGAAATACTGATGACTGATAAGGAATAACTTATACCTATATTTTCAAGTCGTTATTCAAGTCCAGGTAGTAACCGCTAACCAAGCCAGAAAAATTGTTGCAAGGCTGAACTCAAACATATTAATACAGAGGGTTTTCAAAGACAAGAATTGATTTATTTTGAATATTTTTGTGTAATTGCTTAATTTATAGACTTGATCAAATTGTTGGAAAACCGAAAGACGACTCGAAGGTTTCGCTAATACATCGCATTATTGTTATAGAAATGCAGGTGAATTTTATGTTTTGTTTAAATTTTAATCTTATTGATTTCAGTTAGAAATTTTCATCAAATGAAATAAATTTCATAAAATAAATTCATTTATAATTATTAAAAATTATCATTTAAGATGCAAAAACTTGATCAAAAACTTGATTTTTTGATCGATTTATTACTTGACCATCGACAAAAAAAGCAACTGATAAATTCAGCGAGAACAATATCAGAATTCAACGATAATATCAATGAGAAAAGGAGATTTTATATAGATCGCTTATTGCAAAAACATTTCAAGTAATTTATTTAAAACTTTCTTGAATAAATAAATGAATAATTTTTTATATTCTTATAAATAAAAGAAATTAATGATGGGGGGATGCCAAGCAACGCGAAATGAAAGCGGTAATATATATATTATATTACACATGTACATAAGTGAGATCGGTATATGGCTTAAACTCTCGCAATAAAAGAACCTTTAGAGAATCGTAAAGAATAATAAGGCCAGCATTTTGTGAAACGAATAAATAAATGCTGGCCTTTTAACTAGATATGTAAAAAATAAAGATATATAAGAAAAATAAAGATATATAAGGATAAGATATATATAAAGATATAAGGAAAATCAGCACTGGACATTGATATAGCAATACCAACTGGCAAGAGCACTGAGAAAAAAAAATGCGAAGCTAGAGAAGATGAGATTTTTAAAACATCAGAGATCTCTATGCAGAAGAGATCTACGCATTGTTAAGAGTTAAGATACCAGGGAGAAGCATCCAACTCCCAGATCCCTGGCAGACTCAAGGATGGGCATGACCTATAGCATCCACGGAGGTTGAGAAAGGAGTAATTGGTTGTGCTTGAAATGGTTCTCGAATTTGGATTCCGATTCTAAATTTTGTGGGGTTTCCTTGAATCTCTTATAAGGAATTAACCACTTTATAAAATTCTTTATTTTCTAGTTGCTTGATTTTTAATATGACATGGCATCGATCTCTTAGTTAGTATTTTTTTTGAAACGTTAAATTAAAATATTACAATTGTAGTTCTCCTTCTTTCTCAAAGTAAAAAAGAGACTCCTGTTTATCAGTCCTATCAATATAAAATTCATTATTCTAGTGATCGTGACGCAATTACGAAAACAGAAGATGAAGGTCTTTTACAAAAGCAATGCATTCCTTCAAATTCCGATCATTCTGCTTCATTTGAAATTGGTTAATTTCTAAATAAATTACAAAATTCTGTTTTAAATCTGCCACGCAGTTGCTTAAAAATAATCTGCAAAAATTTGGGATCTGAATAGGATTGCAAAGATTTTTATTCGTTCTGTCCTCGATCTCATTGTCTTCTTTGACAATTAGACATATATTACTATTGGATAGATCGTTGAAACATTTTCATTTGAAATTGGTTTTCCCTAAATAAAACAGTTATTTGTCTAAAATAACTATAAAATAAATGTACAATATAGTTAAAAAATAGTATGGTATCCATAAACTTCTATTGGGCATAGCCACACCTATGGTTAACATGCATTATTGTTTGTTGACTACAATCATTATTGAAGAAAATGTTCAATTTTAGTTAATTATTGGAGAAAATGATGTAAGTAATTTTTCTTCATCCTAATTAATGGCTGAATACAACGCTGAATATCTAATTATCTTATTATCAGGCTCTGATATCATACTTTTGAGATAATGACAAGGATTTTATAGGCGATGCAAATATCTCATCGGATTCACCAAACGATGAATTAAATTTGCGAGATTTGAATCGAAAAGATTCCTCAGCGACTTTAATTATTCATCAATCAGCAAATTACCAAGAAACAGAACCACTTCTAGAAGTGACGAAAAACGATAGAGATTTGCATATTTATATTGATGATGCCGAGTAGATGAAAATTTCGCGTTTTATCGAAATATGTCTCATCTGCGAATTATCCACGAATTATATGTGGTGCTGCTATTCGATAGGTTCGATTCGATATGCTCGATAAAGTGTCTCTATCAGTTCTATATTTATTCTATATACGTCCGATTTGCACATCTCATTTACTGCTTTAAATTTCTTTCAAGACAAGACATAATTATACCATTTTTTGCTTTTGCCTAAAAATCCATCTTTTATAAAGATTTTTTTTAGCCTAAAAAATGAATTTCGAAAGATTTAAGTGAAGAATTAGTATATAATTTATGAATAAAATATGTGCACATCGAAGAATTTGCGAATTTGCTTAAAGCTAATTCATAGAGATAAGATAAGATAAGACGAACGATGAAATTAAACGATGTAATGAATTTAAGAAATATTCTACTTCACTTTTTTTTTGTTTCATATATATGTAGTATGTGATCGCTGGCACGCTGATAAAATTAATAAATTTCATCAAATCCAGTTTTTGTCGTAAATTCTTTGTTAAATCATTATTTTTACATATATATATATATATATATATATATATTATATATATATATATGTATATCAGCTTGTCATTAACATCGTTTTAATCATTTTTTGATTATATTTCAGGTGAATTTTTGTGTTTCTTTTTTTTTTAAAATTGTTTATATCAATAAATATATCTATATCGAAACATATCATTTATTAAATTTTTATCTTTCGTTTTTATCAATATTATCAATTCTAATTGCGAATATAATTCGGCGACTTTTTTGTAATACTTATTGTTAGAAGTTTCATTAGCGAGGAAAACAAATAAAAATCAATTAAATGAACGATAAATGAACCATATGCATGAAAATTTCACAGAAAAAAAATTTGTTATTAAAATTGTTTTTATTGAAATTTTTTTTTGTTTATTTTATTTATTTTTCTTACTTTATTAATTATTTTTATTTTATTTATTTATTTTTATTTCATTTTATTTATTCGATTTTTCATAAATTATTGGAATAGAAAAGGAAAAAGTTTTATATTTATTGCAAAAATAATTAGTGTAAAAAAAAGAAAATCCTCGAACATTTATCAGAATATACCTCGCTTTTTCTTAATGTCGCATAAATCTTTTTGTTAGTTTCAGTAATCAATGATTGGTTAGTAATCACAAATCGTATTGCCTCGGCTAAAGAGTATTAGCATGATTTCAAATTCTGTGCCTTGATAACAATAAGCTTATCACAAAAAAATTTAGGCGGTGCTGTAAAACCAAATCCTGAAGATGAATTTTTGGTACATATTGCGCCAACTGATGTTCCTTTTGCGATAATAATGTTTTAATATAATTAATGCTTCAAACCAAATCAGATATGGTGAATGGTAATTGGAGAAGAAAAAATCTTATCAAACAGGTAGTTAATTATGAGTCTAAGACTGTCTGAATAAGCATATAAGAATGAGAAATTCTAAAATTTAAGGTAATTTTAAAAGAAAAAACTTTTTTTATAATTGGGTAATCAATCCAATTATTTATTGATTGCGGAAAAAGATAAAGTAGGAAAAAACTTATAATTATTTTGAATTCATTTTATGGCTTGTTAACTTCACTGCATTTGAGATTATGCTTTTAATATTATCTTTTTATATTGTCTTATCTTATTATTATATTATATAATATTATCTTATTTGTTAAAGCTCAATTAATATTGAAAATATTTTATTTGAAATCTTTATTTTTTATTTAAATCTCAGTTAATATTAAAATATTTTTGATATTAGGTATATTAAAAATATTGATATTAGGTATATGACTTGACAATGATAATGATCTAGTGATAGCAAATTGGAGGATCTAGTAATGATCTAATGATATGATAATGATCTAATTTACGATGATTTTAATGCTTTATATTTATCCATTCGACAATAAATTTCATCTGCCCACTAAAATTTTTGAAAAATTCTCTTTTTATGTCAAGTATTGTGGAATTCATTTAATTCATGGAAAATACAGTAATATAATTGAAAGAAAATCAAAAACTCAAGAAAAAATAAGTTATAAGATGGAAAAACAAAATTTGATCTACTGAAAATCCACATGTCTAGAGTCCATATTTTTAGTTCTTATCTCCCGTTCAATGTTTAGAAATAAAATGCCAAAATTTAACTGAGATATTTTCAAGAATTTTGAATATTAATGATATCACAACTCTTTATCAGAAATGATAGGTGTTATAAGAAAAGGACGAAAACCTATCAAGTCGATAATTGGTAATTATGAGAATTACAAGATTATAAGATACTGCATCAATTCCTTTACAACAATTAAGTTATCATTAAAATGAAATCTAATAGATATTTATTTTCACTTTTATCTCCAAATCATTCCAAATGATAATTAAAAATATTTCATTATTTTACAACAATTTTTTTTTTAAAAGAGTCCTCACCATTACTGGTTAGACTCGCTCTACTGGCTTGTGGCATCGGGCAATATGCCAGGGAGTCCCTTGGCGATAGAAATACAGGTGAGTCGCCAGCATCACTCAGATTTTTGTACAGGTTGTACTCCTGTACTCCTGTGGGGAATCGAGCCTCAGCATCAGCGTTCCCAATTGAGCAACAACCCACTCAGCCATTCCATTTAACTTTATAATAATAAGATAAGGCAAATTAGAAATACTGCATATTGCAATGAAAAAAAATAAAATATATGAAAGATTCAAAATTTAGAGAAATGATTTAATAAAAATGTACGATTGTGATGATGAATAAATATTTTTTATTGATGAATTGATTTGACATGGAATATTGCATTTTTTTATAGTTCTTTCCCATTGATGGATAAAGGATATTCGCTTTTTTTCCATTTTGTTCAATTATTTCAAATAATTGATTATATAAAAAAAAGAACAATTTCATATCATAGCGGAAGAATATCAAAGCGAAACGATTGATTTTATTTCAAATGGTGTGAATTTCATTTTCATGGAAAGGCAATAAAAATTCTTATTTCATTCCTTTTATTTTGCTTATTTTTTAATTTAAATTTAAATTTTATGTAAATTTATATAAATTTTTTAATTTTTAAATTGCAAATTGCAATTTTTTTAAAATTTTTTTGGAAAAAAACTTTTAATATAGCAAAAAAATGGTAAAATTTGCTTAAAATAAGAATTATTTGCATAAATTTTAAATAGATGAATTGAATAAGTGATTAACGCTAAATATTTCTGATTAGTTTTTTTTCTTTTCTTTATCAACCATTGGTATGGTTGAAAATTTTTGACAAAGAGCCATTTTGATTGCAAATGGATCGTTTACTATCGTCTTAATCTTTTTTTTAATGGCTTAGACTTATTCTAAGGCCTTTATTAAATTATTATTGGATCGCTGTTAAAATTTTTGCAGATAACCTGTTCGATTCTTTGATCTTCTCTTCTCCTCTTTTCCCCAATTGGCCAACTGTTTCATTGGATTATTTGTTTCATAACTCCTAGGCTTAACATGTGAGAATTTCGTTCGTAATTTCAAATTCATAAATGCAAAATGGGATGCATTATTAGTATTACAGTAGGCGTTGTTCTAAATGGTCATGCAAGTTAAACATAAAAGGAAAAAAAGGAAATTTTATTAAGTAAAAAAATGTAATCAAATATTCTCTGAAGCTCATCATACGATAAAAAACGGAAAACGCTGGTGATTTGGTGCTAATTGACTTTACTCCTTATTGTACTGTTTTAATTCAATACATTAGCGTTTCACTTCGGCGAATTCAGAGAATTTTTTGGAGAAAATTTTAGCAAATAAGAACGAATAATTAAGTGACAATTATTGAATAACATGCGGTACATTTCCTTTTTTCACTTTCTTAGTTTTAGTCCGTTTAACTATTTTCTACGTATCCCCTTGAGAATGCGGTTGAAAATGCAGAAAAATCTGAATGCAAACATTTTCAAATTATAAACTTTCAAAATATTCATTGAATTTTTAAATTTCTATCCAAGAATTTTGAAAATAATTGATTGCCACTCTAATAAAGTGAAAAAATATAATTTCAATTCTCCCCCCCCCCCCCCCCTTCTACCAAATATCGCAGTAAAAATAGCCGTAGAGTATCCATAGAGAATGATTTGTCGACCACTGTTTTAGAGCTTAGATTTTTTTATGATTTCACTATTCAATCTTGCATAGGTACACAATTCCACCTCATTACATCTGTCCAATTTTTCGAAAATTTTTTTTGTGATTTTTAGTTCAGACACGCCTGGGCACATTCTTTTATATATTATTTCATAGTTTCACCTCATTGCTTCTTCACAATTTTCATAAACAAATTGAACTGAGAATTTGCTATCCACTGAGCAAAATAAAATAAAATACAAAACGCGTGGGATATTTTTGATTAATTTATATATATATTAACATTGCAATTAATAAATTTTCCCAATTTTCATTATTTTTAAACTTTGCTAGCACTTCGATAAATTTATATTTTCTCGCAAAATTCATTTGCGAAAGCTATTATTATATTAATTGCGCGCTGTTCCTCGAAATATATATGCTGAATCAAAATAAGCTATTATTTTGAAAAGTTTAGTCGTCAAAGAATTCTAAATTATTCTTCGTAAAGTTTATCAACTGAAGAGGCATCTTTAAAATACTGAATTGTGCTAATAATTCAGTAGTAACATGGTGGGAATGGCTCAGTGAGTTGTTACTCAATTCGGAGCGTCAATGCTGAGCATCTACTCCATACTGGAGCGAAAGTGCTTGAAAATCTGGGTGATACTGGCTGCTCTCCTGTATTTCTATTGCCAAAAACTTTCTGGCATATTTGCGAGATATCATATAGTAAGATGAACCAGCAGAGCGAAAGCATTTATAGTGAAACAAAAATTATACACAAATGAATAAAGCCAATCGCTTAAAGCCGTTTTTCTCTTAGTCTCAAATAAAATAGATGTGAGATGAAATTTCAGTTTATCCAGCGGGTATGAATATATCAGACCATAACAATTACAATGATATATGTTTCTTAGTATATGATTTATATATAACTAATTCATCGTTTAAAATAATTTATATATTAGAATTGTTATCAGCGCTATTATCATCGCTATTATCACTATTTATTATGTTATCAATTTGTTTAAATAAAACACTTCATTTCAATATTCGAATTCTTTTAATTTCATTTTTTACATCGTTAATAATCGCAAATATCGGTTAGTTCTTTCACTTCATCTTTTTTTTTTAAATTTGCAAAAATAGTTCCAGTTTGTTCCGGTCGAGGCGCTAATCAAGTAAAATTAGTCGCAAATTGAATAAAATAAAATGAATGAATTTCGTTAAAGCTCGCTCTGTGATAGGTTTATTTGCGACAAATGTAAGAGGGCTGTAATTAATTAGCATTAATATTTTAATATTTAATATTAATATTAATAATTAATATTTTATTAGCAAAGCTACAAAATTTAAGGAAATTTATTGGTTGGAATCTATTATTTATTCGCTATTTGTTTTCCACAAAATGAAGGAAATTGTTATTGGCTTGTTTTTACAAAAAGCGATTGTTTAAGTCAGTTATTTATTTTTTATATTTATATGAAATGGAATGACTAAAAATATTAATTATTTTTAGAAAACCAAATACATGATTCCTATTAGGAATTCTAATAGCTTTAACGATTCTCTGTAGAAAACGATTCCCAGACAATAAGCATAGCTAAAAGTATAAGCATAATAGTCCAAATCTTAATCCTAAGGCTTATCGTCAATTCCTTTTAAATAACGATTTCCGTAGTAATAATGAAACTAATAACGTACTAATGAAACTAGGTGAAGTCGTAATAAATTATGGGAATATATAATTATGGGAGTAATGTTAAATAATACAATTTTCTTTTACAGTAAGCAAAAAAAAAAGTTTTAAGGATGCGCCAAGCGAATGCAATAAAGAGCTCAAAATTTGTGTATCCTTGCATCACTTTTTTTCTAGGATCATTATTTCTAAATGGGTTTCGTAGCCTGTCGTATTATAATTCTTGCTAGAGATTCACTTTGCGATATAGATAGGTCACCTGCCAGGTTTTATACTTACTTCTACCAGAAGTGGTACTCTAACGTTTCAGAATGAAAGTAACAGTCGAATCATTAATCAATAAATTATTTATTTTTCACTTGTTGACCCTTTAGATATAATCTAGCCAACTGAAATCAAATTTAATTTTTCTTTTACATAAAATTAAAGTATATTTGAAGTGATCTCTTATAATTTATTTTTCTACTACTAAAGAATTTTCTTACTTTCCGCTTATTATTGCAAGCGATTTCTACCAATTAATTATTCTTTATTTCTTCTATTATCTTTTCCAATATTCCTTGATAACCGATAATTGCGTTGAATAAATCCTTTAATAACTGATAACTGCATCCACATTTTTTTGATAAGCGCTAAAAACTGATAAGCGTTTAAATTATTTTGTTACCAAAAATTTTACTAAATAACGGAGATATCTTAGTTTATAGACTTCTTGCATAATTCTTTTATGTATATGAAAACCATTGAAAATAAAAAAAGAAAAATTTAATTACGCTTCAATCAATGAAAATAAATAATTGCGTGATTAAACAATTATTTATTAAATATTTTTTTAATTAGTTTTAGTTTTTTTGAATAAATTTTTGTTTTTAATATAAATGTTTAATATTTTTAGTATTAAAAATTGTATTAATATTTGGTACAACATTAAGTATTATTTCAACATTTTTTCTATGCTTTGAACGTATTATTGCAACTTTATTGTATCGAACATATGAATTTAATTCACGAAAATGGATTGGTATTACAATTACTTTAATTGAAGTAAGTAAGATTTGAAGTAATTGAATTTATTTATTTTTTACCTAAATTTTTATTTTTATCTACCATTTAGTTAATTTGGGAAGAGGGAGTGGTGCTCAGTGGTACTTACAGCGACAGAATTATGACCCATAATAGATCGATTCAATTGGTGGAAAATTGAAAATAAATAGGAAAATTAGGAGGGAATAAAATGTGGATTATTCCTTAAAAATTGGATATATCTGATTGGAAATACTATCGTTCTATATAGTAGCCTCTTTTAAAGCAATGTTTATGCGCCAAGATTGTAAAATTGTGCAAGAGATTGCTTCCTTATGGGACTAGAAAAATTTACAAATACCGGATAATATCCAGTTAATTCGATGGCAAAGAACTTTTCGAAAGCACATCCATTGCCATTCCATTCAACTTAAGTCAAATCCAAATTTGTGACCATAAATTACTTGTCATTTTTATTTTATTATTAAAATTGCTTTATTTATTATTACCATTATTATCAATTTTCATTACTATCAGTATTACTATCAGTTGCAATTATTTGCGATTATTTAGTATTATATTCTAGTCGAGTAAAACTGAATAAATGATAAGTTTTTCTATCAACAATAGTAACTTCGATAAATTTCCAGTTACTCATCAATTTTTATGTAATATTATTAATATTATCTCTACTTTAATAATCATGTTGAATCCGAGAATTCTCTTTTGCTTGATTTTTATAAATGATTGATTTATACTATAAATAAGAAGATCTTATATAACGAGCACGGAATGCAATCTCCATACAATACTTCAGAAGGAGAAAAAGGAGAAAGTTAATATCAAAAATGAAAGTAGAAGTTAAAATCTAACTAGGACAATTTATAACACAAATCAGCCATTATTGCAGTGGGTTTTAACGATTCCATTCATATTATATAGAAAGAGCGATGATACAAGCGAATTATTACCGTATTGCTCTGTGGAACTTCTTGATCCAAATACGACGAGAAATTATTCAAAACTTTTGATTATCATTCACTGTTCTTCGACGTTTATTGCTATCGCTCTATACAATTACAGCTGTAAAATGATGGTATGTACATTCTAATTTATGGCGCTATCTTGAAAAATTGGTTAATCTTCAATTTGCCAAAAATACAAAATTATAATGCAATATAGAATGAACAGTTAGATTATCGTGGCGAATTCATCTTACTTGCTTCATTAATGTTTGTTAAATTTAATGAGTTGAAAAATAATGTGTCCAATTCTTTTTCTTCTTACAGCTCTCGCCCATTACTGGTTAAGTTGGCTCCAACGGCTATAAGGATAAGATATTTCCAAGCGCAGCGTCTGAGGGCATCGTCGGCAGCAATAGAAGCCATTCCTTTTTCCATCGTCTAAATCCATATATTGCTGGTCTACACGTTCAAAATAATCTTTCTTCTTGACCGTATCAGTCCAGATCTTGATGGGCCCACCTCGCTTTTGATGCCATCCATTACACGGTTTAGCAAGTTAACGAAATATGCGACAACTCTTAGTGGACAAAGGTAGTGGACAAAGGAGAACGTGCCCTATTCACTCACCGGGCTCGTAAAATTTGTCTTAGACAAGAGTCGTCAAAGGCAAATAATTTCTTAATATCCTCCACTCTCATTGGTCATGTCTCAGGGCCATAGAAGAAAGATCCATTCACTGCTATATAGATGTGGATTTTCGTTTTTATTGTAATTTCACGACGGCTCTATAAGGTTTTCGTTAACCGGAAGAAGAACGCATTTCTAGTTGCCTTGATCCGAGTTGTAATATCGTCTTTTGCCTGGCCATTTGGTATTAGAGTAGACCCAGGGTATTTGAAGTCGGGTACTTCATTCGGTACCATACGCATTGGAATATATCCAATAAAAACCTTTTATCCTTTAGATTAACCTATTTCAAAAATTTTCACCAGAGAAAATTTTATTTTAAATATTCAATATTTTAATAAATAAACTTTTAGAAAACGACCATAGCTAATGAGAACTTAAGTATTCGTTACCAGTTACGAGAAAATGATTCGATAACTAAATTATTGTTATTTATTGTCATCTTTTTATCATTTCCACTAGTTTTGACGCTAATTATTCAAGTGATAATGTCATTTACATCAGATATAAATAGTTCATATGAAAAGTTTGATAAGATTTTTTATTATTTGGTTATGTCGGAAATACAGGTTTACTTCTTTTTTTATTTTATTTTATTTGTTTTTTCTTTATCATTAAAGATTAATTCATTAAAGCTGAGGAAATTTTGGTTTATTGGCCACCTTTCTTCTTATAATGCTTATTCTTTCGGGTTTTAACTGACTGTACTGATTATACTCTATGGCAGAAAATTGTTTTGAGAAAGAATTACGAGCTTATACAAATACATGGATTTCATTTGTACCCATGAAGGAACAGGAATTGAATCCATGATTGCTTGGCATCAATCACAATAATCTCAGCCAATTTCTTTATAAAGCGAGTCACCTTATCTCTATGAAATCTATTTCTTGCAAAGAAGCTGCGGTGATACGATATTCAGATGCGATAAACTTCTATCGAGTAAAAATTCATCACTGCCACCATTGTAATTTTAATACACTCTCCCGGAGGGTCTGGCCAAGTCCACGTTTATTCATTATTCATCTATTTCTAAAAGATAACGCCGTTCTTTTTGAATCGAACTTACTTTGATTATCTTATCAAAGTATCAAATTTTATCAAATTTTTATTAAATTTTTTAAAAGAAAAAAGAAATGAAAAATATATGAGAATAGTGTATTAATTACAGCTTCAAGCACCACGGTTCAATTCTTGTCCGAGGTAACAGTAAACCTATCATCGAAAAATTTGCAAAACATGCATCCGTACTTCTAAATCACTATCTGGTAAAAGGAAACCATTTAATAGTAATTAGAAAGATAATCAGTTAATCAACTGAAGATAATCAGTACCAATCACTAATATCGGAATATTTTCCTATTTTTAATTTACAAAAGTAAAACGTTTCAGAATTGTCTTACTTCGATATTTACGATATCATTAATTATTTCAATACTTTGTATTAATCAAGCGATTCGTCGTTCATTTTTATATTTATTTCGCTTAGAAAATATATTTATTAATCGAAATCGAAATAATATTATATCGGTCGCAATGGCCGATGAACGTATTGCAAGTATGTACGTTATTCAGCTACGACAGCAATGGACTAAAGCAATTCATCGTAATTTAACAGCTGATTCGCAACAAAGAATACGAAAATACATACAAAATGAACAATGATGAACATACATATATTTTTGTTTTCCATAAAATTAATAATAATAACGGGTTTAAAAGCAAATATTTCGCGGTTGCAAAAATATGAAGAATAGGCAACTGTTTTTTTTGAAATGAAGAAATAAAGGGATTCGAGCAAGGATGGATAAAATAGTTCTCACCATTACTGACTAGACCACATCCACTGGTTACAAAGATAGGGCGCCTCTGCTGAAAAACCTGATGAGTCAGTGATAAGCCTGATAAAAAAAGCCATTCTTTTTTCAATCGTCCAAATCCATATATCGCCAGGTCGACTAAATAAAATTAAAATTAAAAAAAAAATGAAATAAAAATTAAATGAAATAAAAATAAATAAAAAATTTTCAAAGATTTTCTTGAAATTTTATTTCACTTTTTTATTCATTTTTTTTTGAATCTCATAATTTTTATGAAAACTTATTATAAAATATTTTCTTTTTTCTTTTTTCTTTTCTTATTCTTTAAAATAAATAATATATTCTTTAAAATAAAATATTTTTTCGATAAACGTGCTCGATTCGTTCTATTTTAACCCAACTATGCAGAAAAATAGTGACTGCCTTATCAGCAAAATTTTTTTTAGCATACATTGTGCTAGAAGGTGAAGAATCCCTTTTTCATTCTCTGTGGGTGGTAAGAATCGTACTCGACTTTGAGACTTCTAACATAGGCATGGGAGACGGAGAGATCTATGTAATGTTAGGTGCGCTTTTCTGGATAGGAATATTGTTTCTGGAATCTGCTGGTTATTTTTCTGGTTGTAGTTTAGGGGCTCCAAGTGCTCCAATTATCACTGGGATTGCTTTGGCTTCAATTTTTCGCATCTTCTTTAGTTTACTATTCAATCCGTAGTTTTCACCTAGTTTTTTTTTAAAGAGTCCCCACCATTACTGATTAAACTTGCTCCACTGCCTTGTCGAATATGGAAAAATATCCCTTGGCGATAGGTGAGTCACCCAGAATCACCCAGATTTTTGGACAGATTTGCTCCTACGGTGAATCAAACCTCAGCAACGGCTCTCTGAATTTAGCAACAACCCACTGAGCCATTCTATTTCCCAATCTTGTATTTACCTATTTCTACCCCTCCATCTGTTTTCACTTCTTTTCAAAAATGGATATCAGATTTTGAAATTGGCCGCATTCGCACAAAAGAACTTGTACGAGGTACGCAAGATGAGATGAGATTACCATAGTTTAGCATATTAACATTAGTTTATTCCGAAGGACCTTTTGCATTTCGAAAAATGCAACCGGAACCAAAAGAATAAAAAACAATTATCATAATTGCTTTAGTAAGTGGAAAAATTTGTCGCAGTGGTTGAAGTGGTTTAACTGAAATAGTAGCAGCAGTCAAACTCAACAAGCAAGCAGAAATGCATGAGTTTTAAAGAATGAAGCAATCCATTCTACCTTCGTATATTAAAGAACTTCCTGTTTCATTATATTCATCCAATTTGCATTTCAGTCCATTGTAAAATTTTCTTCTGTTCAAAAAAACTAGCGAGAAATTATTTCGATAAAAAAGATCGAAACTAAAATCTTTTTGAAGAGATTATCCGTCATTTGAGCGCTAACACTACGATTTTCTAATATATTCTAATATATTCCAGCCGGCAGAGTTTTATGAGTTATTTAGTCTATTATTGAGTCAGCGGACGGAAGACTTCATTCAACAATTGAGAGATTCTTTCTCAAAATGATAGTCTGGTACCATAATTTATTCCACAGCATTGCTATTAGATTTAAAGAACATTATTTCATTTCCGGTGATTTCGAAATTTACGCTTATAAAATATATACATTTCATTTGGACGATTTACTAAATCACTGAATTTGAAAAATCAAGTTGAAAATTTTCTCTGGAGCTGTAAAAAAAATTAAATTACGATTACGATTATGGTATAAGATTTTATTAAAATTTCATCTTTCGCTCAAGAAGCAATTAGCAAAACCTATAGTCTTCATGATGGCCATACTGGAAAAAGCCTTTTATCGAATAATCCTTTAAATGGTGAGATAAAAAAAATCTATTAAAATTTATTATGCAAATTTAAACTATAACTGATAGAGGTTTTTGATTTGCATAGTAAAAAGAAAATTTTAATGGAAAACAACAAATGCTCGACAAACAATATTAACTAAGATGAAAAGATTTTGGCAATATTTCATGCAAATATGTTATTTAAGCGATAGAAAATGGTGCATGAAAGATTTGCTTCTTCTGTCATTGAGCAAGCCAATTGCCTTAAAATCAAATCAAAATTAAATGAAAATTAAAAATCGAATAAAAAAAATAAAAATTTAATTGCCTTGTCGTTATTTAATTCGCAGCTAATTCCCTATATAGCTTTTAATAAAATATATTGTAATGAAACCTTTTGCTTCGATTTTCGATTATAGGGATTCGGCTAAAATGTAAAAAATTGTCTGTTTTATTTAGCTTTCTAACTATTAATTAATTTTGGATTATATGGCTGTTACACTGATAAACAAAATAAAATAATAGAATCTTAAATAGAAACCTGAAATGTTGTAACCAATTTTTAGTCAATCTATAGAGAGGAAAATGAGAAATGAAAATGAGTGTGTACTGATAGAAATGGGGATGTTAAGCGAGTATGACAAGGAAAATGCATTAAAATAATGCGGGTTTAGCGCTTTTAAAAGTATTAGAGGGGAGTACGAAGAAATATTAATGAAAAGAGGATTGTTGGATGGATTGTTAGTGTATAGGCACTTCAATATGAAACGAATGAAGCGAAATGGCGACTAATTTTGCTCCACTTTTTGACTATTGATAGCTGGCTTATCATAAAGTTTATCGCGCACACATTTCGTTCATAGCTTGAATTTGCATATCTTGAGAGGCTCTTTTAGGTTTTAAAGCATTGCTAAACTATTTTTTTGAATTTTTACGAACACTCTCCATTTCTGCTTAGACTCGTTTCGCTTATAAGTAAATCGCCAGCATCATGAAGATTCATGATCGAAAAGTTCCTCGATCTTTCAGCGTGCAAAAGGCATCAGGTATCGGATGGCATCAGCCCGAGCTGCTTGGAA
Organism: Dracunculus medinensis; assembly: GCA_900625125.1. Classification (NCBI taxonomy): domain Eukaryota; kingdom Metazoa; phylum Nematoda; class Chromadorea; order Rhabditida; family Dracunculidae; genus Dracunculus; species Dracunculus medinensis. The sequence continues at coordinate 31,378 of UYYG01001233.1, forward strand.
GCGTCTTATACCCTTATAGCCGTTGGAGCCAGCCTAACCAGTAATGGTGAGAGCCCTTAGAAGAAGAAGAAGAAAGATTTATGATCGAAAAGTTCCTTTCCTCTACTTTGTAACGTGTAAAACATAGGCATCGATATTCCGAAATTAAAATATTATCAAAGAATAATGCTAAAACGAATATTTTTGCGATTTTTTATGTGAAAAAATTTAATAAAAATAGATTTAAATAGAATATAAAATAGATTTTTTTATGCGAAAAATAAGATTATAGGTGATTTCATAAAGTAAAAAAATATAAATAAAGAATAAATAAAAAATAACAAAAAAAACGCTGATTATAGCGCAATAAAGTGAAAAATATTCTTTTACAATTTTATAAATTCGTTGATAATTTATTCATTCGTCCTTTCCTTAATTTTCTCGTATTTTTCAAGCAAATTTAGCTCATAACAGTGAATTTTTGGCTATACTATTTCAATAAAACGCAAATTGGGCTCATAATAAAAGTTGATTTTAGCGACTTGCTTGACTGTTATAAGCCTTTTAAACAAGCCTTTTAATTCGGCGTGTTTACAACTCAGTAAACAAATATTCCGCTGGTCAAAAGAGTAAGGCGCCTTCAGTCTGTTCATCTGCCGCATACTATCATTGACAATGATAGAAATTCCATTCCTTTTTCCATCGTCTAAGTCCGTATATCGCTGGTTCTCCTATGCGTTCAAAATTCTTCCTGATTATGACGGTCCAGCTCTTGATTGTCTCGCCTTGCTTTTGATGTGGTTTAATGGGGTGGGGATTGAAGAGATATGCGTCAACTCCTGTGCTGGACGACGATGAACGAGCCCTAACCTGCAAAGGCAACGCTCTGTGATAACATTATTAATACACGTGATAGTTGACCGAAGTTAGATGCAATCATGTGAGATTTTATACGCTCTGCGGCGAATCCGTGAAATATATCTTAGACATGAATGGTCAATTTTTGTATTAATTTCTTGATGACTCGATGGAGGTTTCACTAACCGTAAGAAAAAATATATATATTTAATCCAAAGCTGTATCTGAAAGATAGAATTTAAAAGAATATGGTATATTTACTATGGGAAACTGCTAATAATTAAAATCAAAATCTTTAAAATTTCTTCTCCGAGTGGTACCAACGATGCATTTCTATCGCCCAGCAAAAATTGCCTAATTCGATAAGTCAAGCTGGCCGAATTAGATATGACGGTGGTTGTCAGAATTCTCTCAAAATTCTCATACGGAAACTTTTTCTATTTTACGATCATTTTTTTTCTTGAGGAAATGTAAAAAGAATTGCAGTAGCATATGCGTGGAAATTTTGCTAAATTTTGCTTAAGCTAAATTTTTCATTATCCAATCCTTCTTTCTTTATCGTCAAATCTCTATGTTCAAAAACACATTATTTAATAATTGTTTGGCTATAAAGAAGTCTGACGAAACTGATAAATCTCGAAAAATTATTATCATTTTAACTGAATTTTATTAATTCTGCCAATATCGATATTACATTTATGGTGTTGTTTATCATTGATCTTTATGAAATGGAATTGTTATCAGAATTGTTATCAAAATATTTTGTTAAGAAATTGGGTATTGAAAATTTTTTGAATTTTTTTTTAAATATAAATATAAATTTTTTTAAATATAAATATAAATTTTAGAATTTTTTTAAATATAAATTGGATTTTAAAAAATTCTTTCATATTATAAGCATATTATCATTTTTTTATCATATATAAAAAACTTTTCCTCAACGCATGTGGGTGGTCATGATAATCCTCAATTTGAAGGGAGGTTCTGCGGAGTATCTATTGTTCCTAAAATTACTTTGGCCTTTACTCACCATATCTTCTCTAAGTGCTACTTCAAACCTCAGTATTTCTTTAACTTCTCATATTTCTTCTTTTATACGCTCCTATCGCTATATCAATCAGAGTGTTGATTTCTGATTCTGGTCTATTACCACGATATCTGGTTGATTGGGCAGCACTTGTTTGTCTACTTGGATATGTGATAATCAGTGACATAGTGGATATTTGTCTTGCATTTTTTTTGACGCCTCTGGATACCCATCATCCAAATGGCAGTCTTAATTGCATCAAATAAATTAAGATTGCAAGAAAAATCAGTAAATTTGTGAAAATAAAGAACTAGGCTTTTCCCGAATCAAAAACAAAGACTATTAAGGAATCAGTAGATGATATTAGTAATGACAAAACTCTAAACTCTTTATGTTAGATCAAGATTTACAGAACCAAACTTTTTATGCCCACATAGATCATTCCATATTTCCCATTATAAACCAGATGAAACCGCTCCAGAAATTCGTATTATGCTTTTAAATTAAAAATTTTAAAATAGTAAGATTAAAATTATTTCATGATAAAAGAAAAGACGGAATTATTAGAGAAAATTGGAATTAAAAAAAAAATTTTATCACGATTACGACAATGATATCAATGAAAAGAAAGGTGATAATCGATGATTAATGCTCAATGAGAAGAGTTGATGATAAACGACCCATACTTTTATTTTATATTTACTTCCTTTACTTCCTCTTTCTTCAGAAATTGATAAACGATTCCTAAGTAATTTTATAAACAACTATTCCTAAGTAAATTTAGTAAGTAATCTTCTAAGTAATTTTGGTTTTAATGGCAATAACGATTATTAGAATGAGGTAGAATTCGATTCGATAATTCTAAAGAATCAACAAGGATAAACGACTGCTCATCCCTATTAAATTTTCATTACGATAGAAGTATAGGAGGTGAGTTGCCATTTTTTAAATTTCCTTGGTTTCATACTAGCAAAAAGCTTAATTCGAAATAAGTGAAAATTTTCTAGTAAAACACTTGATGACTTCTCGATATGACCATAATCTAGAAGATTCGACCTGTTTTAATTTAGATGATTTTTTTTTCTTCTAACAGTTCTCACCATTACTGGTTAGGATAACTCCAACGGCTACAAGGGTAAAACGCTTCCAAGCGGCGCGGTCTGACCATATCGTCGACAGTAATGGAAGCCATTCCTTTTTCCATCGTCTAAGTCCATATATTGCAGGTCCATCTATACGTTCAAAATCTTTTCTCACCGTATCAGCCCAGGTCTTGATTGGTCCACCTCGCTTTTGACGTCAACCGTCACACGGTTTAGCATATAACGAAACATGCGTCAACTCCTGTGGTAGACGACGGAGAATGTGCCCTAACCAGCGAAGGCGGCGCTCTGTGATAACATTATTTATGCAAGTGGTATTTGAACGAAGATGGATGCGATCATGTGATATCTTATCCACTCGACGGATCTGCAATATGTACCTTAGATAAGAGTGGTCAAAGGCAGATAACTTAATATCCTCCACTCTCATTGGTCATATCTCAGAACCATGTAGCAAGATCTAACGCATCACGGCTATATAGATGTGGACTTTCGTTTTTATGGAATTTCGTTTTCATTCAGATGATATTATCATTTACTGATATGAAACTACTTTATTTTTAACTATTTTCAACAAAATCCAACGCTATAATAGTTAATAATATGAAAAGTTGTGAAACTGTAGTGAAGCAGTAATACCAAAGTATATTCGTAGTAAAAATTTTCTAACAAAAATCAACTAAGATATCTACGAAACCCTCTTATCATATGAAATTTCTTGTTTAATGAAATGCGCTATTTTCTGGCTGCTCTAGCTTATCAAATTTTGCAGGAAGAAGGCGATATGTGGATGAGCAGAATTTTTGAAAAGACAGATTTGTTCAGGAGTGGAACTCCAGCACTGGTGAAGCTCGAAGTGAACACCACGGAACTATTCCACCTCAAATAAAATTGGTGTTTAACAGTCGCTCTTTTTGTGAAAAAAATTTTTTATCCATTCTGATATAGAATAAATCAAGAAAAAAAGAAATAACTATGCTGAGGATGAATGAATGAATGACGTTCGGGTTTCTTGGAACTTGAAACAGAAAGTGTATATATATATATGTATATATTGGCAATATTACTGACAATAATATTCAGTATAAAAAAGATAATTACACAGCCAAATCGTGAAAAAAAAAATACCATGAGGAAGGTACCAATCGAATAAAAATCTACACATACATATACATATATTTATTTTATAGGTTTATATATATATATCTATGCATAAATACACATACATACATACATATATCGACGTGAGGTTACTTATATTTCGAAATCAAAAACATCTGATTTCATTGGCGATGATGATGATATTAAACAAAAAAAAAGAAAAAAATAGATAGTGGAACCCGAAAAGTCGAAAAATAGTTCAAAAAAAAACAAAAAAATGAGGTGAACTAGTTTATGAGGTTACGTTTGAACTGAAAAAAAAACTGAAAGAAAAAAAAACTTTTTTAATTTCAAATTTCTGGGATAATTTTCTTCGAATTTTTTTTCTAAAACTTTAATTTTATAATTTTTAAGAAATCTTTTTTCGATGAAAAAAAGAAAAAATTTAAATGAGATTTCCAAACAAAAGAAATCCTCAATCTCCTCGTATCTTAACAATAATAATAAAAATCAGAACTAATCTCAACAAAATAATAAAAATAATCCTCTTTCTTATTAAAAAATAATTAAGACAAAATGATAACGAATAATAGTGGGAAAAAAATTGAGGTAGTTAAAACACTCTGTATGTTTATAAAAATTACAACTTAAACCAATATATATGAAAGAAGGTTGTTTTTCTTACCAAAAAAATTATCAATTTCAGACACCGAAATTAAAAGAAAAAAAAACGAAAATAAAGATTTTCCTTTATCACCACCAGTAACGAAAAGATTTCAAAATATGGAAAATCTAACATGTATTTATCAAATTTGTGGTGAGGATGGAGAATGAAAAATGTACAGGCAGATCAGACTGGGCAGTCTCAAGCATTTCAAAAATTCTTCAATACCCCGTAACAAACAAAAGACAATTAATTCGGTATCTTATCAATAATATCGATTTCACTAAAATTATTAAACAACATATCAGAAATATCACCGAAATTATCAATTCTTTCAAGCAAAAAAGACAAAAAAATGACTATGATTAAAAACCAAAAAAATACACCGAGATAGATCAAAATAACAATTAAGAATACCATATAGTATATTACTTGTAAATTTAAAAAATATGAAAAAAATGATGAAATTTGGAAAAACAATAAAAATATCCCATAACAAATCCATTATTGTAAACTATAAAAATAAATACGCAATATGGATAACTGATTGATAACGATAATAAAACCACTAAAAGCTTTATAATTTCTCGCTTTTTGAGTGACTTCTTCAAAATTTTAAAATTCTCACTGACCTAATAATTAACGGACATCACAGGAATTTTATGAATAAAACAGAAAATGATAAAATTAATTCAATTCCATTTAAATAATCGCTATCAAAATGATAAATTAAATTAAATATTTTGATGCTGAAAGATTTTCTCATCCCCATTTTCCAAGGAAAATATTAAGGGGAAAAAATTACCTATGTCTAAAATTGGTTAATTTGATCTATAACATTTGGGCTAATATGACAAAATCATTGACTCAGGCATTGAATTTTACTGATTTTAATCACTCTCTCCTCTTCCTTTAACGCCACATCTAGCTTGCCAGCTCTGCTGGCCATTAAGTAAGTAAATGGTTAATAGAATTTCTAATTATAATCATTTTGATAGCGAAATGGGTTGGGAATTTCTGCCAGAGAATTAATTGAGAGAAGCTGATAGAAGCGCAAGTAGCAACCATCACTCAGATTTTTTAAATAATGGATAACTACGAGCAGAAACCAAGCTCTTGCCTCTTAAAATGATAATTTCAGCCAATCTACTACCTTCTTCCCATTACCCATTGAATAAAGCCCTTCCAGTCGCCAGTCATAAAGGTACAAATGGGTTACAACAATTTTCACCATGATTTTGATAAAAATCCATTTGAAATACCAGTACCATATGGCATGGTTATTTCCATTCAATCTCCATTTAAAAATCTCTTCCCTGGAAAATTATTTGAAGACATAATATATGGGTGCCTTCTCAGTAGCCATCCCGATTTCTTTATTCCTACCAAGGATTAGAAAAAAAGCCTATTAAAACGAATAAGTAAAAATTAAACTAATAAAAACTGACTACAACCATTCCACTATTTTATTAATTTAAAAGTTTTAAAAAATTTGAGGTATTAAACTAAAAACATGGTTTTATACAATCAAAAAACAAAAAAAATTATTCAGAGGTTTTAAAGAATTCTTTAGGCAGTGCTTCCGATTCGTTAAGATCAACACGACCGAGGAATAAAGTTACCGCATTTTGACTTACTAAACGAAGAATTCGTAGTGATTCAGGTAGATTTTCATAACGAGCACGTGCTTCATGACCATACATCGATTCGAGGTATCTAAAATATCATTAAGTAATTTATCTAAGCATTTTGTAATTTTCATTCCTAACGAAATATTTCTGGTAAAATTTCAAATTTCAAATTTCATCATATTCCTTTTTCCAGTACCAGTACCATTTGAAATGGTTATTTTCATTCAATATAAGAAGTTATATTTAAAAATTTAGAAACCTCTCCAGAGAAAAATTCTGAAGAGAAAATAGATGGCTGTTATCTCAACAGCCATCCTGATTTCTTTATGCCTACCAAGAATTAAAAATTCAGCCCATTCTTTGTGACCATAACCGAAATAACTTACGATATCCAATATATTTTTCTTACCGAACGAAATAAAATCTTACCGATGAAGCAATGCCTGATATTCCTGACAGTGTCTCGAAATAATAATTTTATCAGTTGAATCGATTATCGTGTCCCTATTCGCATCAAATAAAACAATTAGCACAAGTAGATCGATTAATAATTCATTATTTCGAACATCTGGATGTAATGAACGGCAAAATCTTTAAATTTATTATTATTATATGTATAAATTTATTATTATATTATTATCATTAGATTTATTATTATAATATTATTTGTGAAATTTATTAATATTTCTTATGAAAAAATTGAGTTATTACTCGCCAAAAAAAATTAAGCGCAGCAATCTGCAATCTGTTCATTTATTATTAATGATGATGAATATTTATAACAAAAATAAAAAAAAGATTACTTAAGAAATCCATCTTTTTGTTGATCACGTAAGCCTTCTTTCAACTGATCAAACATCTCTAACGGTACTTGAAAATTATCGGATATAACTGGTGTTTTCCAACATTGTTGATCCATATCAAATCGAGTAACACCACGCATTGTTAACATTTCGACCATACCACCTTAAAATTTTTTTCAAAAATTTTAAAAAGGAAGAAAGGATAAAATAAGGGTAAAATGACTATGAATGAACTTTAAAAAAAAAGTTCTTGTTCCTTGCCGAACTGGATGCACCTTTTCCGACAAGCTCCAGGGATTATGGCCGAAAAGTCAGCTGGGGGAAAAAATTACACGTGGACTCCCTAAATTCACTCAAATCCTATGTCTATTGAAATAAGATACTATTATTAAAAATAAGAATCATGATGGGGTGGAAACGATATATGAGCCATAAGAAACCTTTTAATAAAGCAAATTTGCCATCCTGTGAAAGATCATTAAATGCTGGTAATTTCTTCGCCATTTTAACAAGTCTTCGCATCGTTATATCCATAATATTTAATATATCGGTTGGATTATGATTGGTTTTCTTAAGATAAGCCGCTTTACGAGGATCTTCTATTGGTTCATTCATACATGCAAATGCATCACGAACCTAAAAATTTTGCATGATAATATATTTACAACCTTTATATCAATCCCATTATTATATGTTCCAAAGGGAACAGCCAACAACAACAGCCGTTAACGATTTCCCGTCAATTGCCAGTAAAAAAAAAAAACAAACGATATCAAGTGCACGCAATTCAGCTGAGTTCAACTGAAAATTTAATTTCGGCTCGCCTTCCCGAAATATTGCATACTGCAAAATGAATAAGTCAAAAGAAAGCCAATTATTTTTCATAGACTAATCACTATTTAAAAAAAAACTCATTCACGGCTATTTAACGAAGCATTACCTGATATCTGATATTGATTAAAATTGTTTCTAGTGAAATCATGGATAAGTCAACAAAAACTATTTTATACATAGTAATTTATTACTACTCGTTTGTTAACATTTTATCACTATTCTTAACCTTAAAAACGACTGATAAAAAAATAAACAAACCTTTAATGCCTCACGTTCGCTTATTTCCGGTGACTCGACATTTAACTCATCATGTATAATATCACTGATATATTTAACTTTCTTCTCCATATCAGGTGTTAATTTTAGTGAAGGCTGAGCCGTTGCAACGCTTAATTCTGTATAATCTGTTAATGCTAAAAAAATACCACTATTAAAAAATGAACACCACTATTATCCATGCCATGGTTTTTTACTATAGAAAATTAAGTTTTATTATTTTATTATTTTCAGCGGAGCTGGGTTTTTCAAAAATAATCGCCTAAATAATGATTCCAAATGACCATAACGATTTTCTTAAAATTAATTGAGGTATTTTCCATCTCACGTAATTTAATAGCGCTCATCATTATTGGTTTGGCTGCCTCTACTAATTAAAAGAATGCAATTTACACCACTCCATATTTTGCCCCCATTTTCTTATAGTAAATTTGCTCGATAATGAAAAAATATTGGCAAAATTAACAACAATCTTGCTATCATCAACATTATCATCAATAAATGAATGCATAAATTACGTTTAACGTCATCTAAATTAGGTAGTATCGATGAAGATGATGAAGAAGATGATGATGGTTGTTGTGACTGATATGTCGTGGTGCTAGCTGATGATGTTTCTAATGGTAAAAGAATTCCACCGGCTTTTGCTGCTTTTATCAATGCCTGATATTCATTAATCGACATAGTGATATGTGGTTCACCTGAAAAAAAAAATCACTGATCCTTTATATCAAATTGGGCAAAAAAAATGGCACTATGATTTGCTTCGAGTGATTGGAAAAACAAACTTTTCAGAGCAAACTGTTCATTATTTTTAATAATGGGTAAGATTGATGTGGAAGGTGTTGTTGGAGAGTTAAGTGCTGATGAACCAGCACCATTCCGTTTAAAATTAGCATATGCAAACGCTTGTTGCCGTTGCAATCGCATCATATTTGATTCGTACTGAAATAATTCAAAAATCTCAAAAATTTAAAATTTTAAAATCACTAAAATATCCAAAAGAAAAAACTAAATTTAAAAAATTAAAAAATAGCTGTTAAATTAGGAAAATAATTTTTTCTATAATGTCCAAAATATTATACACATGAATTAAATGACAAATCACCGGAAATTAGCGAACGTAAGGGATCAAAGGTTTGTTTACTTAGGTTTTTACAAATTTTTTTCACTAGTCATTCTTAAGATTAAGAATAATTTCAAACAACAAACAACATCAGCTGATGAATCGAACTGAGGTAAACCAATAATGCTGTTATGCGTTGGAGAATCAGGCGATGGTGACAATACAGTTGATACATTTGATCCAGGCGGACTTATTATCTAAAAAGATCATTAAATTAATATATGACTTCAACGATATAAAACTAATATAAAAAGCAATTTATATAAAAAACGAACCGCATGAAGATTGTTCGCAGAAGCTAATGGTTGGTCCATGCAATGTCGATTTATTAACTGCTTCGCGGCTAGCATTGCTGAAATTATTAGGCATATAAGTACCAACTGTATTACCACTTAAAAGATATACTTTAGAAATGATCGCAAAATGATCCGAAAAAACATCCTTACATGGTGTTGCGTTTGGCGTAGCTATATTATTAATTAAAGTATTTAATTTATTATTAGAGGAAATACTGTTGGCGGTGGAAGTGGAACCAGTTCCACTTCCAACTCCTCCACTACTCACTCCACCATTCTGCATTGTACGCGACTGCATATGATTTAAACGCGAATTTTTTCGTCTTCTCAATTGTTCTTCATTTAAAATCCATTCTTTCTTCATTCCAACCTAAAAATATTGTTACTTTTATTGTGTAAGAAAATCATTTTAAACCGCCAGCCAAATGGTCCCCTGATAAAATTTACCAATTCCGAGAAGCGAACTTAACGAGCCTGAATTTAGCCAGAAATAATATTTCACTCCGTAGTATAAATGCATTTCATTAAAAATAAAAACTTTGTAATTTTATAACTTATAAATAAAATTAGTTATTCCTTTGATTAAATATAAAATGAAACAGACCGCAAAACACTTTCGAAGACGACATTTTTGGCAGAAGCGTCGACTAACTGAATTTATATCACAATCATCTGAATATGGACATTTAAATTCCTGAAAACAAGAAAAAAGTTCTTTTACTTAAATTTTAACCATAAAGTGAAGGATAAATTACGACCTGAAAGGAAGATTGTATTGGATAGGTGGTATAATTGATTCTTTCGCCCCGATGATCAAAAATTTGACTCTACAATTGGTTGTGTTCATTAGGGGCTACACAAAAAATTCCATGGCCGCACATTAAATAACCTTAACCCGATCCTGGGAGAATAGAATGGCTCAGTGAGTTGCTATTCATTTCGTAGCGCCGAAGCTGAAGTTCCACTTTCCGCTGGAATGAATCTGTCCAAAAAACAGGGTGATGTTGACGACTCATCTCTACTTCTATCGCCAAGGAAATTCCTGGCAGGGCGAAAAGCCAGCGGAACGAGCTTATTTGCTAATGGTGAGGACCCTTAAAAAAAATCCAATGCAAAACTTGTCTCTCTTCAATTTCGAAAATCGAACAAAATCGAACCTTAGGTCGGAGCGCATTTCGTCTAAAAAATGCTTTGCATGACTCGCATGTAATAACATTAAAATTATAACCAGTAGCGTGATCACCACAAACACGACAAGTTTTTTGTCGTCTACGAGATTCCTTTAAAAAATAAATGATAAAAAATAATTTCGAAAATTCAAATCTGGAAAATAATTATTTTTTTAAAAAAATTAATTATAAAGTCGAATTGAATTTTCAGAAATTATAGAAACGAGATTATAATGATTATTACAAAGAACATATTTTTTCTTGGACATATTTTTATTTTTATTTTATTTATTATTTTTATATCTTCCTTATTTTTAGAAAAAACTGTTCCCAATTTCTTTCACTTCTAATGTAGACTGCTGATAATCAGGAAAGAGAGAACATTAAAAAGAAAAATAATATATAACCGCCAATTTTTTAATAAAGGAAGAACGAATGGAAAAGAAGGTGATGGGGGACAAAAGCAAAGAAGAAGAGGTAGAAAAAACAAAAGCATTCAACAAACAATTTCAAAAGGATAAAATAAGAGAAAAATTTGCGAAAAAATAATTATTCCTGCTACTTCCTTTCATTAATAATATCGTCAGCTCTGATGAATTTTTTGTGCTACACTAAAGTACTACAATTACAAATCTCCATTTCCCAAGACCCTTAAAAGAATAAACCTATCATTAAAAGTAAAATCCAAGTGGCTATTGATAACCTATAACCTATAACAGTCTGGCGAAATCAATATCATTGATAATAATCATAAGTGTCTTTTTCATTTTCTATTTCTCCCCCAATCATTTACAAAAAACTGATCATTTAAACCGCAACAACCTTGAAAATTAATTCAAAAACATCTTGCCGCCATTTTTTACGCTTAAAATATTTTTAGAATTTAAAATAACAAACTGGACAGACTTCAGAAGAATTATCACGCATTGGTGATCCACAGTCAACAGATATATCGTTTGTTCGATTATCATTTAAACGGCTTCCATCCATTAAATTCATTGTTACCGATTGCTGCAGTTTGATTCCTATAAAATAATCGACTAGATCAAGCTGATCTGCTGAAACAATCAGGTCATATTAAATGTTAATGTCAAATTAAACTGACTGATATAAACAACAAGGACAAGTAGACTTAAAAAATCAAATCAAGCTAATCTAAATTAGACTAACGCACAGCCTAATGACTGTCATTGAAATATTGGGAACTATTGGCCACATGATAACTTCCACAGGACCAACATTCAGCCCCTCTTTTTCGCTATTACTATTTATTTCAGTCATTCGCATAATTCTTAATGTTTCTTCTCAACAAAATTCGATAACGCTAAAACAATAAATAATATAGCATAAAAAATAGTGGAAAAAAATTTTTCAAAAAATCTTGTATCTCCTAAAAAATTTCAGCTACAGAAAGTTGAATCATCTTTTCAGATTATGTTTAAAAGCATTAACATGTCAGGTTATATGTTAGGAATCAAAATTGATAGACCAGGTTAATTTCTCTCAAAAAAAATAACCGGATGGTATCTGTAATGTGTTGGCAGCTTGTCGAGTAAGAGTAATATTTTGTGTGGAGTTAAAACCAGTTGTAGAAGTGGTAGTTGTATGAGTTGTAGCGGTTGCCGGTCCGTTGCGCAATGACGACGGAGGGCTATGAATTACCGGATCCTCCGGTGTGCTCATCTGTTTCTGCAAATTTTCATCTTATTTATTTGTTGTCATCTCAAAAAAAAGATATATTTAAAAAGTTTTTGAACTAAATACTTCTCTACTTCTGAAAAATTCTTATTTTCATTATAAAATACAATTTCAATAATTGAAAAGATTAAAATTATTAAAAATTAAAAAAATTAAAAAATTAAAAAAATAAGAGAGAAAAGTAGAAAATAAATTAAAAAAATTATCGACTATGAATTTCCAACATGATTTTGCGAAGAATAGATTTGAAACAGTTGAAAATGAAATTATTAAATTATTTAAAGTAAAGTGAAAAAGATTTCATTAAATGGTCAAAATTATAAAATTAATGGGAAAAATTTCCAAATAATATTTCAAAACTTTAAAATTGTTCAAAAATAAAAAAGATAAGCAAGTTAATTAAATTAATTAAAATTTTGATTTTTTTAAGTTAAATTAAAGCAACAAAAAAGTGAATTAAAAAATATGATTAAAAATCAAATTAAAGAGGAAAATTACAGGTTATTTCAAACAAAAATTTATAATTTTTACTAAATAGATTTCTTCTTCTAGCAGCTCTCACCATTACTGGTTAGGTTGGTTCCAATGGCTGCAAGGGTAACTGGATAAAATATTTTACAAAAATAAAAATGGCGCGAAAAAATCGAAAAAACCAGAAAAAGCAGTGAAAAAGAGAAAAAAACGATGAAGAATACAAAAAAAAGGAAATATAAAATCAATAAAAATAAATATATAAAAAAGGTACTTAAAAAAATTATGAAGTTTTTCGCGGAAAATCCTCTTTTCTCTTATTCTCTAACATCAAACCCTTCTTTGACTCGAACTATTCCGATAATTCCTATTTTTCTCTTCGCATCATATTTTCTTCAATACTCTCCATGTGTTTTCTGCTTTTTGTTAGCGTTACGGTAGAAATTCAATTTTCTTGTAAACAAAAAATTAAACTTTTTTTCCTAATTTTCCGCCTAAAATTCCGTTAAACATCAATAATTCGCGGATGAAAAACGAATGGAAGAAAGGAAACTCGAGCTCGAGCTCAAGCTATAAATATTTTCTCGCAAAATTTCTCAGTTTTGCTGTAGGTATCGAAATGAGCATTCGCTAATCGCTAATTCAATACGGCAGCAGCAGTAGTAACAGCAGTAGTAGTAGCGAAATCGGCGGCGGAGGCTGCGGTGATGGCTATGCAAATAACACAAATATATTTTTATTCACGTATCAAGTGTTGAAAAAAAAAAAAAAAACGAGAAAATCAGTGGAAAGTTCCAATTTTTCTTTCTTAGAAATAAAATTCTTTCGAAATTTATTTAAAAAATTAAAGAATGGAAAAGGAAAATGCTCACAGCTGCATTTTAGTATGCACGCGACAGAAACTTTAAAAAGTAAAATAAAAAAGTATATGATGCAATAGAAGTAAAAGTGCAAGTAACTTTATTAAATGAATTGTAGTGTTTCCCTGAACTTTACAAATACGACCGATGTACTTTTCCTAGCAAATTTTTTTTCACTTTGTTTTCCGATTCTTTTTGTCACCATTACTGGTTAGGCTGTCTCCACTAGCTACAAGGAATAAGAGGTTTCCAAGCTGGTCGCTCCGATGCCATCACTATTATTAGAAGCCATTCTCTTGTTCATCGTCTTAGTCCATATATTGCTGGTCTCTATATATTCAAAATCTTTTTTGACTGTATTGGTCCAGGTCTTGATTGAACCAACTCGCTTTTGACGCCATCCAGAACAATGAGTTATAGAGTTTAGCATGCAACAAAATATGCGAAAATTCTTGTGGTGGACGACGAAGAACATTCTCTAACCAGTGAAGGCAGCAATCTATCATGGTACTGGTAATGCAAGTGGGAAAGACCTGAAAGACGGTGGATGCAATCACGTGAAATTTTATTCACTCAGCGAATCCGTAAAATGTACCTTGGAAATGAGTGGTCAAAGGAAGATAATTTCTTAATATCTTCCACTCTCATTGGCACGTCTCTTAGCCATATAGCAAGATCGAACGAATGTTTCTCGATTAGATTCAAGCAAAATTAAAATTCAGTTCAAAAACAAAAAATAAAAAATGCAAACTGAAAAGAAAATAACTGCTTTATTCTTATCAAAAGTGCCAACAACTATGTCCTATGATTTCTGTGGCTACTGGCAAAAGTTCGACTCATCTCGGTGCTGAATGACTGAAGAGGATCTCGCATGCTTTTCTATCATCTTCAATAAAAGAGGTTTCATTTTATTAGGCAATAAAAGCAGAAAACAGAAAACATTAAGAAAACATTAGTTAAGCAGAAAACATAGGGATGAAAAAGAAGATATGGTCAATAAATCAGCAATTTATTCTTCCTCAAAATGACCAAATGATAAAAAACAAATAAGAGCAGTTAAAAGATCAACAAGGTAAGCAACAGGTTTTTCGTTATTAATAATTTTAAATAACAAATTTTTTCTAGAATTTACAAAAAATTTTATCATCGTAAAAATGAATAAAAGCAAAAAGTAAAAATAGAGTGCTTTTTTAAAATAATTCATACAAATCAATGGCACCAAACCAGGTCTGCAAAAATCTAACTTATTTTATTTTGTAGAATATCATGTAAACGCGAAAAAAATTAGTAAAAAATTACTGTTTACGATTAGTTTTGCCATTCAATAATAATAAAATTGATGCATAGCGTGTTGACAACGATAACGTTTGAACGGAGAACGATAGATAAGCGCGCTTTACTGCAATCTATTATGTAAATACATTTATTATTATTACTATTACTATTATTATCACAAACTTAAACGAGGAATAATATCAAAGATATAAGGATTTATTTATTATTAAAAAGAAAAATTTCGTGTGAAGACACATGTACGTGCTGGACTGGATGGCCCTCAGCCATCGGTGAGGAAGTAATATATACATTTACGGAAGTAAGAAGATTCTCAGCCATTCCAAATTGGGAAGGAAATTTAATCATAAGCACAATAATCCTATCAATAAACTATTTTATCAGTTAAAAAAAAAAAAAAAAAAAACCAGAAAATATAAATGCGATAGCAAAAATTTGTGACCACTTCTATAAACATACTCTATATATACTCTATTTATGAAACGGATGAAAGATTTGAGGATTATAAAATTATAGAAGCTATGAAATACCGTCGAAACAGCCTTCTTTCTTCTAACAGCTCTCACCATTTCTGGTTAGGCTGGCTCCGCTGGCTACAAGAGTAAGTCGAAAGAGCCTGAGAAGATAACAATTGAATAAAGCATATACGAGCAGTAATCTATGAAAAGATGAGAAGGAGAGATACCAATGAACATAAGCCAATTTCGATGGTAATAATATTATTTTTAAAAAAATTACTTTAATCAAATTGAGAAATTATAGGCTAATAATATTAAAAGTTAATATAATAATTAATATTATAAATAATAAATTAATAAAAGAAAGAATGGACACATTGCTTTGACTAAGAACCACAGGTTCGTTTCGTCAACAGAAGCAATTTCTTATTAAAAGTGTAGGTAATAATGCAGGCGAGTAATAATGTTAAAGGGAACTTACTTGTGTCTCAGTCCTCAAAGGACTCACTAGCGAGGCAGTTGCAACAATCAGTGCAGCTAGCCAAGCTAAAAACTGCAAATACTAGATAAAGAAGTATGAAATAATGAGAAAGAATTAAAGAATTATTACGCAGCACAAGTACGAATGTACTGATGGTCTAATAATAGAAAAACAACACCACTAGCGAAGCAATAGAAGAATGGCTGAATAACAGACAAACACTTTTGGCCAAATAATGGAAAAACCTTGGCTAAGCAATAGAAAATCGTTTAAATAATAAAATATCAATGGACAAACAGAAGAAAAGAACCGCTGGCCCAGTAACAATAAAATATTAGCACTCACCGATTAATAGAAATAGCGCTGGCCAAGTTATGGGAAAATACCATTGATCGAATAATGGAAAAGTACCGCTGGCCGATTAACAAAAAAGTATCAACAGGGGCAGTACAATGAAAATGTGTAAAAATACAAATAAAACTGCCGTCGTAAAAAAGAAAAAAAAAACAAAATGAGATTCAAGCCAAACGTTCGTTTATTTTGTTGCGAACACTTCAACAAACCTTTTCTCTGGCAATCTCTTGAACTTACACTATGTTTTTTCAATTACTCGATTTCTTTAGTCTCTATTAGTCTGTGAGAAGCATTGTGCTTCCTGGATTCACTCATCCCCTCGTTCATAATATTTCGTCGACCTTCATTTCTCTACTGATTATCTATCACAACAATTTTTTTCTCGTACGTATCACGTAAGAAAATCTCTTGTTTCAAAATTTTAGAGGTTTTTATGAAAAAAAGAAAATTCTGTTTTTTTGAAATTGAAAAATGATTCGGAAAACTTTAAAAGCCACCTATGCGCTTTCTCACGGATTCCACATGTGATATATGCAATGCACTTAGCACGTTTCAACATAACATAATAAACGTCTACTATAAGCGTAAATTTCACGTATGACGCACGTATTTCACAGAATTTTTGTGTATTCCATATGTATTATTTATTTTCAAATAGCCCATAATTTTAAAGTAGAAATAGTAAAGAATAAAGAAAAATTATAGTTAAAGGGATTCACTAGAAGTGAACAAAATAAATAATAAATAATTAAATAATATACTAATTATTCAGTGAAAATACTTCACGTTCACGTGTAAAAACGTTTAGTTTACATTCAGTTTCCACGTGGAAAAATATTCCCACTTTTTCAAATAATACGTAAAACTTATTAAGTAAAAAATAATAAACAAATTCGATCTATTTAAGAAGTTTATTTTACGAGGAAAAAAAAGAAAACTGATAACAAACGTTCCCTTTCTGTTAGGCCACGCCCAGTGATGAACAATTGTACGCACAAAAAAAAAGCAACCGAGAACCTGAGACATACAAAACGAACAGATTTCACAAAAAAAGCGAAGTGAATTAACAAAAAAGTTTGTTAATCATCGTTATCACTGTCGATCATTGCTCTCTAATCACAAAAAAAGTTATCAGTCAACTAGTTTTTTATTTTTTCATGAAATATTTTCGTGAGAATAGTTCGCTTTTTTTACTTTTTATCACAAAGAAAAAATCGAAAAGTTCCATAATGGAAATCTGGAATACTGTCGATGTTTTTGGGTATTCCTTCTTTTAGCGACAACAAAATTTTCTCAACTTTTCTCTATAATCGATCCAATTTCTTTTGTTTTTTCCTTTTTTTTCTCTCAAATTCTGCTTTTATTCTTCTTTGAAAAAAATTATTTCCCTTTCCTTAAAAAATTTCATTTTTTTTCCAAATTTCTTATTTTTAAAAAATTTTAATAAATCAAAAAAGATTATTGATTTAAATATGAATGAAAGATTTAATTTTTAATTCAAATAATTTTTTTTAAAAATTATTGAAAATAAATATTAGCAAATTAAAAAAAAAGAGGCGAGAGAAGTGAAAAATCGACTTTAAAAAAATTTTTGAAGCGAAAAAAATCAATAAAATGAATCAATAAATTATTATAAAACTTAAAAAAATTCATAAATAAATGAAAAATATTGAATAAAAAAAAATAATTATGAGAATAAATACGCGCATCGAATTGTTGTTTGCTGCTAATACTATTTTGTGAAAATATTAGAGTAATTCTATCGACATTCGAGGTTAAAGTTCATCGAAAAGATGAAAATGTGGCCAATTTTCTAGTAAAACATAGCCAATTCGTTTAAGCAAAAAAAAAAACTACAAAAGAAATAAAAAAAACGCGAAGAAAAGTGATGAGAATTTACAAAAGATCACTCGTTTACTATACGCATAGTAAACAAATAGTACAAAGTCATTAAAAAATTTTTATTTTTGCGAAAGAAATCCCATTGAATTTTGAAATTTTTCGCCAGCAAAAAACAAATATATCGCTAAGGCCCGAAGCAAAGGCCTAAAATCTAGGCCTAAAGAATTAAAACTAAGAATTTTTGAAATAAATTTCTTAATAAATACTTCTAAACATATTTCAAAATTTTTCATAAAGCAACTCATAAAAATTTATTTTATCAGTTCCTTTATTTGATTTATCACGTTATCTTCACGTTAGGAAATTATTTAAGTGACACTCACTTCACCATTTGTGACTAAACTTACTCCAGTGAGTGTTAGTAAGATAAGAGAGAGTGGCAATATAAGTGTGCCCACCCAAAGCTTCATTCCTGGATAAAATAAATATCGAGCTTCAATCGCCAATTACGATTCTTACAACGAATAAATTGCTTTTGTGAGCGATGAAATAAAGAAGGAGTGGATGAAAATGTTAACTTTGTATTCAGTTGAAGAAATAGCAGATTAGAGCGGATCGCGTAAATTCTGTTTCACATCAACCAACATTTAAGCGATATTTTATCAAATGTTTGTCCGCCAATAATTTAATTTATAACTTATAATTTAGAATTTTTTCTAATAAAAAGCAATAAAAAAGGAATTTTATCAGAAATTTAACAAAAATATAGGAAAAAAAAAGAAGAAAAGGAAACCTTTCTTATAAAAATTCCATTTAGTTTTGCACATTAATATACGAATATACCGTTTCCCCACAATTAATTTTTTTTTTTGTACTTTTTTTCCAAATAAGTAACCTTTGACCTTAAAATAATGAAATAAAAGTAAAAAATAAAAGTGATTATTTAATAAAAATTGGAAAAATTTTCTGGCGAAAACATAAAAAAAAACAACAACAAGAAGAAATGACAACGAAAAATTGGAACATAAAATAATGATCATAGAAAAAAAAAACTTCCAAGATTTTTCAATTTTTCGAGTTTTTTTCATTTATTTTTTTTCATTTATAATTTATATAATATTTCTTTTCTAATAAAAAAAATTTTTCTCTCAAATTTCCTTTTCCAAAAATAATTTGAGCAAATTTTACTTATAATTATTTTACGCTGACTGATTGATAAGACAGCGTGAAACGTGAAACGTTTAAAACGACGATGACGAACAATAGATGACACGTTTAAGAGGTGCAAAGACGGTTCATAATGGGTCAAATTAAAATGAATATAATTTGGAGAATAAAGCAATTAGACGAAATTGGTTGAGTTAAAGTGTATAAGCGAGAACGAGTGGAAATGGACCGCCGAGACGCCGCTTTTCGCTACTTTTTTTTGTCGACTTAATTTGCCTTCCCTACAGCGAAACGTTTCTCGTTCGCCTCATTCCGAACGCTGCGAAACCTTTCGCCGAAGTCACACTACTCACGCAAAAATTGAAATTCGCAGAAATTTAAATTTACTCGCATAAAAAGGAAATAATCGAATCGAAAAGCCTTTAATAATAGAAATATATAATTAAAAATCACTCGTTTTTATTTAATTAATCTAAAAAATAAAATAAATTTACTATTACTAAATAAGAAGTGCGATGAGCGATTCAAAAAGGAGAAAAATGAATAAACTTTTAGATATTAAAAGGAAAATGAGCGGATGAGACGAGCAAATTAGGGCAAAATTCAGACAAAAAACCATTGACAAAATTGTGACAAAATAATTTATTTCATTTATTAGCCAATAAATGCGAAAATAAAAACGTCTGAAATGGAGAAAGGCGATAGGTGGGGATGGGAAAAAACAAAGAGGACAAGAGGGGGAACGAGGAAAGGGAGCTAAGAAAGCGGAGCGGGGGGGGGGGGGGGGGGGGGGGGGGGAATACCACTGAAAAAGCATCATCTTGTTCATCAACGAAATTCGTTCATAGACAACGATGACAACGACAACGACTGCGAAAAAATTTGTGAGAAATTTAGAAATGACAGAGAACAAAAGATAGACGAGAAAAAGAGAGAAAAGATAATGGAGACACATGTAAAAGGTGAAGAGAGTTGGACGACGAGACAACGAATAAAATTTTAAATTTTCTTTTAAAAATTTTTTAATGAGAAAAAAACGGAAAAAAATTTAATAAAAATTAAGTAGAAATAATAGAAAAAAAGGAAAAATTTGACGAAAATGACGGAAAAATCGAAAATCGAATAATTTCGTCCTTTCTTTCGTCATATTGAAAAATTTAACAAATATTAGAGAGTACGTAAAATGAAGAGATTATATAGAGAAAGTAGGTGACGAAAGAGTACGACAAAGGGCGAATTGAGAGAAAAAAGAACATTGAGATCGCAGGAGATTGGAGAGGATCAGAGAGAGAGAGTAATGGAAGAAATTGCAATCGGTTCGTTGCGATAAATTTTTTATAGTTTAAAGGCGTTCTGCGTTCTTTAACACAAAAAAAAATTTCTAAATTTATAGAAAATAATAACGAATAGGGAATAAGGCGGGACTTATTATGATAGGCGGGGTTTTGTGAGGAACATAGAAATAGGTGACCTGATATTAAGAGCGGGGAAATTAGAGAATTAATGGAGACGAGCATAAATCCAATGGAGGAAATTTGTGAAGGAAAAAGAAAAACGTTTAGGGACGCAGCACATACAAATGATCAACTGTCTCACCATTTCTGGTCAGCCAGCGCTTGCACTGCTGGTTGTTTGGCATCGTTTGTTTGTAAGAGATTGCCATTTTGCGATGCAAGTAGCAAATTGGCGAGAATGACCAATACAATTTTTCAACAGATTTAGCCAGTGTGGGGGAGGGGAGGGGAGGGGGATGGGATCGGGACTTGCGCTCCCAAAACGATAAGCGGCAACCACTGATGCCTAAACTTGAGGCGACCAAAGATACGGAAGTCGGAATTAGCAATGTAGGAAAAAAAGAGTGAAAATTGCAGTGAAAATTAAGGCACTTAAAATTAAGGAAGGCACTTTCATGGAGTTTCAACCATTATGAAATGTCACCGTAAAAGGCATGGAAACAAAGCAGAAATGAGTGGATAAACGAGACGGGGCAAGACGAGGGGGAAGGAATGCAGGCGGGGACGAGGCACTTCGAAAATCTATAAAAATGAACATTGAACTTCGTTATCAATGGAAAAAAAAAGAAGAAAAAGAGGAAATCTGTACATAAAATGACCTTGAAATTTTGAACGATAAATCCTTCTTTTAAGTGCACTTTAATCATTTTTTCTTTTAATAAAACAGGGAGAACGAGGAAATGAAATTCAATAGGAGGGGTGGGGGGGGGGGGGGGGGGGGGGGAGGACACACAAGAGGAACCTCATTTTCTCCCCGCAAAAAGGCTAAAGATTAACGAGTACCAATTTTTTTGCACTCTTTTTTAGCAAATTAAGTCAAATAAAATAAAAAGTAGAATTATTATTTAAATTATTTATCGAAATATTATTTGAAATTAAAATGAAATAAAATTAAAATAAAATTATTATAAAAATTAAGTTTTCTTTTAGTGAATTAATGAATTAATAAATGAGTGAATAATAATAATAAAATAAATATGAAAATTTTAGTAGCTAAAATGCAATTAGCTGCTATGGACTATAGAAATGAAAAAATTAATATGGACTATAGAAATAAAAATAGTTATAATAAAGTGTCGTCGACTATATTATATCAATTTTTCTAATGGCTTCAAGCAATTAGCAGCGTAAAAAGAAAATATTTCCAATAACTTAGTCAAGATCAAAGATTACAAATGAGGTCAAAGGTTAACGCATAAACGGTCAAAGATTACTAAGAAAGATTAAAGGTCAACAAGAGAATAGAAAAAAAGAATGGCACTTGCAGAGTACGCAAGTACTTTACATAAAAATTTTTAAAATATACGAAAATTAGAACAGAGAAAAAATATAATGGAATCGATGGAGAAGTGGAGAAACGAAAAAACAACCGCGAAAGAAAAATGTAAAGTCGTGAAAGAAAAAAGAATATAGAAATGGAGAGAGTTTAGAGATTAGCGGAAATATGTGATAGAAATAAGACAAGAAGAATAGACAATGCGGAATGGAGGGAATTAGACAAATTTCGAGGAAGCAAAGAAAAGACTGGAGAAAAAGCTAGAAAATAGAGGAGAAATAGTGTGAGGGAAGAGAGAAAAAATTCAAGTTGATCAATTAGATTGAGATAGAGGAACGGCCAAAGATCAAGTCGGATTGGGCTTTGTTTCCTCCTCCTTGAAAATACGAAGGAAGGAGGGCGTGCGGAAAAGGATAGAGGGGGATTAATGGAGGGACGGTGTGTGACGACGAGGCTACGTGGGATTACGTGGACACGGCGTGACGTGAGACATGAGGGAACAAGTTGGAGAATAGGCAATAGGAAAGAAGAGTGAGATTGATAGACTTTGTTGACTTAAAAAGCGTTGAGTGGAGATGACAGAATTAAACAGATAAAATATCGGCGACGGATAACGAAAAAGTATACTAGAAATATTCTCCAAAAAGTTCGTTTATACAAAATTATATTTGAAAAATTTAATATTTAATATTTACAAAATTTAATATAATATTTTTTAAATTTTTTTTAATATTTAATATATATATTTAATATTTACAATATTTTTTTAATAATTTATAATAGAAAACGTCAACAAAGGTCATATAAATCAGTAAAGTAGCCAAATAAGCCAAATGAGTCAAATGAGCCAAGTGATAAGTGAGAAAAGCTTCTCGCTTTAGGCCATAAAAGTTTCATGAATTAAAAATTTGATAGCTCATTAGACTAAACTAAAGAGCGTACTTGCATTATGAATTACGCGGGTTATAGGTCATCGATCTTTGACCTTTCAGGACACTTGCGACCCATTTATTTATTGTATTATTTTGTATTTTACTATTCACTCGTAATAAACGTTTATTTTTTGCTATAATTAAAATTAAAATAATTTTTTGGAATTTTTGAACGGAAAAATAGAAACCAAAATAAAAGATTATCAATTGATCGATTATAATTTGAATTTAAAATTTTTTGTTGTTCACGTATCGCATAATAAATCGCTTCAATTGTCGCCAAATATTCCATTCCATAACCTTTCTAAAATAAAAATAATGGCAATAGGTACAAGTGCTTTCGTTGTCCAGTGAATTTCACGTCTTTTCACGGCCAAATAAATTTCACATCCTTTCAAATGAATTTCACGTCTTTTCACATTCAAATGAATTCCACGTCTTTTCAAGTCCAATGAATTTCACATCTTTTTACGGTCAAATAAATTTCACGTCTTTTCACAGTCAAATGAATTTTACGTCTTTTCATAATGTCCAATGAATTTCACGTTTTTTCATAGTATCCAATGAATTTCATATTTTCCCATTGTCTAAGGAAGAATATTTATAGAAATAATTTTCAATAAAGAAAAATATTGATAAATTCTAAAATCAATAAAATTTTGCAAAATAAATTAATCCATGAAAAATTGTTTTAAGACGTCACTGGACAACGATATTAAATTATTTAAAAGTTAAAGCATAATGATTAAATTAATCATTTTACTTCGAAATGAAGCAATTTAATTCGATAAGATTAATTTAATAATGATTTTTAATTATTTATAATTATAGAAATTTCTTTTTATAGATTTCATTCTAATTAATTTTGAAAATCTAAAATCTATCGAAAAAAATTCTTTTTTTAAAAGTTTAATATAATAAAAAAATTTTAAATAAAAATTTCTAAAAATCTAAAAAAAAATTTTGAAAAAATAAATAAAAAATATTTTTTTTTATACTTGTGGTCTCCAAAAAAGTGTTTCGTAGGAAGACAGTCGAACAACTTGTAAGCGTTTCAACTGTGGCAAATTTCGAAGCATTTTTACCTGAAAATCGCTTAAAATGCACTTTTTCACTAAGTGATCAGTTTCATTACGATTTTTAGAGACAATTTACCGCAAAATACAACTGGCAACTTATCAGCTGTATAAAAATATGACAGCTAAATAGGCCAACTGCTAAATTCTGGATGGTGTCAAAAAGACAATCGAGACGTAGGCTAAAAGACAAGACGCTCAGCGATACACTTAGACTAATCAGCACGAAAAGGAGGTGACTTTCAAGCGTCTTAGGAACAGTTTATCTTTATAGCCAGCGGAACCAGCCCAGCCAATAACAGTTGTTAAAGGAAGAGGAAAAGCTGAGATATTATTGCCTAGATTATCATCTCTAGTGATAAAATTTGGACCCTGTATCCGACATAAAAAAATGTGAAGGGTCCTATGGATCCAATTATCGCCGAGTAACTTTTTGGCAAAAATCTCTCATTGTTACCAATTAGCCAATGAGACCTAATACAACCATATATAACTGCATCTAACTATACCATAATAATTATTTGTTTATTTATCAGCTGAAAAAGAGTATTAAGTAAAAATCGAAAAAAAAAATTACCTGATGCCAGGTGGAATCCAAAAAAACAAATCGCGAAATAGCACCATATTTATTAATATATTCCTGAAGCGTTAATGCTTTTTGCGATGGATAAACCAATACCTTCAATTTTAAAAAACTTCTATAAAAAATAGCCAATATGTTAGTATTTAAGCTTAACGTTGGCCTAGTTTCAGGTGTGGCATTGAATCAGAAGGCTTGGAGATAAAACAGTGGCAATAAGTAAAAAAAAAAAATCTAAACTATGGCTAGCTGCTTATAAGAAATGATATAAAAATTAACCGTATCAGTGCAATTGTTATAATCGAAATCCTTATCATTGTGATTAAACAGACGTGTTGATAATGGTGATAAAAGTAAACAGTGAATTGAAGTGCTCTTCGAACTTTTCTCTTTTGCATGTTTTATTATATCTATTTTAACAGGCAACTGAAATAAAATTTTTAAAAGAAATTAATTAATCGTCAATAAGATCGATTTAAAATTTTTTGTGATGAGTCGGTAATAAGGATGAAAATCGTTTTAGATATTGCGATAAGTGATAAGGATGATTGCAAGGATGCTGATAAAGAGTTTAAAATTCCCAGCTAAGCTAACTTATTTTAATTTTTCATGTATAAAGAATCACTTTAAAAATCATTATCTAACCTCAATGGTTGGTACCAATTCTTGTACTCCAGGCATATAACGGCGACAGTCGTAGCAAAAATACATTCGTTTTCGTTTACATATTGAACATTCCTGCCTCATTAATCCATCCAGTTTGGTGAATGATGAAATTTTAAATTTCTCCATCCTCAAAAAATTTCCTGTTGCCTTCTACTTAATGTTGAACATCACGGTTTCAGTCTGTGCAGTTTAACGAAAACGAGAAAACTCATTGAGTAGCATTGAGCAATCACTGCGGTCATTTTATAAAACCATCCATATTTCTATTTCATTACCTGACCGAATTTTCTCATCCTAATAGTCAGTGGAACCAGCCAAATTAGAAATGCGCATGGCGCAAGTAGGAGTGCGGTTCAAAAATTTCTATGTTTTCGAATTATATTTCGATTAAAGACGAGTAAGTTGATAGGTAAGCTGGTTTTGAGCTGTTGGACCAACAACCGTTATGCACTCAGACGGTGGAAAAAGGAATGGCTTCTATCACTATCAGCAATGGCATCAGATCGCGCAGCTTGCATACGTAGAGTCTTGTGGCCAGCGTAGTTGGCGTAAGCAATAATGCTGTGAACTGTTAAGTTAAAAGGGTACATGAGTACTTCTGCAATAGCCTACAAATGTTAACAAAAAATATTAAATGTTAACAATTTTCCTCGACTTCGACAAATCCTTTAAAAAACCCAATCCATGCTCCACAAAAAGAGAAAAACCGGTTCATCACCTTTGTCCATTCCTTTACGAGAATTCCACGGACTTTATAAACTCTCAAATCCAATAATTTCCAAAATTCAAAAAAACTAAGAGATACAATAGCTCAATGAGATCTATTGTTGCTCTAATCCAATATTCTACCTTTACAAAAATCTTTTCATTTTTTGATTTTTCTTTTGGGAAAAAATTCCTTTTAGGAATCCGCTGCATTGTGTTTTTTCAATAAATTTCCTACCACGCGGGATCTGTCGAAATCAATTTTTTAAAATATGAAATATAAAAATTTAAATAAAAACTGCAAAAAAAAATTTATTGGAAAAAATCCCACAAG
This sequence comes from Dracunculus medinensis, assembly GCA_900625125.1. Taxonomy (NCBI): domain Eukaryota; kingdom Metazoa; phylum Nematoda; class Chromadorea; order Rhabditida; family Dracunculidae; genus Dracunculus; species Dracunculus medinensis. The sequence continues at coordinate 57,952 of UYYG01001233.1, forward strand.
AATCGATGTGCAAAAATTCAGAAAAAGACAAAACAAAATTTTATAAAATTTTTTACGAAAATAAACAATCCAATCGCTAATCGAATAAAGAATGGTAATATTTATTCATAATGAAGCTAAACTAGACGGTAAAATTCCAAAAAAAATTCAAGTTCAGATGTATCTTCCTCCCCCACCCTCCCCCCTCCCCCCTTCCTTTTCTTACATTCTGCATACTGAATGCGAATGATATTTTCAAGTTCATGCAATAAGGAATGACTTATGGAACACTGCTCATCACTTTATAATACAGTAAAACACGGTAAAGTTTTTTAAATTAAGAAATCCTTTTTCTTAAGTGATAGCCATTATAATCAAATTATTATCAACGATAAGTTATTATCAACCAAAATTTATAGTAACTCCAAGTACAAATTTAGTATTAAATTTAAAAGTGCAATAATGTTTCAACATACATATCAACATATATGAAAAAAAAATTATTTATTTTCCAGCAGTAACTTCAGCGGCACGACGAGCTGCAGCACGTTTTGTAACCATTGCGGTAAAACCACTTTTGATCGTCGAAACCGAGCAGCGACTTCCACATGTTTTACATTCCAAGAAAAATAAACGCGTATCTTTTATAAGTTGTGTATCCGACGAATGACACGTATGACACGTCACGTATTCTTTGATATATTTACGAAGAACACTTTCAAAATGTTTTTGTTGAAAACGTCCCTTAATAATTAAACAATTATTACCATCAACTGATCCGTTCGTACCCAATTCAGCAATTATAAAACGATAAACGTGTTTCGGTTCGCGTTTCAATAGACGACAAATTTCAGCAAAATTCGCGAATGCTGTCTTCTTACTACCAGCTCGCGCAATTTGCGGTGGCTTCATTAAGAATTTCTTTTTTTCATTACCTGTCAACTCGGGATTTTTCTCCTTAATTATATCAAAAATCATATGAATTAGTTCATCATATGTATAATCTGGCCATGCATGTTTTGCGTCAATTAAATTTGATAATTCATCAAATTTTGATAATTTTTCTTCCGCTCCTTTTTCCTCCTTAATCTCATTTTCAGTTGTTGTTGTTGTAAGTGCTGTTGATTTTACTTTCTTCTTTTTTTTCAATCCCAATACAAGTTCCTCACTATCACCTTCAATTTTTTTATTCTCGTCTGTTGCTGTTAATTCTTCCAATATTATCGGCTTTTTCGCTTTCTTTTTCTTACCAGTTAAATCCAATTTTAAACTATCGTCCGCCATTATTTCGAATATTCGAATAGTTATTTCTATTTCAAAATCTGAAGAATACTTTAGTAAAATTAAAATTATCGGTAATTTATATACAAATATTACCCACTGAAAACCTGGATTGCGATTTTTTGCAGCCATAAGGATTTCTTTTTTAACAGAATGTCTACCTTTCGGTCTTAATGATCCGATCGTCATCAGCTGAACTACGAATCAAATATTCTGTCCATTTCACAAAAAATTCCAGATATTTGGAAAATTAGAAAACAAATTAAGACCCACATATTAATGGACAGAAAAATACAAAAAGAACATAAATTTCGATTAGGATAAAAAATTAGATGTATAAATTAGATGAAAATAGGAACAATGTTACACAATCAAAAAAACTACTAACTTCGATATTAAAATTGATAAATTTAATGATAAAGCTTCAATACTTCGATAAGATTTGAAGATGGTTGATACAAAAATAAATTGGAAAAAATTATTCTGCAAAAATAAAAATAAATTCAATATAAATGTATAAACGTAAATGAAAAATATCTCCGGAAATATTTGAAAAACATATTATAAAAAAAAATATTTAAAAATTTAGCATAATTCAAACTATGCAAAAAACAATTTAATATATTTAATTTAATTTATTTAAATTAAAATTATTATATTAATATATTATTTTATTAATATTAATTAATTTTATTAAATTAATTGATAATTAAAATTATTATATTAATATATTATTTTATTAATATTAATTAATTTTATTAAATTAACTGATTGATTGATTATATTAATCAATATAATAATTAATATATTAATCAATATATTAATAAATGACTTTTGAGTTAAATGACTTAAATGAAAAAAATTTAAGGCAAAATTGTTTCCATGTTCCTATCCAATATAAACCGCAAATTAAATCAAACAAATATCGCTTCATTAATAATACCTCGCAAAATAATACCATGAAAAAAGACGGATCAATTTTCTGTAGAAAATTACCAATACTAACAATATTAAATGAATTCTCTTATTTTTTTCTTTTGACGGTAATATTTCTAATTCCACTTAATATTAATGTGCGAAATTTTTTCCAAAGAACTGCTTGCCAACTTGTGGACTTAATGATAATTACCACGAAATGGCGAGAACAAAATGCAAAATCCTCGAACTAGCATTTGCCTTATCAAAAAATTAATCATCAATCCATCAAAGAAGAGATAATTGATAATTTTCGAGAGTTCAAAATAGTGCGTCTTGAACCAAAATCACCGCTGAGGAAATATAAACTGGATAAAGGAATTCGAAAGAGATCTCTTTTCAAGAAATTCTTCTGTACAATAATGAACCACACTGCTCTTAATACTTTTACTTTCATTACTAATAAATAATAGGAAAATGATAGGAATTGAAAAAATATGTGCCCTCAACCCAATCGAACTATTTAAATAATATGAGACGAATGAAGCAAAGCAATTCTTTTCCCAATTCCCAAGCAACAATACTGTGAGAAATCGGCTTACTAGACATCTCTGTGAAAATTTTCATTTCGCTTCTACTGAACAGATTTATTGCAGAACGAGACAGCAGGATACTCATTCAAGCTAGAACCAGACCAGGACACAGCTGTGCTGAGCAGATATTCACGATAAAAAAGGTGTAAAAAAGGTGAGCAACGGAAATATCGGCAGCCCTCCATGTTTCATCACATGTTTCATCAATTTTGCAGCTGCCTTCGATTTAATCGGCACTCGTGCTGTGATGGAATGTAATAATATTTTATGGAAAAGATATTCAACTTATAAACGTGCATATCGGCACAGATCTGTGGGAAACTGATAGACCGTTTTAAAATAAGAACTTACGTCCGTCAAGATTCTTTCCTTCTCCTGTAATATTGCGATGGACTGGATAAAGCACAGCATTTGTAAGCACTTAAGAGGTTCAAATCATTCCAGAGCATCATATCATAGATCTTGAATACGCTGACGATGTAGCCCTTTTTACTCATTTTGCAATTATGACGAAATTCAAACAATGCTAAACAATGTGTCGGCAAGTGCAGCGAGAATCGGACTTAGGGTCAATGTAAATACGAAAGCCTTCTCGTTTTGTAAACAAGAAGCTAATAAAATGCCTAAATTATTGCCGATGGAGTGTCCGATTTTAAATATCTTGGATCCACTCCCAGATCGCCAGACAAAGAGTAAAAATATAACCAGGACAACGTTAGCTAGAAACATGCCCTTCTGGCTAATAAAATCCTTAAGTCCACGTCTATATAGCTGCGATTCGCTCAATCATGCCATACGGTTGCGAGATATGGCCAACGAGAGTGGATGATATTAGGAAATGGAGGATATTAGTAAAAAGTGGAGGATATTGGAGGCCCTTGTCCACTCATTTTTAAGATAAATTTTAGATTTGCAGAGTGGATAAAATCTCATATGATCGCACCTATCTTCGCTCAAGTATTAATACCATTCGCTGATTAGGGCACGTTCTTCGTCGCCACCAAAGGAATTGATACTTATTTTGTTATTGGCTAAATCTTTTGAAAGACGGCGTCAGAAGCGAAGTGGTCCAATGAAAACCTGGACTAGCGTAGTCATATTCACTTTGAATGCATAGATGGACCAACAGTATATGGAACCAGACGACAGAAAAAGGAATGGCTTCTCCTACTGTCAACAATGGTGAGATTGCGAAAAATGGAAATATTTTACTCTTCATTCTAGCCATTGTAATGATCAGCCCAACCAGTAATGATGATGGCCGTTAGAAGAAGAGCTATAATGCATTTACATAACTTTATTCACCAAAAATTTTTTGTGATTCGGCAACTAATTTGGGAAAAATCCATGAATAAATATATTTAAAATAACCATAAATTTTTTCAAATACAGAAAATCGAAAAACGAAATAAACGGTTTTCTTTAGAAACAAAACCAAAAACCGAATATTATTTATTTTATTCGAAAATAATTAATATTAGAAAAATGATCAAATTGTTGCCAAATTGAAAAAAATCAATCAAAATAAATCGAAAAAATTTACTTCAGAAATCGAAAAAGATTAACGTCGACAGAAGAAAAACTTTTAAAACAATAAGCGGAAATAAAAAGTTTTGGATATTACTATAAGTGCTATTAAACTAAAAGAATAACTATAAAATAAACTTAAAAATTTATGGAAGAATGTTATTGCTATATTAACGTTTCATGAAATAGAATTAAAAAATAAACCAATATTAATAAATTAAATTAGATTAATAAGTCGAAAAACACTGCAATAATTCCAAAAAATATAAAAATAAAATGATATACAATTCAAAAAATATTCCTATAAATTGTTATAAATTTCCCTATATTACTTTTAGATTTTACAGACTAAACTAACTGGTGATAAGAAATCAATCTTTCTAACCATACAATCAAATATTTAAAAATTAATCATTTCGTAAATATCAAATACATCTAAAGCAATCCATTTCGCTCGTCGCTGGGAAAAAAATAAATATAATTAGAATAAAGTACTATTGTGTTATACAGGTGGAAAAATCGCAAAGACCGATTAAACTACCAAAAGTAAGGTTCTAAAAATGAAAATGACAAAGTAATATAAAGCAAACCAACTGTTCACCTTACGCAAAGTCATAAGAACAAATTTAAAAAAGGAAAAAATTACCCAAAAATGAACTTAAATATTATAGGAAAGAACTGATTAAAATTTAATTGTTCAAATTTTCTAAAAGAACTAAGATTTTATAGGGAATACAATCGTAAAAAATTTAAAAATCATGGAATAAAGTAAATTTTTAAATATTTAAAATTGTGACAAAAACTATCGAAAAAATATCGAAGAATTACTATCGAAGAAAAGATATCGAAGAAAAAATCGAAGAAAAAAAATCGAAGAAGAAGAATTGGAAAATTACTTCTAAAATTATAAAAGAAACCCATAAAAAAGAGCTTAATAAGATTTTTTTCTATCCACTCAAGTTCCTTTATGAGAAAGACATCAAAATACTGAGATAACAGATAACATAATCAATAAATCTTCAAATCATGCCAAATAATCATTTCGATATAACATGTATAAAACAATTAATGCATGAAATAACCAAAGAAATATACTAGATTCAAAAGAAAAATTTACTCTTGTAATGTGATTGACCTAAATTTTGGTAAAGAGCTCATTATTTAAATAAGTAATGGAAAAAAATATAAATTGCACGAAAATACAACTGTTGTAAGCAACATTCATGTTAGCGTTTTTTTCTGGAAAAAATAGAAAAGATACGCCACTTGGAACGTCGACGATCAGATGATGACGCTGTTGATCGACTTAATGATGATGATACTCGCTTATCACGACTAATTGCACGATATTTGTCGCTGCCATTTGAAGAGGAAAGTGAAGTTATAGTACGCACACCTGAAATCTGAATATCATTGGCAGAAAAAAAAATGGGCTGAAGCTTTGCTTTGTAAAAGCAAATATATAAAAAGAGAGACCCTTACGACCATTCCGAATTCATTTTTCTCGATAAATCTAATTTCTACGAAGTGTGAAATCCTATATATATGCCTATATGCCTATATGCTATATGTCTTGTGCTATTCAATTTGCTCGCCAAATAATGACCAGTTCATAAAAGCAAGAAATATTTTTGAAAATATAATTTAAGGTTTATATACAGAAAACATAGAACATAAAATGAACCTTTCAATGATCCCTCGCCATTTTCATTATCGGCGGTTAATATATTTTTCGTATACGGTCGAAGTAACATTGAACGAAAACTATTTGATATAGGATTTTCTGAACTGATCCTGAAATAAAATAAAATTTATTTCTTATCCCAGTAGTGGAATCAAAGCATTGAAATTCAAAAATTCAATTAACTGGTAAATTACCAAAAATGAATAGATAAAATCTTACTCGTCATCAGACTCATTGGCTACATCATCCGAAACTATTTGTTTCATTGCATCAAATAATGCTCTGATATGGAAACGATCGGCATTTGACTGATCAATTGCATCACTGAAATGAGCAGCTCGAAGGTTAGATATGGCACCTTGCGAAGATATTCCCTGGAAAAAATCTAAGCTAGATCAATTATGCTACTATCAAAAGTTTCCTTTTTTTTAATTTTGATCATCATAACAAATGAAAAAAGTAAAAATGGCATTAAAATATATATATATATATGTATATATATAATATATATAATATATGCATTTGTTAAAAAAATTTACTCACTCCAGTTGAGCTATACGAAGTTTTATTTATAGCTGCAGATGAAGATGGACGAGAATATGAGCTTTCATTTGTCAGATGTATTGCAGTATCTTCGTTCATTAGAAATAATTCGATTTCACCTTTTTCTAAAACAAATTGTAAAAGAACCACGAAAAACAATTGAGTGATGAAGAAAAGAAATGTGAATAAGTATTTATTGCTAGATAAAATGTACATTTTAAACGAACCTAAATTATTAACGACATTCAGATTCGAAATCTGATCAGAAGGTGAATGTGATACTTTACGTATATTTCGTCTACCGCTGCTATATGATGACGTATTACTAGCTGCTCTCCCATGTAACTTTCCAATTTCGTAAGATGAATTAGCATCGTCTCTGCAATCAGTATAATAAATAACAATAATAAGTTTAGCAAGAAACAACTACTTACTGAAAGTATATGCTAAAAAATATAAAATATATGCTAAAAGTATGTGATAACGATAAGAATTGTTTGAAATTTTATTTCTCAGAAAAAAAATATATAAAGCAAAAATAATTAAAAGATGCATACTCTAAATGAGTGGGCAATGAATCCTGATTACAGTGACTGTAATTAGAACGGTCTTCTTCTAGAAATTACTTTTTACTTGAAATTACTTGAAATATTATAAATATAAATTATTTCGAACAAAAAAAATTCTATCGTAAGCAATACCACGCCATAAGCTAAATAATTAGAAAAATATGATCGAAAAAGAAGCTTACAAAAAAGAACCTGATTTATGTTGAGGATCACAAGCAAATAAGGCTTGGTGGGATGTTGGACTGACATCTCTGTCCTTGCAACAAATCTGATTTGTGTGACGCCCACTCGCACTATCAGATAAAGACTTTGCATCAATAACTGAACCAGCTAAGGCTACCGTACTAGCTATTTCTTCGCAATAACTAATAGCTTCCTGACCAGAGCAAATCGTGTGAACACTCTGTAATTCATTCCAGAATATTGTTTGATAAAACCATTTTTCGCATACACCAACCCAAAAAGAACGAAAAAATAAAAAAATATATTTAAGTATAATAAATAAATATATTTACTATATATATTTATAAATATATATTTAAGTAAATTAAACCTTATCATCACAAAATTGAGAACCGGCCATCGCTTTCGTACTGGCCTCTTCGTAATTGCATTTTTCTCCAAAACTTAAAACACCTTAAAAAGACCTATTAACAGACTTCTAGAGTCGAAAGATTAGTTAGGAAAAAAATTATTTCTAAGAATACAAAAAATTCCATAAAATTCATGGATTCAAACCTACAGTAAACTCCTACAATAAAGTCGGTACATGCATACTTAGAGGCAAGATTATAGAATGGCACGTTACTTCGATTAAGATCAAGTATAACAGGTCGCACCCTTCAGATGGCAAATTTACTATCAAAAATAATATCTGGGCAGTGCTGTGATGTACCTGTGTATCTCTAAAGAATTCTCAGGAACAAAGGATCTCCACTCTAGTAGCGCCAAGTTAAAAATGGTGCATGTCGTTTAAAAAAAAGAAAGGAATAAAATTCACAATATAGCTATGAGAAAGAGAAAATAAAAAATAAAAAATTTTGAAAAAAACGACAAGAAATATAAAAACCTGATTCAATACTAGGTCTTCGACGACAAAGTTCTGCCTTAACGCGAACAGTAGTATGAGTTTGCTGAGATGATAAACCGCTGTTGATTGAAACACCTGTTATTAAAGAAGTATCGTCAAAACGTTCAATTTCGTTCAATAAACGAGATTTTTCTTGATTTCCTGAAAAAATTTCGATTACGCCTTCGTTTTGGTGAATAAGCAAACAGTTAAGCAATTAGCTCTCACCATTTCTATTTCTAGTAAGAATAGTTGATAATACGATTACAAATTTTTAATGGTTTGACGAATAAAGTACTGAATCTGAATCGCAAGCATAATTTTTTTGTGGGTTAATTCTTACCACCAAGAATCGAATCCCTAATGCTAACGCATATCGAACTCGAATATCCTATCTTTATTCCATGTTAACAGCACAACTCTATTAAATCATGGTTGTAGTTTTCATTAATGCGTTAATGATAAATACCGTTCAGATCATGCCAGATTTCTTCATCATCAAGTTCATTTCGATCAGAAGATGATGAAGCTGCACCAACACCACAACCACCATTTCGACATAATGAAAGAGGAACAACACCATAAACATAAGCAAGCATTATTGGCACACCCACACCTACAAACAAATCTTTAGGAGTAATCTATTAATTTATAAATTGCAATATATAAGGATTTAGAAAAAAAGCTCACCAACTGCCATTACAGCTAATACCGGACTAACAACTAAAGATCCAATAACACTTCCAGCTGTTAATAAACGACGACGCACTCTGGAATGTTGAGCAAAACGCTGATTGACCTTTCTAAAAGTAAAACTAGGCCAATCAATTCACCTCATCAAATGCAACTTAATTGAATGATTAAATGAAATGATCTTTTATTTGAATAACAACCAAAAAGAACTAAATAGATGTGGTGGGGTCGACTATAAACTATAAAATTCTACCTTCCAACAAAAACTGGAACGCCGAAAATGATGCCAGGTATTGCAAGACCAGCAATAAGAGCAATTCCAACTGGAGCTCCAATAAGTGTTCCAACCTGCCAGAGTAGCTTTTTTTTTCTAGTCCATGGTTTTTTTCCCCAAAATGTGCATCCAGTTGGACTAAAAGTATTTCTATAAAAAATTTCAAAAAAGAAAATTATAAAGAAAATAATTTCTAATCACGTGAATTACTAATCACCATTTTTATACGAATTCTAAGATTAAAAAATATTGTTGAATATCTATCTATAAAAGGTGGTATGTTATGAAAAAAATGACAAACACTTCAGAAAAGGGAGAGAAAATAAATTTTTCGATATTAAGAAGCATGAAAACCTCAGATAATGAAGATCATTGATTTCTCTCAAACACAACCAGCAAAACTGTGCACTGCACATCGCACAAGCCATATGGTTGCACGATCCATCATCCAACTTAACTATATAAGTTCGACAACGAGGACAAGGCTTTATATCACCACCTAAAAGCTCTTTCAATTGTTTTAAAAGCATAAAAGAAAAGCGATAAACAATCAAAAAAAAAATATCTATAATTTACGTTTCAACTGGTTCCCGAAAGACTGACGGTGACGTCGTGGAACCGTATTTCTTAATTTTCGACCACGTTCACGGCGCGCTTCATCACAAGTTTGACTAGCATGCCATGGACCTTTACAATGATAGCAAAAAAGTGTACCACATTTCTCGCAGTGTAACTCAGGACAAGCTGCACACGATGTTGCAATAACAGCATAACTAAAATTGAAATTAATAATGAAATAAGATAATTTGGCACATCAAATTTACTTTACTTTATATGTTTCATTTAAATACTGATGCCAATTTTCTATTAACACACATTATTTTTGATTGAATTCGCTATATGCAATTGTTTCGACAAAAGGTCAAGTGGGAAAAGAGATACTTAGGTTTCAATATCAGTGCTGTTTGTTTTGAACCGAGATATAATTATGCATCGAAAATTTCGAATAAAAAGCCAGAAAAATGACAAAGTGAAGCTTGATGTTATGCAACACAATATAAACATCAATAAAATAAGTAACCAACGTGCAGTCTGGTGCTGGACACCAACGTGTATCAGGATCTGTCATCAAAACTCGTCTAAGAGAAAAGTTTTCATATTTTTCTATTAAATCAGGATGTTGAACCATAAGTGAGTAAATATCAGTGGGATGTAAGAATTCACTACATTCCGGACATGTTATTTGCACACGACTTTCCATTATTTCAACTTGTAGATACTAAAACGTATTTACTTTTATTTCATAACTGAATTTCTTATCATTATTTTCAATGAATAATACAACAGACTGATTGAAGTGGCAGATAAAATGAAAACAGTTAAATAAAAATGATTACAATGCAGATAAAAATTTTACATTTGTGCAAAAATACCAATAAAATGCTTATTCAGTCAAAATCAAACAGACGACTTAGCAAAATGTAATCATCTGATGTTTTTTATGTTAAAATGAAAACTTCAATTTAAATTTAATTATGTTTTTTCTTAAGTTAAAAATCTTAGAATAGAAATACCTTAGATTGAACTACTTACTTGTACAAGACAACTTTTACAGGAACGATGATTACAACAAGCCAATTGGGGGAAATTCTTCTCCGATTGACGAATAAAACACAATGGACATTCTCGCAATTTTTTCGCACTGTTCGATGTATTATTTTGTGAAAATTGTGCAGGGCGTCTTACAGTGGGTTGCGCAGCAACACCATCATCATTTGAATGTATACGAGGCTCATTAAAATCGCCATCAACGCGACAACCAGAATCAAGGTCTAAATATTCATAAATAATTTATTAAAAATATTCGTACTTCAAATAAAACTAATAAGCTAATAATTAACTAAGTAATTAAATGATTAAAAAATAAACTAATAAACAGTTAAGAAAAATGCAAAACGCAGAAACAAACCGCTGTTTTCTATGACAACTGAATCGACCGAATGAGAATCATCGTTGCTTAGCGAACGACTTGTTTGTAATGTACTACAATTGATCTTATCATTTACCTCAACTTGTCCGCAATATTCGCCGACATTTAACGATTTTATATCAATAATTGAACAATTCATGACTTTTCTTTTTAAACATTCGTTTTTTGATCCATCACTAAATCTGCAAAAAATATTTATCTTAAAATTTAACTGTCGATAAAGTCGAATCAATTCTAGAGATCCACCTACATACATACATCTCCATCGATACGTCAACCTATAGCGAAAGAAATTCCAACATCTAGTGCAGAAATTATATCTGTATTATCTGTATCATCCTAATAATCGATAATTTTTTTTTTAAATTATCTTCAAATTTGTCTTTTTTTAAAATTTAATTATTTTTTTTAAATTTAATTATTAATTATCTCTATTTTTTGTCCTTGACGAGTCACGATTTCAAAAATCCGCGTGGCTGCTAGAGACCTACCTATATCTTTATTTCCAAGTGATTTTATGATGAAAAGGTCAGCCCTCTTTGACGCGATGTTCGTCCATTCCGACACGCATGCTACTTCTGACCCGGTAGTAAATGCGATAAATATATGATCCGGGCAATACAACGATAATACATAACGATAATACAACGATAGTTCCAAAACACAAGCATAGAACTTGCTCGCTAACCGACAAGTAAAAATCCATCAAAACCCGTCAAGGGAGGTGAGAACCTATCCGCTAACATTTTTTAAGCGTGATGAGGAGGCGAGCTGCTTGGAAAATCAGAGTGGTTATGGATTTTTGCAAGCCTAGCAATCACTGTCCACATCGTTTCTAAATACCACGTAGACGTGGCTTATTTATCGTCTTTCTCAAGTTGGCTCTCGAGTAATTAAACTTGGTTCCGAGCAAAGATATTAGCTATATTATTGTGATGTCTCGGATGACTCAGTGCGAAATGGCGTAGCGATTGTTATGTCTGCAAAGGCTCGATCAGCTCTGATTAAATGGAACCCAGTAAATGACCGTATAGCCTACGCGCGTTTCAAAGGAATTCGGCAATATTTCAGTCATCAGTGTATATGCTCCAACTTTATGCTCAGATGACCGCGATAGGGATAAGTTTTATGCGGAGCTTCAACAATATTCTTACAGAAAGGTGAAATGGTCATAATCAGAGGAGATGCACGCCTAGTACACGATAATTGTCAAATATGGCATCGGGGCCCAGTGCACCAATGGAGAATGCCTTCTTCATTATAGTTTCTTACTTCATTATACTTCATTATACTTCTTTCGGCATAGGAGGAAACATCTAGTCACATGGAACCAATATTTCAATTAGATTGATTATATATTGGTCAGCCATTGCTGGAAGAGTTCTGCACTTGATAGTCGTTCTTATTGAGGTACTAAAACTGGCAACGCCATGGATCAAATCTATGGTTCAAGTCAAGATCCGTACAAAATTTACGACAAGTCGTAAGAAACAACGCATCCCAAGAACTTTCAGTTATCTGAAATTCAAAATTCCGGGAAAAATAAGCGCATTTCAAACCGTATTACAGAAACACCTCAGTGAAAAGAACACGTCAATATCTGACACCTCTGGAAAGGCGAATGAATACTGGTCCCAACTAAACATACCAAAAAAAGTCAGCCACATAGTTAGATGTCGGAAACAACTGTCCAATGTCTGAAAAAGCTGCCAACGACCGAATGTCACAAGATCATGACTATTGTGTTACAACGACAGCAGCGCGGCGAGAAATCGCTACTAGAGCGATATGGCCTTGAGAATGGAGGCGACAGCTCAAGTAGATGAAAACAAGAAACTATTTCGCCTTCTTCACAAAGCAATTATAACTCAAGAAGGGATTAGTGAAAGTGTACAGGATATTAATGGCCTATTAAGGATCCCCTGAGAAAATGGAAAGAATTTTTTGGTGCTAAACTTATCCACGTTGGACGCCAACTGATTCGTCTGTCAGGCCATATGTCTGCAACATCGAACCACCAACAAAAGAGAAAATAATCTCTCTAATCCATAATCCATAAGCATACTCTAATAAAGCTCTCGGAGATGCTTTTCGAGCCCAACTCTTCAAATGTTGTCCATTATCGTTCATAACTCAACTTCAAAAAATGTATTTTCTGGTACAAGAAAATGAAATAATACCAGAAAACTGAAGCAAAGCAGACGTACAGAGGAATTAGCCTACTAGACATCTCCGGAAAAATTTTCGCTTCTCTTCTGCTAAATAGACTAAATGCTAAATGGCAATACAAGATAGCGGAATGTATCCTAATCAAGTTGGATTCACATCTTGACGAAGTTGTACTGACCAGATATTTAAGATAAGAAGGATGCTGGAACAAATACCAGCAACTCACAGTCACTTGCTTTATCGATTTTGCATCTCCCTTCTCCCTTCGATTCGATTGATAGAGCAGCGCTGCGAAAAGTGATGGAATGTGACGATATCCGAGAAATCATTCAGCTCTAAAGGCATTTTATCAGCATACCCTGGAACAGATCTGTGTATTTGAGGAATTGACAGACTCCTTCGAAATAGGAACTTGCATTCGTCAAGGTTGTATCCTTCCTCTACGATATTCAATTATGCAATAGACTGGATAATAGGCATCGCTTGTCGGTACTCAAGAGGTGTGCGAACCAATCCACAGCATAGCATCACTGACTCTGATTGTAGTTCTTTTTGCTAACAGTTATGGGGAAATGCAAATAATGTTAAATAATGTGCCAATAACTGCAGCGAGAATTGGGCTCAAAATCAATATAAACAAAATGAAAATTTTCGTTTTATATGCAAGATGATGATAAAATACCTATTTTTATCAATTCATTGCTGGCTGAGGAAGTGCGCGACTCTTGGATCCACTTTATTCCGAAAGCCAGGCAAAGGATGAAAAACTGCAACTGGGATGACAACAGCCAGAAATATGTTTTTCCCGTTGATGAAACCTTTAAGAAAAACCGTCGCGAAATCACCATAAAGACGAAAATTCGCGTCCATATAACGGCAATTCAGTCGATCTTGCTATAACCTCGAAAAAGGGCCAATGAGAGTGGAAGATATTAAGAAACTATCAATCTTTGACTATTCTTTTCTAAGATACATTTTACGGATCCGTCGAGCAGATAAAATCATAAGTAATTGTATCCACCTTCACTCAAATATCACCTGTATTAATAATGTTATCATAGAGCGTTGGTTAGGGCACGTTCTCCACCACAGGAGTTCAGCATATTTCGCTTTGTAATGGATGGGGTCGAAAGCGAGAAGAGTCAAACATAACCTGGACCAATACAACCAGGAAATATTTAGAACATATAGGGGGATCAGCGATATATGAAGTTAAACGATGGAAAAAGGAATGGCTTCTATTGCTACTAGCGTCGGATCGAGCAGCTTGGAGACATCCTATCCTTGTAGCTAGCGAAGTTAGCCTAACCAGTAATGGTGAGGGTTGTTAGAAAAAGAATAATTGATAACCAATCACTGATAAGTATGAATACATTCGATAATCAAAGCAAAAAGATTAAAAAATAGAAATGATAAAGAGCATTGAAGAAAATTTTCGATGAATCAGAAAATTTTTTTCTTAGTCCATAGATGAGTATGAATAAGAATAAACCTATCCCGATAATAATTTTTTATGATTAAAGCCTATCTAGAGAAAGAAAACAGCGTGCCGTCCGTCTGATTACAAACGAAATCAGACAAAGAAAAATTTCTATAAAAATAAATATAGAGGAATTATAAGAAATGGACAAACAATATATGATTGTTAAGAGGGGAAAAAAAATGGAATTAATCAAGCAGATAAATCATATGATTTTAACAAATCAATAAAAAATCGCTAATTTTAATCCGAAATATTTATTTGCATCTTATTATGATTCAACTCACTAATTCTACATTAAAAATTGATTATCGTATCATTAAAAATGAAATTCGAAAGGTACTATAAATCCAAACTCATTTATACATACCTTACATTGTTATCCTCTTGAAAATGTGGACTTTTGGCCAAAATTTCACAATATTTTGATCGTTTTAAATCAGCAGACGATGACGATATGCACTGTTTCGATGTAACTAACTGCTTATCGTTATTGATGGAGTATTTCAAACGTTTTTTACCTTCTAGCGCCGTAGGAATTCTTTTACGAGTAGATGGTGCCAGTTCAAAAAGAGAAGTAAAATTAAACCGAGTACCATCATGATATGAATATTTCCGTGCTTTACCTAGAAAAAAAAGCCGAATTTGTGTAAAAATTTTCAGTAGCGATTCTTGTTCCTTGACAGCAATGATTAAAAAAACCTGTTATCAGAAGTGAAACCTTGGAAGTTGCTCTATATTTATACCTTACATTTTATACTCTATTTTATTCTTTTTGCTGAAATATTTTGAGGATGGACAAAAAATTACTCGAAAATATAATTTATTGACCTCGCACATAAGAGATATGAGAATTAAGGCTGGCTTACTGGTCGTGTATACCAAAGGATATAAAAGACAAGAAGATAAAGGTTGAAAATTCTACTTCGAACCATCCAATAAAACAATTACAAATAATTAATTCACGCAATTCTGTTTTAATTTTGATTATATTCGATTAATATTTGATTAATAGATAATTATTACTTGAAAAAAATTTTAAAAAATCATCTGACTTTCTTGTAAAATAGAAATATCATCAGCGAATTTCACCGAATCACTTCGATCATCGAGTAAAGAGGATGATTCTTCAATTATTTCTTCACCTTCCACGACTGTTCCTAATGGATTTTTCGAATTCATGACGACCTTTCGTCATACGACTATTCGTTCATAATTTTTCCTTTAAAACATCCTAAAAGACGAAATGAACGAATTTATAGAACAAATCAAATAACTTTAAACATAAAAACAAAATTTTATAGATAATAATTTTAAAATTTTACTGATTATTTTAGATAACTTTAAGTACCACTAAAATTCAACCAGAAACATCTCAAAACTATGTGAAGTATTATTAAAATTTTTTCTTCCTAAAGAAGCAGCGAAGAGAGAAGAAAACAACCCTCAACTTAAAATGAAAAATGATCAGAAACAATTTTTCCATAAAAAAAAAACACGACTACTTTTATAAAAAGCAACTAAAGCATTGGTCCTTAACCATCGTTTTGAGCGTTTTACTTAAACAAATAACATAACAGACAAATCTTATATATGAGTTTTTTTTCTTGAGTAAAGGAAAAAAGAAGAAGGAATGGATTTTTTTTCGCATTTTAAGCACCAAATTTATCGCGCGAAGAAATGAAAAAAAGAGGAATCTAAATGCTAATAAGGCGCATAATTTTATCACTGATTACACGAAATACAACGCAATAGAACAATTTTTAAACCAAAAAAACCCCAAACAAAAGACGCGCCAACATATGTATCATCTTGTTTTAATAACAAATGTTTTTCGCAAAAATATTATCGATAATCAGTCTACTGGAGGCGAATAATCCGTTCGGGAACCAGTCACGGTTCAAAAATGTATTTGAGGTTTGCATAATTTCACAATTTTTCTCTGTGAGTGTTGGCTGAAGTAGGCAAGAGGGTCGGAAACTGTGGTGCCGCGTTCATTGATCCCGAGGAGTGTAGATTGGTATATCGATTAGCATATGAGAAGCTCAAACTCATAGTTGCCTTAAACTGTTCTAGCTGAGATAAGAAATGACGCTGAAAATTTTACAGCTTTTTTCTCCGTATTTTCCAGTAAGGTGTTCTGCCAGGCTTAGATTATATTTCATCCTATCTCAAGTTGTTCAGGTGAGAGGTTACTCATTCAGCGAATTGGCATCTGAGCCCCTAAGTGAAAAATAAGTATTGTCTTCGCCTACTCTGGTTCTACCGCATACGCACAGCAGTAATCTAAAAATGGTACAGTTTTAGGAGTTCATTAAATATTTTTCAAGTTCCAAATCATAAGAGATTTTTATTTATATTCTCTTCAATTTTTTTCTGCCCAAAAAAGAAATTTTTTGCCTACTTATTCCAGTAATATAATAAAATAAATGATTCTATAAGGAGTTCCCCAGGTCTAAATTTGGCTGTAGCTAGCGAGAGACCAGCTGCATCGCTTCCAAGTAACCCCTTGGCAAAAATTTCTATGATCACCAGCTAAGTTAACTGGATCAGTAAAAATTTTTTTTCCTTAAAGCTGGCCACTTTCAGTGATGATTTTCTGATTTAGGTTAATTTAAGTACCATTAGATGCCTATATATATCCATTGTTATCGCAACATTATTTTGGCCTTTTTTTTATCACTACGAATCTTCCTTATTGGTTTGAGTATCGCTTTAAGAGATTTAATAATAATATTAATTAAATTTAAAGTTATAAAATTATAAAATAAATTATAAATTTTAAAAAATAAATATAGATATAATAAACATAAATATAAATATTTTAAAAAGTAAAATCTGTCTAACATATAATCATAGGCCTAAGATTGATAGGCCTAGGTGTGGTTGATGTTGAAAAAACTTTGTGGCCAATTTTATTTAGCCAAATTCGATGAACTCGCTGCCACAACACTATTTTAAAAATTGCTCGAAGGCACAAAGGTATCCGCTTCGAATAAACAAAATTTTAAGATTTCAGTTTTTTTCCAATTTCAATTAGCAATTAAACAAAAATATAAATCTCAAAAATTTTAAAGAATAGAAAAAACTAGTAAATTAATCGCCTCGGGCAAATTACTAATTTTTATTGAAATTATTTATCACCCATCAATCATTGAACTATAGTAGTTAATCTATTAAAAAATTTCATTTATTTATTGCTTAGATTCAGAAAAACCTTCATCAACTAAGTAATAAATTTTTTTATAATAATTCGTTAGAAAGGAGATTTTTGAGGATTTGCATAAAGCAACTGATTAATTCACTGATTATTTTCTGTAATCCTAGGATTTATATCCTTATTTGTGAACTGAAATTTTTCTTGTAAGGTATGTTCAAATAATAATATTTTTATTCCTTTAGGTTCATTTTTTAAGGATCGACATTTTCAATTTTTTGTGCGCAAAGGGTACCACAAAGTTTTCTAATTTTATCTTTTTAAGCATCATCGCGTCTAGGTTTATCCTGGAATTCATGCATTAAATCATATAGGATCATGCATGATGAGCTATACCATAAGTCGGTCCTCTGATGTTTTTTAGCTTCAATTGTTTTCAGGTTTAGTTCCATGTTTCTGTTTTTTATTATATATCTTTTATTATATTTCATATCTTATCTTAAATTTTATTTTATTGAGAATTTTAATTGGTATTTCGAACTTCGATTTTTTTGAAAATTATTCAGAAAAATTTAAAGAACGAAGAGATTTGGTGATGTACTGCTGGCGAACTACGCAATTTGTTCTAAACATATCATTAAATCGTATTTTTAAATGAACAGAAATGAAATTCTTATTTATTATTATTTTTTTATTTTTATTTCAATTTTTATTGTTATTTATATTATTATTATTTTAAATTAAATTATTATTTTTCAATGCATTTCCTTTATATATTTATCATTTATCATTTTTCTTTGCATGTTTCCATTTTTGCTTATTTCATGATTTTTTGTCAGAAAATTTTCGCAAAACGCTTTAGGTTTTAAATTTAATAGATAATTTATAAAATCCATCTTTCAGCCATAAATCCACATCAAATAGCGGGAAAATAAGGCTATGGGAAAATTTTCCATGATTTTGGTCGGCGCCTTTCATTAAAAATTGTTTATGAAAAAATTATAAAAAGTGTTGCAAAGAATTATTTATCAATTATTATTTATTATTTAATATATTATGAATAACGGAATGATTTCGATTTTAATAGAATTTTTAACAAAATATATATTGTTTAAATAGGGGGGATAGAATGGCTTAGTGGGTTGTTGCAGGAGCGCCGATGCTGAGGTTCGATTCCTCTCAGGAGTAAACGTGTACAAAAAACCGGATAATGCTGGTGACTCACCTGTATTTCTATCGCCAAATGACTCCATGGCATCTTGCTCAAGCCAGTGGAGTGAATTTAACCAGTAATGCAAGGATTCTTAAAAAAAAAAGTTGTTTAAGTAAAATGTTCAGAGCCCATTATTTTCGGAAGCCATGGAGAGATTCCGACACTTTAAACATGGTTAGAAATATTCATCATTTGATGTTGGGTTATTCTCGCATCTCGCATTTTCTCATTTCACTCACGTGGAGCATACGTGTATTCTTTGTGGGATCATGATCATGACTGGATCATGATTATTTGCTAAAATGCTTTCCAATAAGCGATTCGATGATACTCTTAAGATTTTCTACTAATTTCACCAATTTTACTGATTTTAAACTTTATTCCGCTCTGAGGGACTAAAAGCTATTTTTTCGGTAGGTTTTTAGGTATTTTTGGAAATTTTTCATTGTTCAAATTATCCAAGTTCCAACAAAAAATATAAAGGAGCGAAGGAAATGGTGAAGAAATACAACCGAAGCAAGTAGTTTTTTTATTTGTAATATATCATAAATTTTTAAGCATTTATTCGTTTCTATTTTGGGATAACTCATAATTTTTGCTAGAAAA
This sequence comes from Dracunculus medinensis, assembly GCA_900625125.1. Taxonomy (NCBI): domain Eukaryota; kingdom Metazoa; phylum Nematoda; class Chromadorea; order Rhabditida; family Dracunculidae; genus Dracunculus; species Dracunculus medinensis. The sequence continues at coordinate 77,694 of UYYG01001233.1, forward strand.
TCTTCGCTGTTCATTCAATGTTTTAAGCTTCAAATGTAAAGGTTATTTCTGATATTTAGCCTGAAAAAAAAACTTCTTTGAGCCGCAAATCCATACCAACAATAAAACTGGCGGTTATAAATAAGGAAAGGTTTTTGCTAGAAAAACGAGAAATTTCCTGAAAATAAGCAAGATTATATCATTATATCATTTCACTTACATCGACATAGCGAAGCGTCAGATATTAGCAGCGTCAAAATAGCTCATCAAAACGATCACCCCACAAGATGTGCATAAGCCGCACAATAGGAAGGAAGTCTGAATCAGTCCCTCAATTTTACCGTATGCAAAAAACCACATCTGAAAATGGTTCACTAATTTTTTTCACTATAGAAATAAGAAAAATTTTTATGCCTGTAAATGATTCCCATTATATTGAAACTAAAATATTTTTTAAAATTTCATGCTGCCAAATTGAATATTATTGAAAATTATCACTGAAGATATGAAATAAAAATGAGGTTGACTGGTGCACTAAGGCAAAAGCTGATAAAGTGCCTCTTCATATAAATTCATTGTCTGTTGAGGAAGAGAACGAGTTTAAATACCTTGGGCCCACTCCAACAACAAATAACTTTTGCACACTTTGCTTCTTACTAAATGTCCAGCAACATGTGGCTTATGCGATCAAGCAGGCGCTTTAGGAGAATGTCCCGACAAAAGCGACATTTGCTCTGCCATAATTATTTTAAATCCCAGCGCGTACAACACGAGCAATATAGCTGATATGTGCATGAAAAGCTGAAATTTAAAAACTTGTTTTGATGAGATTTTCATCAGTTTATTATATTTTTCTGACTTTTTTCAATGGAATATTTATAAAAATTTATGATAACCTCTGAAGTTTGCAAGCAATATTCCATTCCAGGCTCCGCAACCACATCGAACTGTGAAGATAAGAGACCAAACTGTTATTCTTATCAACCTTTCTGCAGTAACCCAAGATATGCAGAAGTTTTGCAAAAAGAATGCTGCCGCACTTGTTCGTTTCCCTATTACCCATTATTAAATATTACCCATTATTAATGATATCAATAATCGGTATCAAAATTTTCCAACAAAAAATTGGTTAAATTTTTTGATAATGTCTCGATGCTTATCATCAGTTGTTTGTTTTATTTTAGGTTCAACTCCTTCTCCTGCTTGTGTTGACAGCAGAATTAATTGTCTATCTTATAAACCTTTCTGCAATCATCCGCGATATGCAGACGTTCTAAGAAGGCAGTGCTGCTATACTTGTGCAACGTTTGTATAACAAATAATTCATAAAACGATAATCAATTCTTAATGTTTGAAGCATTCCGACATAATTCGATATAATTTATTCTTTGGTTTATTTTACGAACATTTTAATGAAATAATTATTGGTATTTCAAACTTTTTTTTTTGAATTCGTCGGTTATTATAAAATATAATAATATTAAATATTATTATATTATAATATTAAATATTATTAATATTAATATCAAATAATATTAATATGTTATAATAAATTTTACAAATCACTTTAATCTTCACTATTAAAAAAAATCCAATATCAATTCAAAAATTAATCAAAAAACCAAAAACTCTTACTTCTTTCAAAATTTAATCTCCAGTTTGCCTTCAGAGAAGAGCTGAACTTCAGTGATTCTAATAATTGAGGGCGACAAATATTTATTTATTTTTTCTACAAAACAATTTAGAAAAACTTCGAAACATTTCATTGAATCAGTAAAAAACCAACCATTCCTCAATTTTTAAAGAAAATTAAAATGCTAATGCCAATAAATAAATATTTAAATATAAGTAAATATTTATAAATATTTTTTTGCCCATAAATATTATTTTCTTCAATAGCGTTATAGCCTTATAATCTTGCAGGAACTCCCAACAGCAATAAGTCTGCTCTTCCAAAATCTGAGCGAAGCCGGCGTTTCATCTGTATTTCTATCGCCGAAAAACTCCCGGGCACATTTTTTTTCAACCCAATAAGCCAGCTGAGCCAACCTGATCAGCCATATGAATGTATTATAATTATACGATTCAACAACCCGAAGAAAAAAAATATTCTAAAGCAAAACCGAATAAAGTGACTGATTACAACTGATAAAATTCGTTCCGAATTTCTTTAGCTTTTTTATTTCTCGCAAAAACGAACGATAATTCGCTTTAATGAGAAAAGAGAAATACAATTTAAAATAACGAGGCAATGGATCGATAAAAATACCAAAGATTTGTTAATTTTTGATTTATTCTCAAAAAAATTTAAAATGTTGCAAAATACAAAAATGAATCCTTTTAGACCTTGCAAGTTTGAGAACACAGTGGAGAACGGAGAATGTGGTACTTCTAATTTAGTCTTAGTTCTTGGTTTCCTCTTTTGCTTCGGTCTTTGTTTTGCGAGTTTACGATACCTCTAGTTGGTTCAGTCATTTTTTTTGTTGTAATTCTTATTTTTATGTGTTGTTTTAGAGGTTTTTTTATTTTAATTTTGGAGAGATTTTTTGAGTTATTCGCCGAAGTTTTTAGTGTTTATCGGTGTTTTTTCTTTTGATTTTTGTTAATTTGTATATTTTTATAGTGCTTTCCTTTAGTTTTGACTATATTAGATTTTGCATGTCACAAAAGATTGAGTTATTGCTTATTTTTCAACACTATTTTCTGCCAATTTCCTTTTTTGCATGTTTTATTTTTATTATTTTTATTATTTTTTATTTTTATTTTATTGAGACCATGTTTTTTTGGCTAAATTTCTTGCTCGGCTTTTATGCTTACCTAAGATTCACTTTGAGTCTCTCAACATTGCCAGAATAGTTTTGACTAGCTTATTGCTTACGTTTAGTTTGTATAGGTTTTGAGTAGTAATAATTTTTAATTTTTAATTTTTATATGTTTTTTTACTTTTATTTTTTTGACCATAAATTTTTCATTTTACTTATATTTATCAAATGGATAAAAAATATTTGGCTTTTATTCCTCATTGCTATTAATATTTCTCAGCACGTTTATATCACAACGCTTTTGTCGTTTTTGTACAATCATATTCGGAAAAATCTAGGAAGATTTTGTTGTTTCGCGCATATTTTTTGTGGCCTACTAAGTTTATTTTTTGTCCAAATCCAAATATAATATCCAAAGTGAATAATGAAAAGGGTATAATAAAAAGAAAAGGATTTTCCTGAAATTTTGGAGTCCAAGTTTAGGATAAGCGGACTTTCAACAGTATGAAGTTTTTCATAAAGTTTTTCACAAAAGGCTAAAAGGAAGCATTTCTAAATTTTAGGCATCGCAAAAAATATTTTCCAAGTTCCATGTACGTATTTTATATATAGTTCAACCTAAAATAATAGTAAAGATTACTTTTACTGATTTTTTGAAAAAGATTTAATGATTTTTCATACTTCTGCGCGTGGTTTTTTTTCATACCAAGTTTTTTGACAAATTCTCATTTTTTTTTGCAATTTATAAGTCATTTAACTGTTTTCTACCGATTTTTGTCATTTTATCTCCATTTTTTCCATTTTCATATCTTTTATCGCCAGTGCAGAATTACTAAAATATTATTGTAGGAAAAAGTCCATCAGCATAAAATTCATGCAGTAAAATCGGGTAGTAATTCACATATACCAAAGCATTTGTATTTATTGGTATTAATTGGTTATTAAGGAATTAAGAAATCAAACTGGACAGAGTAACATGAATGGATTTTTTGCGCCGGTTTTCCGAAAAAAATTTTATACATCCCGAATGAAATTATAAATTTTCCGTGAAAAAATAAATGAAGGAATTTTTCAGTCGATCATGCTTCAATGAAGAAAAAATTCTATATTAAGGATATTGACAAAATTAATTGTTAGCACGTCGAGCGAGCAAGTAACACAAAAGTAATTTGAAATGAGTAAAAAAGAACGAAAATATGGAGAAAAAGGAAATTTTTATATATATTTTATTTATTTTATATATTTTATATATAAAATTGCACCAAATGGACAAAAAAATATCTAAGAAATTGTTTAACTGAAAGTACCGTAAAAATCGCTTTTTCAATTTAAATTTGAAAAAATCCCATTGGCCACGTCAAAAATGGAGAAATATCGATATGCGTAGATTCGTGCGAATTTGCAGATGGAAATATAGATTAATTAGATATATAAGTAATTTATTTAATTCAGATGCATATAATTTGGATATACAAAAATAAAAAAGAATTCGATCGATGGGCATACAATATATCGGCGTGGAACAATCAAAAACACAATCACAAATTCGGAATTCAGTGATTTAAAAGAATGGTAATTCATCTCAATTCGTTTGCCGCATTCGTTTGTGGTGTGTTGGTAAATGGTGAAGTGGGTGAATGGTGAAGTGAGTGGTTGAATGAATTTCTACAACAACAAATCTTCGCAAAGTCAAATTTATTTTATTTTCGATTTTCCTTTCCTGTCAGGAAGTTCGACTTTGCCATTTCTTAATCCAGCAAAGAATATTTTAGCTTCTGAAAAACTACACTGAATAATTTAAAAGAGTTAAATATCTTTTCTTCTAAAATATCTTTTGTTCCCCAATTAAAGCAAAATAAAATGGAAAAATAGTCACTTTCAGATGCAATTTTCTGGATTCGGCAAAATCGCGCCCCTTTTCTATTCTGGCGTTTGCGCAAAAATTTCGCAGATTTGTTGTATTGACAAAAATTTTTTGCTTCTTCTCAAGTACTCGACGCCGATTTGCTATTCGAGCAACAAACTCTCTAAATCGCTCGATGTTCCACTTCTTGACAGTTCCAGCTGAGTCGTGTCAACAACCTTTCGTTTATTGAAGCTATCTGCAGCGTCTTTTTATAAAAGCTGATAAATACAGAAATATGTCCATAATATAATCGCATTTTTAGAAATTTCTTTACCTTTTAAACCTTATTTTTAGAAATTTCTTTTTTCTCATTTATGATCATAGCCACAGTTTATTTTTTCAGTTTAATTTTGGTACAAATTTGCAACTGAAATAGGGTTTTTTTTCAGGCGAATTAATCAGAGTATAATTAATAATTTTTGTATTACAAAAATAACGAAATAACCCAAAATGAAACTCACAAAGTAATTTTGTGACATATTACAAAATAAAACTGCGTACCTTGGCTGTATTGCTTCAACGATTTGTTTCATTCCTTTATGTTTTTCGTTCAAACCTGGATAATTCGAATAGAAAAAATATCTGCAAAAATGCGTTCGAAACACGTTTGCACTAAATATATATAAAGCTTAAATTATAGAATTTTGGCATTAGATTTTTGTATTAAGTAAATACCATTTGAACGTGAGCTATCCTTTAGATGCCTGAGATATAAAGCAGTTCAGATATATTTTTGAACGAAGTGAAATAAACATCAATTTACTAATTTACTAAATAACTTAGTTGTATTGTAATATTTCGTAATTCCTTTAAAATTCCATAAAATGCTCAATTACAATTATTTCAATCAGTTCAATGTCCGTTATAAACTGAACTCGAGAAACATTTTATCCCTCAACGTTTTAGAACTATGGAAATGAACTGGCAATGGCAGTTGAACTGTTTTGTGGTTTTCTCTTTCTTTACTCTTCACTATTTTTAAATGTACTGAATTTAAGCTTTAATTTACTTCGAGCAGATTTTAAACGCACTTTTAATTGCAAAGAAATTTTTCTATTTCAAATTATCCATGTTTGACCGAAAAATATAGAGGAATGAAGGAAATTGTTGAACCAATGCAGTCGAGGTGCGCACTTTTATTTGTAGCAAATTTTCATTGAAGAAAATCATTGCACATTCAAGGTTTTAGGCTTTAAATATAACATAAAGGTTGTTTCTCTGATATAAAAAATCGCTTTTTCAGTTGCCAATATAAATCCATACCAATAATTAAGCTGAAGAAAGTGAACGGCAGATATATCATCGTAAATAGGAGAGAATATCTGCTAGAAAATGAGGAATTTCGTGAAAATAAGGTATGTGCGATTATATCATTTAGGCCGATATGTGTCTGTCCTTATCAGTTTTGATAATAAAGTATTTTAAAGCAGCTGCAGAAAGCGCCAATGGAGGAAAAGTTGACGAGCCACGATTCAGGTGAAACTAAGAAAAAGTGAGACGTCGAAAGATTTAGAGAGTTCATTGCTCGAATAGCTAACTCGACAAATTTGCGAGATTTGCGCAAATATCAGAATAAAAAAGGAGCGCAGTTTCGCTCAATCCAAAATCCAAAAAATTGCTTCTGAAAGTAACTAATTTTAATTTGTTCGAAAAATTTCCTTCATTTTCCTTTAATTGAAAGATATTTAAGATATATAAGCAAAAAAGATATTTAACCTTTTAAATTACCGAATATCGTTTTTTAGACGCTAAAATATTCTCTGCTGCGATTAAAAATGGCAAAATCAGATCTGATGGAAAAGGAATATCAAGAACAAAGTAAATTTCAATGGTCCGAAGGTCTGAATTTTTTTTAGAAAACCGTGCAACCCCCATTGCACCATTCATCAACAACAACCGAATGTGAATGGGAATTACCATTCCTCTAAACCAGTGAATTTGAGATTATGACTATCTTTTTGATTTTTGCGAAACATTGCATCCTATATATGTCCATTAATCTAATTTTTTTTATTTTTGTACATCTAATTTATTTATTTGTGCATATAAACCAATACAAACCAATATTTCTGTCTGCAAAACCTTGCGAATTTACCAACGTTTCCATTTTGGCTTTCTGGCGATGATGGCAAGCAATCAACGATACTGTGCAAACCAGAAAGGGTTGGACATAGCCAAGTGAGTAAATTATATTGTAAGGAATGTCCGAAAATTTCCGAAAATTGAAATATTTAAAATTGAACGGTTTCTTCCTGCTGTACTTTTAATTGGATATTCATATACAATAAATATTTTGCATGCTGGTGGAGAATGCTGGAAAAAGCCTACAATTAAATTTTGATTATATTTTGATTTGATTAAATATTGATTTTTCATTGATTATGCGTATTTCTTGGGATGGGGTTTATCATTCAGGTAACCCAGCTAGACCAATAATCCTGAGGAAAAAGAAATCGCCCCAGTGTCATTTTTCTAAACATAAATAAATAATAAAATAAATATTAAAATAAAATCTGAAAAAATGAAAGTTGTAAGAATAGAAAACTCTATTCATTTATACAATCACTATTCTCGCTTTAATTAGTTTGTCTACCAGCAATTATTTAGCAATCTTAATATATTGCTGATTTCCGTTTCCTTAAGGCATATTTAAGTGTTGCTTAATTTTTTTTGTTGCAAAATGAGGTTATATATTAGTTAACAATTTTTTCTTTACAAAATAAATTACAAAATTGATTCAAATTTTTAATAAATTTTATATCAATTTATGGATGCAAAAATCATTTAAAATTGTATTTCTTAAATATTCAATGATAATAAATTTTAGTTATTTTTATCATTCATAATTTTTTTCTAATTATTTTAAAATTTCATATTTTTCATAATTAGAATAATATTTCATAATTGGAATAATTGCATCATGCATTCCATTGAATATATTAAATGCTGGTAAATTCTCGTTTCAATGTTGGTTAAAAAATCAACAAATGTTTGAAAAATTTATTAAGAAACTGGATATGGCCATCATATTAGTCACATTAGCAGATATGATAAGTTATGAAAGGAAGAAGATCTCATCTCTTCCCTTTCGACTACACATGGTTGTTGTTAAGATGAAGAGGTTTTTCCAAAGTTTTCCAAAAAGTCATTTGGCGATAGAAGTAGTGATCGTCAGCGCCGACGGATTTTTCTGAGCATTATTCTCATTAGGATTATTCTCACTATAATCAGATCGCTTGAACTTTCCTTTAAAGGTTAATTCGATAATCGCCTCCACGTTTAGAAAAAATAATTTCTATAGGTGCGAATGATTTCAGAAATCTTGTTCAATTCATTTACTAGTAATGTTCGACTTGGATTGTCCATTTGGATGTTTTACTTCAGTTTTCAGGTGACTTCCCGGCAATTATGGCTAATCCAAGCAATCAACGATGTTGTGCAATCAGAAAGGGTTGGACGTGATTAAGTGAGTAAATCATTGTGAGGAATATTAATATTTCTGAAAATATAGGAATTTAAATTTTTAAAATTACAGTAATAAGGAAAAGAATTCTTGTGGTCAGATGCCACTGTTAAAGATAACTTCTCATTTTTCTCTTATTTGCTCTTACCATTACTGGTTAGGCTGGATCCACTGGCTACAAGGGCGAGATTCGGTATAGTATCTTCCTCTGACAGAATAATAGAAGGCGTTAATCTCTTCGAATTCGAATTCTGCTTTTGCATTAGCAAAATCTCCATTTAACTAAATGCGAAAAGCACAAAAAAATCCCTGATAAAACAAACGAGGTTTTCGTGACAACGCTTTAGTAAAGAGAAGTTAGGATGATAAGAACGATTTATGAAAAGGATTGACTGCAATGAGATAAGTATAAGTAGGCTTAAACCGATGAAATATTATCATAATTGGTTGTAGGAAAAGAGAAAATATAAGAGAAAATATTTGACGACTTCCCATATCTTTATGATAGGCTTTTTTTGCATACAATAAATGAAATAAATAATCGGAATAGAAATTAGCTCAAAACAAGGAAAATCATAAATGCCTTTCCTTGTTTTTTGACAACTTCATGCCTTTGCAGCTACAGCAATCACTCTCTCAACACTTTTTCATCTTATATTTCAATTTTAGCGACTCTTATGGGATTTCAACCAATTCTAGTAGATCAACAACGGAGATTCTTAATGATAATAGCTCAATAAATAATTATTAAATTAAACAGTTCACTCACTAAGAGAAACAAAATAAATATGCAAAATTCGTCAACTTTTTCAAATGTGACCCTTGGCCCAGCTCTATGGTTGGGGCAATCTTTTTAGTGCTTAGTGAGGTCACCTAATGTTGTTTAATGAGTCAAAAGTCAGTCTGCGGTCACATATAATGTTGTTTAATGAGTTCAACAAAAAGTCAGTAAGTCAGTGTGGGGTCAACTATAATTTTGTTTAAATCACGTGTAACATACGTGTTAGATTTTCTATGTGGTTTTATCTAATTGAAAAATTATCCAATAAACGGCCAATGATCGATCACTCTTAAATGGGGCTTAAAAATTGCTTTGCCCTGTTCTTTTTGAATTGCTTTGTGGTTTTCTCTTTTTTTACTAGAATACAACAAGCTTTGGCGTTGTTAAGAAGATAAAGGGTAGGATACTGGAAAGTTTAAGGATAAATGACGAGACTTTAAGGGATGTCAAAAGAATCCGCACCGCATGCCAAGTTTTTAAAGGAGGTGGTTGAAAGTGAGTCAATGCCGTCGATTTGCAATTGTGATCAGCCTATTTAGGAGTTTTCATTAAAAGGAGGAAACGACTAACGACTAGCTTTTAGCTAAATGGAAGCAGGTTTCATGTGTCGGGAATCACTGTGTTCCTCTACAGGATTTTTAAAAAGCCATTTTATTCGATATTGGCATTATCCGTTTAAATTAATAATATTTTGTTATTTTGTTAATAGTTAAAAATTTTTTATGCGGGAAAGTTCAAAATCTTGGTAGTATATCATCAGATAACTTTTGTTCAACTGAATCGGTCCAGTAGAATTTCACTGTTTACCAGTAGTTATGAAATAGCATTTACATATCTATGCTAACGCTGAATTCCATTTCTGGATTTCTGTTTCAACTGTCTCCGTTGCCTGTCAACATGGTTAAAAATTTACTCAGGCAGTTTTATTAAATTTGCAGGTATTTTTCCCGACATTTTCCCACATCTCTAAATCATAAGTGTAACATACGTGTTAGTCCTTTCATGTGATTGTACCTAATACAAAGGTTATCCAATAAGCGAAAAATGATCAGTGGCACTCTGAAATGGGGCTTAGAAATGCTTTGTCTTTTTTGAATTGTCTTTGACTTTTTTGTGGTTTTCTCTTTCTTTACTACACTGTTTCTAACTGTACTGAATTTAAGCTTTAACTTACAGCGAGCGAATTTCAAGCGTACTTTCAATTACGAAGAAACCTTTCCATCCAAGCTTGACCGAGAAGTATAGAGGAATGAAGAAAATTGTCGAACCAATGCAATCGAGGTGCGCAGTTTTATTTGTAGCAAAATTTTAAATTATTTCGTAGATTTTTGCTACATTCACTCATTTTCTTCTTTCTTTTCCATTTTTTTTTTTGACTTTTGCCAGGAATTCTTTGCACATTCAAGGCTTTTTAGGTTTTAAATATAATATAAAGGTTATTTCTCTAATATAAAAAATCTCTTTTTTAGTTGCAAATCCGTGCCAATAATTAAACTGAGAAATATAAACGGCAGATATATCATCGTAAATAAGAAAGAATATCTGCTAGAAAATGAGGAATTTCGTGAAAATAAGGTAGGTGCGATTATATCATTTAGGCCGATATGTGTCTGTCCTTATCAGTTTTGATAATAAAGTATTTTAAAGCAGCTGCAGAAAGCGCCAATAGGGGAAAAATTGACGAGCCATGATTCAGGTGAAACTAAGAAAAAGTGGGACATCGAAAAATTCAGTTTGTTGCTCGAATAGTTAACCAGCGTCGAGCATTAGTGGAAAAGCAAAAAATTCTCGTCTACACGACAAACCTGCGCAAACCTCAGAACAGGAAAGGAGCGCAATTTCGCCGAATTCAAAAATTTGCCTCTGAAAGTGATTATTTTTCCTTTTATCCTAAAGATTTTCTTTATTATACTTTAATTGAGGAGCAAAAGAGATATTTAACCTTTTAAATTACCGAATATCGTTTTTTAAAAGCTAAAATATTTCCTGGTGCGATTAAAATGGCAAGGTCAGATCTGATGGAAAAGAACATTGAATATCAAGAATAAAGTAGATTTCAAGTAGATGGTGCGAAGATCTGTATTTTTTTAGAATACCATGCAACCCCCATTGCACCATTCATGCAATAACGGAACGTTGAATGGAGATTACTATTCCTCTAAACCAGTGAAACCAGAGATTATGGCTCTTGTTGATTTGTGGGAAATATTATATCCTATTTATCTCCACTGATTTCATTTTATTATATTCATATATTCATCTATTTATTTTATTTTTGTATATCTAATTTGTATCTAATATCTATTATATCTACTAATTTATTTGTTTGTGTATATAAATCATATCATTTACATCTACATTCCTGCCTGAAAATCTTACGAATCCATCAACATTTCTACTTTGGCTTTCTGGCAATGATGGCTAATCCAAGCAATCAACGATATTGTGCAAATCAGAAAATGGTTATGGTATATTTTACGGACCCGTCGAGCAGATAAAATATCACATGATCGCATCCATCTTCGTTCAAATACCACTTATATGAATAATGTTATTATCTAGCGTCGCCTTCGATGGTTGGGGCACGTACTCCATCGTCCACTACAAGAGTTTTCGTTACTAATCGACTTTGAAAGAACTTTTGCGTTGGTGGTTTTTTTGTTGATTCAAATCATTCTTCATGCATCATACATGGAGCCAATGCTTACTGCGAATGCAAATGGCATTTTAATGATATTTTTTCGCCTTTAATTCTTTTCCCTTCGATCAGTACTCACAATATTTCAAGTATATTTTGATAGCTCGTCTTAATCATGAAATCATTCAGAATTTAAGAATCGATGCTTTCTTAATGGAGAACTTATTCTCTGTCCAATAATGAAACCATACCTCGATATTTGTCCTAAATATTAAATATTTATAGCCGCATTTTCCACTAAAATATTTTTTTACAGGAATATTTGCAAGGATCACATAAACATTTAAAATATACGGATTCGCTATAATGTAAGATTTTATTTTGGTACTTTCGTGTTTCAAATGGAGAAAAAAGTTGGCTATCAATAAATGAATATGAAAATATTGAAATTTTTCCAGTTTTTTTATCGCACAGAGGCAATTTCGGATGGAAAAATTCGCGTAAACTTAACAATACTTAAATTGTTTGCGAATTTCCAGCTGAAAATCATAAAAAACGGCTTTTATGCTTTCAAAATTTTCACTTTATTTGCTTTAGAAGAGAAATTTATTTTTGCTTATAAATTTTCGAAAAATATCGCAATTTTTCATTGTTCATTCAGTAGTCGATTATGCTTTGCACTTGGCTTATTCTTTTTCATTTGCTGAAGCTTGGTTACTCTAATGATGAAGATATTGAAGTCTGTGTGAAGGAAGTTGGCGAACCGAAGAAAAAGCGTCCAACTGTAGATCCGAGTCACTGTTACGATGCGAAACCAGAAGTGTGTATAGCCTTATTTAAGAAACAAGATCAAACTTTCGCAAATAATCCAAAGCCGTAAGCATTTTTTGATGTCAAACAAATTGAACACAAAAGAATTTCAGCCACAGTTATTTGCTCATTACACAGTAATTTACAAGCATTTACGGTGACTTTTACTGCCTTAAATAGCACTTGATTTTGCACGCGATTAATTCTCAGAATTCAGCATTGGTCTTTCTTCAGCGATCAAGATTACAAAGTTCACCCAGGTTGCAAAGCAGATAAATATGCATCGCTCAGCGTAACGGAATGTGCAAGTTCGTGTGCAAAGTGCTGCTTAACGAAACAATTCAGTTGCACGAATGGTTAACGATTAGTTCGCTTTAATTTGCAGTTTTGAGTTTTCGTAGAAACTTATTTTCGTATTGTATTTTTGTATTTGCCAATTTATCAGGAAATAGCCATTTGTAATTGCAAATTATTTCACACATTCGGTAAATGATAATATAAAATGGACGTTTAATGATAGGTTTTTTTAATGAAATTTGCGAAAACTCGAATTACTCCGATTTTTTAAAAATATTTCAGATGCAGCTTCTCAGACTATATGTGAGCAGCTAGATTTCGTAAAGGACTGCAAAAATCCGGTTTTGTATCCACTATTTCTTGCTAGATGCCCAGCAGCATGTGGCATATGTGATCAGCCAGGTGCTCTAGGAGAATGCCCTGATAGAAGTGATATCTGTCCTAATATAATTGGCTTGGATCCTAATGCGTGTAACATGAGCAATGTGGCTGACATGTGCATGAAAAGCTGCAAATTAAAAACTTGTTTGCCAGGTAAATTTCAGTTTTTAGCTAAAGCCAAGATATACTGGCGATGTATATTTTCATTAGGACGATTAAACAATTTTTTTTCTAGAGTTTTTTTCTAGAGTTTGACCTCTGGATGTTCGTGGGCAATAATCGATTTTAGGTTCATCAATCTGCGAAGATAAAAGACCAAACTGTATTTCCTATCAACCATTCTGCAATAGCCAAAGATACGCAGATTTTCTGAAACGAGAATGCTGCCGCACTTGTTCGTTCGCTGAATATTATTAATAATTTCTATACTATTGAATGAATTGGCATTTTGCTGGCTTTCAGAATTTAACCGAATTTTAATTCAGATAAAATCTTATTAAAAAATTGATTAAATTTTATAAAATTTTTATATTGTCTCGATGCTCATCAACTGTTCGATTTCAGGTTCGGCACCTTCACCGAATTGCTTTGACAGCAGAACGAATTGCCAATCTTATAAACCCTTCTGCACTAATCTACGATATGCAGAAGTTCTTAGAAGACAGTGTTGCCATACTTGTACGGCTCTTTAGCAAATAATTTTTTATTATTTGAAACATTTTTCTTATTAATTGGATGCAATTTTTCATAATATATTTTAATTTTAATATATTTTAATCCATTTTGGATAAGTATTTTGCGAATATTTCACAAAATTTGTAATTGGCGCTTTTAAATTTTTTTAAATTCGGTGGTCAATATTTAATAAATTATCTGATTAAAAGAACGTTGAAACATTTCTATAGTTTCGCAAAATTTTTCATGTGGAACATTTATGCTGGAATCAAAAAAACTTTGTTGAAGGCTTAATGGGCGATATGTAAATGCTCCTTCAGTAGATGCTCTCGTTTTTACACATAATTTACCGTTACTTTCTTCTGCTGGAACCGTTTATAATAGAGTGCAAAGTAGCTAATTTCGACTAGAAGGGCACAGCTATACCCTTCTCCATATCTCACCCTGGCGATCTGACCTGCCCTACCTTGCAGTAATTGTATCCACTTATGAGAATTTCTATTTATGCCTCGTTAATATGAAAATCCAAGTTGTTCGCTAAAACTTCCGAGAAATATGTGAATGAAAGTGAAATGACTGTTCTTCGACGAATCACATTTTTGCTTACATTTACAAAAGATATTCGCTGGAAGAATTATATATAATTATCAATAATTAGTTGCATTAACAATTTATCACATCGTATCAGAGCAAACTGTTTGATAAATAATTTTGACTTTTAGCAACAAAAAGACTGATGGAAAAAGAATATTCATCTATCGATTCTTTTAAATTTTTTTCGCTTAAAGAGACTAATACTTGATCAGATCATTTCGCTATTCTCAACCAATATAGACGAATTTTTTAAATTAGCAATATTTTAATATTTCAATCGGAATTTGTAAATTCCACTCTGTTGATAATTGATAAAGAGAACGAATAAATTTCTCAATGGTACTACGGGAAAAAAACTATCTTAATTGTTCTCATTTAACTTTTAAATTCAGACCAAATCTTGTCATCTTCTTCTAAGGCCTTTTCAAATTCTGCTTTTTCGTTAGTAATTTCCTCAATTTACTCGTTTCCAGATTTCAGGAGCCTCAACGCTAATAGTTTCTGCTGTATTTCTATCTTTAATTGATATTTACAGACCGTTTTTATCACAACCTGAATGCACTGGTGCATTCACGCATTCATATAAGGTTGTAGAAACCGAAATTATGCTTCAGTGGAAAACCGAACGAAAAATTGTGCTGAAACAGACAAAAAATACTTTTGCATGGATGTAGGTTATAAAACGCGAAAAGTATGGAAAATATCTTTGCAAAAACTGGCCACGCTTCATTAAAATAGGGTTTGGTTGACATGAAGGAGAAGTTGGCGAAAATACTTTGATAATTGATAAAGAGAATGCAGATATTTTTGCAGATATTTGCAGATATTTTTGCAGATATTTTTTTCTTTTTCTTTGCAGATATTTTTTTCTTTTTTATTTTTCAACGATTTTTCTATTTTCATTTTTTATTTTTGCAGATATTTTTTTCTTTTTTATTTTTCAACGATTTTTCTATTTTCATTTTTTATTTACTTTTCCTATAAAATTCTGCAATAATTAATTCTCTGTTAATTTGCAATATTCCTATTCTAATATTTTTTTTTAAAATTCATTTGGGCGGTGCTTTTATTCAAATATTTTATATTTTATAAAATTAATAGATTATTTAAATAAGATAATGAATTGTTTTAATGAAAGTAACTTCGAATTAATTTTATAAGTCTGAAATATTTCGAATAAAATATTCCTATTGAAAGTTGAATAAGATGGCAATGATTAATAGAAAACCGTTGAACGATTGAAGGACAGCTGCTAAAATATGAATTTATCAAAAAACAAGGAAAAAGTTCCATTTTATGAGTGTAAAAAACGCTTCATGGAGGCGCATGAACAATCCTATCATTTATGGGAACTGTGAAAATTGATTGTTGGCTAACATGCAGAGAATGGGATCCATCAATGACTGGATGACGTCCAAAATATATTAAAATGTAGGCACCGTGTGGGATGCTTGCGACACATATGGCCGCAAACAACAAAACTCAAAATTGCGAATTCCTTTCATATGCGTCAATGTGCGTTATGATAGAAACTTCGGAAGATATGATTTGCCCCTCCTCGCACTACAAAAAAAAAAACACTACGGACGTTACCAATGAATTTTGGGACTGTTAAGTGAAATCGTATTGTATTTCGGAGAATAACTTCAAAGATTCCGTTTTTTTAGCTTTTTCTAGTTTTTTAACATTTTTCAAACACATGGAATTTGTCTATAAATTTTCACGTATGAATTTCTTCTTAGAAGCAATTATTTTATGATTTATTTACGTCCGTTCACTTAAAATTTTTCATTTAATAATGAAAATATTAAAATATTAAATAAATGTTAAACATTAAAAAAATAATAAAATTAATAATCATACTTGTTTAAAGGACTGAAATATTTCTCAAAAACTATAAAACTGCTCTTTATTTAGGAACACTCAAACAAAAATACTGGGGAAAAGTGTCATTTCATCCTCAATTAAGTTCATTCAGTTATTTTTCCACTTTTATAATAATTATGGCAAATATATTTTAGTTCAAAGATATTCGAAGATATATATTTTAAAATCAAATATGAAGGAAATAAATAGTAGTTTCAGCGAGGACGATGAATGTACTCGTAAATTTCGCTGGTAAAAACTTAATAATAAGATGGAGGGCATTTGCTGTCATTTATACCTATTTCATTGAGATACTTTTATTAGTGGTGACAGATCCAGGATAAAGCATCTCAATGCTACTAAAATGGTATAAATTATCAGTTAGGGAATCGACTGATAAGATCATCAACAAGATTAACAACTCAAGTTGAGAACCTTTTATTCCGCCTATTTCCGCCCATAAATCGTCTATGCAAAGAAGCCGAGCTTTTAACCAGGTGAAGAACTTGGCAGCTTAGAGCGAACAGAGTAAATAAAGAAAGCAATCAAATCTTTTAATTAATAATAATAGGTCAAAATAATTTTTTAAAAATGAAAGGTAATTTACAAATGAAAAATCTAAATCGAAATTTTTTCAAATATATTTAAAATATTTTTTAAAACTTAGCAGATTTTTAGAAACTAAACGGTCGATTTTTTGCGTTTCCTTTGTTGAATGATCGAATTTTCAATTTAGCTGTCGAAAAAATTAAAAAACAATTTGTTTTAGTGCATCGACCAAATTATTTCATCAAAGATTGTCTTATTAAAATCTTTGATACAAAGAAAATTGTACAATAAATAAGTAATAATCGACTGGAATAACAACTAAAAAGAAAAAGTTTATCATTCGCTTCAGCTATAAAATCAGTTCAGAAAAAATTTAGACATTATTCTTATTGAACGTGTAAAAAAATTCTTTTACTCGAATATGAAGCAATTTAATCATCCATAAGATTTGATAAATCATTTATTTATCACACAGATGTTGAACCCCTAATTAATTATAAATCCAAATTCCCAATCACCTTTGAACGAAAAGAGGAATTAAACGAAATTTAATTATTTTTAGATTTCATTTAGTTAAAAGTGCATTAATTTATTTCGAATTACGCTACAAATGGACTGAAAACTTCAAAGACTAATACACTATTTCTCTCATATTTTTCATCATGAAAAGAATTCAACAAGTCCATGGTACATGTCTGTGCTAAGACGCATAGTAATTTTAACTATAAATTATTTTTATTATTACTGTCAAAAAAAATTGGAGAAATTCACGCGTTACTAATATTGGACCAGACCTGGACCTGTTAGTTTTTTAAAGCGAGTGGATTGAGTTGTGTTCACTTTCCTCATCTGTGGTACCAAATTGGAAAAGTCCACATTGGAACGGACTCATAAATTTATTTTTTAATAAAAAGATTATATTATTATAAAAATACGACAATAATAATGATAACAACAATAAAAAGACCTTTTCGTCGTATAGCCACTTGGAGATAAAAATACAAATGAGCCTTCTCCACGCGAATTCTCCACTCGGACGTTTCTCGTTGGCCTTATTTCCGCCAAAAGAAGAGAAGAGACAAGCAAATTTCGTAGAAATACCTTTCATTTTAGCGATTTATGGGCTATTCAGGCGAAGAAAAAATGAGTGGATTCAGTTATGTCCACTATCCTAATGTTTAGAACCGCAAATACAGAAATCCGCAACGGAAATTATGGAATTTGTTAGAAAGAAGAGTAATGACACTACTGCTGCACTACTGCTTGTTGTTACTAATAAAAAACAAGCAAAGCTCGGCTGATGCTGGCGACTCACTCCATTTCCATCGCCAAGGCACATCCGCCGAGTCAAACAAGCCGATGGGCGAATCCAACCAGAATCCGAAAATATTGACGGAATAATTAATTTCAGAAAACCGCTAAAACCGCGAACGTACAACATCATCAATGATAAAGAGAGAATAAAATAATGAAACATCCAAGTTTATCGGTATATCGTATATCGTACACAAACAATCCGTTCAGGAACCAGTTTCAATACAAAGCACCTATTTTAGTGCAACTTTTAGCATAATTTTGTTATTTTTAGTGCGTGAAAAAATGCGAGTTATTCCAGAAACTATTCCAGAAACTATGTTTCATTATCTGGAATTTCCAATCGTACGGCGTATGCCACCGAAATACGCGAACTACGAAATGCGCGAGTAAGCTTAGTCTTAGTATTTTAAAGTTAGTCCCAAAGCTGGACTTCACTCAGTATTATTGCGTATAGATAGACATCCATAGGACTAAAGGAAAGGCCCAACAAGATGGTTGGTTGGATTACTCCTTGGTTTTATTATCAGTTATCTAGACTGTAACCAAAATCTACTCCACTACATGACAAAATTTGTAATCCAAAATTCAACAGTTTTCCTTAGAATGTCCTTCAGAATTTTTTTGCAGTTCTCGTTTATATTCCTTTTACTATACTTTCTTACCATTTTACAAGTTATTTTATAATTTTCATTATCAAATTCATGGTGTGATAAGGGATAAGTCTTCTCGAATATCAGTCTGCCCAGTGGAAGCGATAAACCTATCGCCACCAATTTGCAAAATCATGAAAAAATGATTAACGCATTGTTTGGTATCAAATTGTCGTATAAAATTGGAGGTATGATTTGGTTTTTAGAAATGACTTTCTTGTGATAAGAAGGATTCTTGTTGAAAAGTCCTCTTCTTATTCTTGTCTTATTTGTCTCTTATCATTTATTTTCACTTTTTTTCCGATAACGAAATATCTAAATTCTCGAAATACGCTAACTCTCATTTTCTCCAGAAGGATGGGTTAGTGTTCGCGTTACTGGTTGAAGCAGTTAAGTGCAAAAAGTTAACTGATATTTTTTATTGACGCTGTAAAGAAAAAAATCGTAGGAGTAAGAGATATGCCATAATTCATAATCCATAATTAACCATCTCAGCGAAATTTATGGAGCACAATCGTCCTCATCGTGCGCTACTATGATGTCGAAAATAACAGAAGACACAAAAAATCAGAATTTGAGCACCAGAGACCTCTTCTGCACTCACAACTGTGCAACTACTTTTCCTCACTCATCGCACATTTTATATCATCGAAATATTAGTGCTATAAAATCAAACTTGCAAAAATGAATTCTATGGATAATGGGCAGAACTTTTAAAAAGGTATCAATCTTTTATCAAAAAGACATTATCAAAAAATGCCTCAAAAATCTCAAAAAATGCTCAATTACTTGGTTGATCCACAATTATTTCAATGAAGTTCAATGTCCAATGTTACACATTGAACTCATCCTCGAGAAGCATTTGATCGCTCAATGGCTTAGAACCACGGAAATGAACTGGCAGTGGCAATAATAATACAATAACCATGTAAGTTATAAAATATATTTTATGAAATTATTAGCGCAATAAACCAGAAAGAATATAAAAGTGGAGAGAAACATTGCTGAAATTCTCATTGATAATAGCTTAATGAACTATAATTATTAAATTAAATATTTCACTGACAGAAACAAAATATACAAAATTTGTCAACTTTATCAATTGTGACCCTCGGCCCAAATTTATGATTGGGCGCAGTCTTTTTGGTGCTTAGCGCGGTAATATTCTTTAATGAGTTCAACAAGATGTCATTTTGGGGTCAGTTAGCACATTGTTTAAATCACGTGTAACACGTCTTCGTTTTTCTATGCGGTTTTATTTTAAAGGTTATCTAATAACCGACCAGTGGTGAATGGCCCTCTAAAATGGGGATTAAAAATGCTTTGTCCTTTTTGAATTTTTTTGTGGTTTTCTCTTTCTTTACTGCACCGTTTTAACTGTACTGAATTTAAGCTTTAATTTATATCGAACGGATTTCAAGCGTACTTTTAATTGGGAAGAAACCTTTCTATCCAAGTTTGTCCGAAAATACCGAGGAATGAAGGAAATTGTTGGACCAATGCGTTCGAGGTGCGCAGTTTTATTTGCAACAAATTTTTATTTGAAATTACAAATAAATAAAATTGAGATTATTATTTCGTAAAGTTTTTCTACATTCAATTTATATGTTTCCATTTTGGATTTTCTTATTTTCGCCAGAAAACCTTTGCACATTCAAGGTTTTAGGCTTTAAATATAACATAAAGGTTGTTTCTCTGATATAAAAAATCGCTTTTTCAGTTGCCAATATAAATCCATACCAATAATTAAGCTGAAGAAAGTGAACGGCAGATATATCATCGTAAATAGGAGAGAATATCTGCTAGAAAATGAGGAATTTCGTGAAAATAAGGTATGTGCGATTATATCATTTAGGCCGATATGTGTCTGTCCTTATCAGTTTTGATAATAAAGTATTTTAAAGCAGCTGCAGAAAGCGCCAATGGGGGAAAAGTTGACGAGCCACGATTCAGGTGAAACTAAGAAAAAGTGGGATATCGAAAAATTTAGAGAGTTTGTTGCTCGAATAGCTAACCAACGTCGAGCATTAGTGGAAAAGCAGAAAATTCTCGTCAACACGACGAACCTGCGCAAATGTCAGAACAGGAAAGGAGCGCAATTTCGCCGAATCCAAAAAATTGCCTCCGAAAGTAATTTTTCCTTTTTCAAAAAGATTTTCTTTATTTTACTTTAATCGAGGAGCAAAAAAGATATTTAACCTTTAAAATTGCCAAATATCGTTTTTTAGAAGCGAAAATATTCTTTGCTGCGATTAAAAGTGGCAAAGTCACATCTGATGGAAAAAGAACATGCAACCCCATTGCACCATTCACCAACATGCGAGGACCGAACGTGAACGATTACCATTCCTCTAAACCAGTGAATTTGAGATTGTGATTACCTCTTCGATTTTTGCGAAACATCACGAAACATTATATCCTATA
>UYYG01001231.1:0-19547 GCA_900625125.1 Dracunculus medinensis
AAAAATTCACTGCTTAGCTTTTTGCTGATTCTTACAGTTCATCATTGTTTGTTGGTCGTAGCCAGTTGATTTCAATTCAGAGTCTTGAATTCGCTAAAGCTTTTGATATTATATAGTTTAGTAGATGAGTGATTGATATGGAATATTTTGTTTCGAATTCAGCTTAAGCCTCTGCCTTTCCAGTGGGGTCCTTGGGCAAGATGTTTTTATCTCCCTACCTCAGTGTCACATACCAGAATCATGCCGGCTCGGACGTCGCCCAAATTAACAAGATCCGCATCAAACGCTGAGGGACCAGGGTTATATGATCTCAAGTGCGCTACTGGAAGAGCATTAGTTGTAGTAGGACCAGAGCAGTGTGTTAAAAGGGCAATGCAAACTTTAAATGGAGGAGAAAGTGGAAATGAATGAAATGTTACTATAATGGTGGACTTAATGATCAAAGGAAAAAGTATAATATATGAAGATATTGTGGATGGAAAAAAGACCTATAACCATATTAACTGAAGAACAGTTAGTGGGTAAATACTTCAATGTAAGAGAGATGAAAACTGCTCTCTAAGAGGAATCAATTCTGCGCAGAATTTTTCAGAAAAAAAAGATATGCAAGCAACAAGTTGGGAAGCTGGAAATTGCCTTCGTTGCAAAGTGGAATAGTTGATATAAGGTAGAAAAACATGAATAAAATGGATATAATTAACCATCGAGATTGACAACCGAGGCTCAATGATGCACTACCAGATAATATAATCGCAAAGGTAAATAGAGCAACAATTTTTAATGCCACTGTAACAGAAACCAATAAATTGATGTACACCACAATCTATGTATTTTTCGAAATGCTGGGATGTAAAAACAAGAAGAATAAATGGCCAATCCGCCCATGAAAAATGAGGCTGGAAAACAAGATCAAGAACGTAAAGAAGCCGGCTAAAAGAATTACAGAAAGGTGTAAAAAATTAAAATAGTATCTGGATGCTGAGAAAATACAAGTGCTACACTCCATCAGAAACCCTCGAAATTGCTAAACAAAGGTTCTTACCACTGGCCACTAGGCTAAGGAGATACACTGGAGAGGATAAAAAAATGCCCTAATCTCCAAGGAACCGTCCAAGATTTACTCTATGCAATAATATGGTTACAAGAGAACCACCGATAGCAAAAACTATACATTACTGGAAGAATATATGGGAGAAACAGAAGATTCATAATATTAGTGCAAAATGGCTACAAGATCTGAGAATAAGTCACAATCTCCCAGATAATCAGCGACCAGCTGTTGACATCGAGCGACTCAAAAATATAAAAAGTTGGGTATCACCTTGTCCGAACATGAAACATGACCTACTGGCTAAAAAAGCTAATAGCATTCATGAACCTTTAGCGACATAGATGAACCAGCTGCTTGCGGCAGGCTCTCGTTCAGACTAGTTAACAAAGGACAGTACAAATCATGAAAGATTCCTTTAAGAGATTAACACCGTCCAACTACTGACCTGTTTCTCCATAATGTGGAAAGCCCTGTCAGGTATTATAGCCATCAAGATTAAATATAGCTCAAAAAAGCATTGGAAACAACACCAGATGCTCCTAACATCAGCCGCTCAAAAATAGGTTAGTCGCTCTAGACTCGAAATTCCCACAGACCAATCTGGATTGACTACAGGGAAACCTATGACTATGACTGAATACATGACTCAACAGGATTCTAAATAAGTTTACTGAGAGTTCAATGTGATTATGGAAAACGACACTTGAAATCAGCTCGGAATAGCTTGCACCAGTAATTGTCAGGTGCGGCATGTACCACGGCGATGTGCACTGTACACCAAACGCCCCCGAAACAATCTAACATATAGTGACAGAATGTAAAATGCAAGCAGGAATAATATAGGCACTGAAAGGCATATCAGGAAGATCTACTCGATACATGGCTTAAATCCTCGCAAGACTAAATGGTAGAAAATAATAAGACGAATATCCTGCGTGACTTCTCCGTTCAGACAGACAAATATGCACTGGCCAACCAACCAGATATCGTAATAGTGGATATAAATCAAAAACCAGTATCAAGTGACAGGAACGTCAGGAAAAAGGAACATGAGAAGTTAGAAAAATATCAAAGGCTGAGAGAGGAAATAAAAAAGATGTGAAAAGCCAAAGTAATTCCAGTGATAATTGGAGCACTTGGAACTCTCCCTAAACTAGAAAAGTGGCTCCTACTGATTCCAGGAAAAACATCAGAGATCTCTATCCAAAACAACGAAGACAACGAAGATATTGTGCAAATTCCCTCGGCCTCTGGCAGAAGTTGAGAATGATCATGACCACCCACAGCGGGTGAGAAAAAAGTTTTTTTTATTTAAATTTAGATAATATAAATTAAGGATCAAATATTAAGTCTTAGATACAAATGAATTTATAGATTAAACAGTAATATATAATAATCTAAAAAAATTCCAAATTTTCCATGTGCAAAAATTAATTTCACAATGGCTAATACTATATATCAGTGGTTGACAAAAGTCCAAAATTTCAAAATTTCAAATCTCTCCAAAATTTTTTGCGGATTCCATAACTTTAGGCGACGAAAGCCATCATCAATAATTTATTTAATATTAAATATAATGAGTTTTCATTATTAGTACCTAGTAAAAGTTCTTCTTCTTCTAATAGCTCTTACTAATACTGGTTAGGCTGGTTCTGCTGGCCACAAAGGAAAGGCTTTCCAAGTTGCCCGATACTACGCCATCGATGGTAGCAATAAAACATTCCTTTTCCATCTTCAAGTCCATCTATCGCTGGTTCAAAGTTTTTCCTGACTGTCTCCAGTCCAAGTCTTGGTTGATTCGTTGATTCTTCTCGTCTCTGATGCCAACCATCAAAGAATTTAGCAAGAAAGATGCATCAACTCCTGTGGTGGATGGCGAAGAAAGTGAAGGCTCTTTGATGGAAATATTGATACAGTTGGTATTTGACAGTGGATGTAATTATGTGCGGATCCTTAGATGTGAGTGGTAGAAGGCAGATTGCTTCTTAATATTCTGAACTCCCAGTGGCCATAAGTCGCAGCCCTACAACAAGATCTAGCTAATTGCAGCTATATGGACCCAAATTTTAATACTGAATTAGTGACGAGTCCATAAAGGGTTTCATTAATGGGAAGAAAAAATTTTTAGCTACCAATATCCAGATTGTAATTTCATCTTTCGGTTGGCCTTGTGAGAGTAGAGTGAAGCATTTAAAATCTGGCAATTCCTCAACCCGCAATGAATTGATAAAAATAGGTGCTTTATTAGCCTCTTCTATTAAATTCGTTTTATTTATATTTGTTCTGAGATTCTCACTGCATTTGTTGACACATTATTTCGCATTATTTGATTCGCATTTAATCATAACTATCAGCAAAAAGGACTATATCATCATCATATCCACAATTATTTCCACAGTATCATATCCACATAAGGCTATAAGTAACCACATCTTTCCACATCATTATTCCACTAATGCTATAAGCATAGGTGGTGTTTCCAGTTGCAACATTTATTGAAGTTTTAGTCCTACAAACACTGAAAGAGCACGATGCCTGAATTTCATATTTGAGGTAATACACTTCCTTTTCTGGTTTGATTGAGATAAAATTTTATCTGGTTACTATTGTTACTTATTTTTTTAATGTTTTCATACAGTGCTTTTCTCAACATTTCATGGCCCTTTATTTTGTCCTCCTACGAAATTCAAATAAAAGAGGGCATTATGAGTTAGGTGGGGCTTGGAAAATAAAATTATCGGCTTTGTAAATGCTTAAAAGCATCCGAATTTGACTTTATGGAACTTTTTATATTGCTCCCTTTGATTTTTGTTTCATTTTATTTTATTTACTTACTTACTGGCTTTTTTTTTATTATAGTACCCTAAAAATCTAAAAAAACTAAATTGTATATATATTTTTAATACCAAAGATGATTAATCATTCGATCATTCCGTTTAGTTTTCACCAAAAATTCACCCTTATCTTTATCCTTGAAAACTTGTAATAAAGCTTTTACAATATTAAAATCTAAATCAATTGTTAATCTAAAAAGTTTCAACGTCTGCAACCAGCTGTTGTTCCATATGTTCATCCATCGATTAATTTTGCTAATCTTAGCTTCGCACAGTATTTACTGTTCACCTGAAGAACCAGAAGTAAGTTTGATTCCCCTCATTTCTTTTCAGTTTCTGTATCTCTGAATTTATCTACTTTATTAAATGGAGACCGAGGCAGAGTGATATATTATTTAGGTTATCAGCTCAAGATCATTTTCAATTTCTCGTCTTGATAGGGGTAAACCTGCCATTAAACGTCAAGTCCCGATGGTGCTGAGGACTCATCTCATCTGTGCTTCTCCGAAATTCTCGCTTTCTCGCAAAAAGACAAATAGCTGAGAAAAAATAAAAAATGCCAACCGGAAAATAATAATAAGATAGCAGCGAAAAAAAGATTCTAAATATCCTTCAAGAGTTTGACATTGTTGACTACTGGAAATTTCAGATAACATTTGAGGATCTTTACCAATATGCTAAAAATGAATATACGATGGAGAATTGGTCGGAATGTATTGCTTTTCTATTGCGAGCTTTGGATGATTTTAATTATTTTATTGAAGAAAATATTTGGTGCAGGACGAAATGCCTTATGAAACTAGCTTCACAGCAGACATCAAGTTGGTCATTTCCTTCTGTTAGCCAATTAAATCAATTAATTAATGGAACCTCAGTTATTTTCTTTGTCATACGATTGGTCCATTTCTATAAGTGACTTATTTTAACATATTAAAAGAACATAAGGTCGACTTTTGAATTAACTGTTAATTGAGGCAATACCGATGAATTGTCCAGAGAAATTAAGGAAACAATACAAATGTATACGGCAGCACAGCATAGCCTTTGCCTCCTTCGTTGTAAAAAAGAACGTTTCACTTCTAGACGACCATCACTAAAGAACCGAGCAGTTCTTGATGAATTCCAAAATCGTAAGCCATATCATTATCTACAGTTTTGTTATTGGAAGGTAACTTTTTTCATTTTTTAGAGTTTTTCACCAGTTCTTTTTCGTTACTCTCTTATATGACATATTGCAAAATTATAATGCCTGAAAAAAATCGTTATTCAAAAAATTGGATTTTTTACATATTATTCAAGGATTCTTATAAATTCTACAGTGGAGTTATCCGATCTACCATGAGAATAATAAATTAATAAATTTTACAATCATCAGCATAAAGATAAATGGTAGAGTGCAATACTGCTTTGGTGATATCATTAATACATAATAAAAATTCATAATTCATCAGCATCTTCTTCTTCCAATAGTACGTCTTATTTCTGATTTGGCTGATTCCACTGGTTAGTAGGCCAAGTCAGCATTAGCCCACTTTAAAATGCTATTAGTTTCAGATAGGTGACCTAGCATCAGCAGTTCGTAGTGCATACACATATTTGACTGCAAATCCAACTGATCAACAAACAATCGAAAATTTATCATTCTATATGCAACAAAATGGATTCAATCACAATATGCTTATCGATTCACTACAGATGAAATTAGAGGTATCAAATGTATAGAATGAAAATGAAAAAACTACTAAACTACCAATTTATGCAAAATTTTGTCAGAATTTAGATATTAATTAAAATGAATGAATTCGTGAAAAATTCACTATGCAATAAATGTTTGCAGAGAAACTATATGGGTGGTGTTCTTGCATATAACGACGAGGATTGGCCACAATGCGTTCATTACTTTGAAAATAGCTTGGATGAATTTTTCGTCGAGGAAAAGAGATGTCGCCTAATGTGTGAAGATATGATGACATGGGAATTGATCGATTCACCTAATCCCGAATATATCGTTGTTGCTACAAGTATTACTTTTTACTTGAATTACTTTGGTACATTGGAATATCAAATTTTCCTATTTCACTTTTTTTTATTAATCAATTATACAAAACAAGAGGAAAGCTTTGATAAAAAATCGTTTTATATAAATTTACATCATTGCAAACATCACTGAAATCTTGCTGGTCAAAACTTCTTTGAAGGCCATTCGAGCGAAATACGGCTTTTCTTTTCTTCTATTTTCCCAACAGCACTTACCATTCCGCTTTTCCTGCTTGCAATAACAATGACTAATAGGGTAGAATCCTTTCGTCAAAGTGTCACATGGGGATGAGACTTGTAGATTCTTAGGCTTTTGGCATCATCGAAACAGACTGCTGATATTGCTCTATCATATTCTGCTTCATTGTAAGCACAAGCAAGCTGAATGCTCGAGAGTGTTGGGGTAATCAGCTAACTGTTTCGGTTCAATTCTGGTTTGTGGTTAAATTTGTGGTTAACTGTTTCTGGCAAATCATTTGGCTGGTAATACGCCTCAAAATTTTTGGCAGAGAGCCATACGGCGATAGATGGGCCATCAGAATTACTCGAATTTTTCGATGACTACTCGGTTATCCTTACGTTCAATATTTTATTTTATACCAGCGTATGTGTCTGTTTGTTTCCATTCATTCCGCTTACAGTTATTACTTTAGCAGATATGCATTTTCTGAAAAGAACCTAAAAATTTCAGAATTTAAATATGGCAAATAATTTTAGGTGCTTATATATCTATGCTACGTTGTAAGCATAATTGTACGGAAAAATTATCAAAAGTAAATGGCCGATTTATTCCGAATTTCTTATCGTCAATCTTTGATTATCTCCAGTTTTGTTACTATAAAAGTATTTTTACTCATTGCTTTCCAATTTTCCGAGAAATACTAAATCTTTTTTAAATCAAAAAATTCAGTGAACCGAGGCCGTAATGCATGTGAATCTGTGGCGAATTCCTTGTTACTTCAACCAAATAATCCAATAATGCGACGAAATCGAGTTTTTTACTCTAAGAATTATGGAAATAATGAATTATTCAAACCGTCAAAGGTTCTTTAAATTCTGTTCTGAAAACTTTCCATTTTGGTAGGAACCTTTTTTAGTTTGGAAAAATTATTTAAATAAATAAACTTCGTTAATATAAAAAATTCTATTTTGCATGAAATTTTATTCTATTTTATTTAAATTATTTAGATTATACTGGAATACCAGAAACGATTAACTGTACAACGAATTTATCTCGATTTTATCGAACGTAAATTCAACTATAGTGAAGAGGGCGAAGTAGGTTTATTAATATAGGACAATAGGAAATTTCCAGCGGTTTGTAGGATTTTTCACCGAGAATTAAAGCAATAACCAATATTCAATCGTGCCATAATGCTTGAATTAATCTAAGCCAGCGTTTCCGAAACCTTTTTTGCCACTTTACAAATTAAATATGATTAGCAGAATATTTAAACAGAATTTATTAAAATGATGATACCGATGATTACCAATATTTAGAAGAGCAGTGGTCGAGGATAAATGGTTAGGATTATTCCTTCTAAATATGTGTGAATTATGTTACCAAATTATGCATAACTCTCTTGAAGTAACTCTTGTTAAAAGCTTTATGCGGAAGAAATATAATAGCATGTTCATAAGTGAATTTAGTTTGATTTACTCATTCTAGGCCTTTGTGAGGATTTTGACTTCTAAGAAATCGATTCTTCTTTAAAAACTGATTGATAACTTAAATTCTTTTCCATGATAATTCCTAGGATTTTAGCACTCTTTTGGTTTATTTTAGCTAGTTGTTTCATCAACTGTAGCTCTGTTCTTATTTTGGTGATAATTTCTGATTGATGTCTAATTCAACAGCGAGAAATGAAATTAGGGACAAATTTTTGCGGAACACCGATGTGAATCCGCGAAATACAGTTTGGGAAACGCAAGGCACTTCCGATTTATGAAATAATTGCCAAAAAATGAATTTTTTTAGTATCCAAATGAAGAAGCCGACGATTATACTGCAATTAATTTGCAAAATCTGTTATTCATCGATACATTCGATTATTCAGCAATCGAAAAGCAATTGCTCAGCGATCAAGAATGCGATTTTTTATTCATTTGTTACATATTTAATTCATCCAAATCTCAAAGAAAATTGCAACAATTATTTATAAATGAAATTCGCGAACGAATTAAGCAAACTTACTTGACTGAAGTTGCCTTCGATGCTTTGTCTTGTTCGTCGCATAGAAACACTAATTGTAAACAAAAAAAATTTCTCATATCAATTGATAAATCTTATTGTGGTGCCTTTTTGAAGGAACTACAATCTAATCGATGCACAATTAGTTTTTGTTTTAATGCATAAATGTTCTAAGAATTGATAAATAAACAGTCAGATTGTGCTGTAATTGATAAGATAAAATTAAAAAATCAGTCTATTTTGTGATAAAATAAATATATTTAAATTATTTAAAATTATTTAATATTTAAAATTATCTTTAACAATTTTTTTACAGTTAACAATTTTATTTCAGCAGAATATAATGTAAAATGTAAAATTTAAAATTTAAATGTAAAATTTTGCAGAAAAAATTTAAGCATATTTTGGACCTTAAATCGTATAATGTCATACCTTTCATACTTTTCTACCTTTATGAATTCTCACAGAAGCAGCTGAAAATTCCGAGAGAATTGATATTCAGGATTAAAATGAAATTCAGCTGCCAATATTATACAGTATTATATTGCCAGTGCGGAAAATAACATGGATTTCTCTCGTTTAATTGTATTTAAATAAAAACATAAAAATAGTTAAAACATAATATGGTAAATATGGTAAATAAATAATATGGTAAATATAGCAAATATAGTAATAAACTAAATAAATAAAAATGCAGCATGGATAGAAACTAAACATGGTTTTCCTTTGATAGACATATATTTAATAAAAAATTTAAAAAATGCTTTAAATTTGTGGCGCATTAAAAAGAATCGAAAAATAGGCGATTCCTCGGAATTATTGGACATTAAATCTAGTACATTAAATTGATGGCATTGAATTATTTTTTTAATGCGGCTTCGGTTTATGTCCATCAACATAAAAATTTCTGGTAATTTTTGGCAATATAATAACAATGTTGTCCAGTTCTTTAGTGAGCAAAATCTGACAAGACAAACGAGAATTCGGTTTAAGTAATGGTGCCATGTCAAGCATGTCTTCTTCTGCTTCTGATGCTTCGGGCAATTTCGATATATATTTTTCATCAACATAAACGTGACAAGTTGAACATGCACATGATGCGTCACACGCTCCTTCAATTTCAATCCCATACCTACAAATAATCAATGCTTTCAATGCGAGCACAATTCGCTTAAAAAGCACTGATTTTAAACTACTTAAAATAATAAATTAACAACGAATAACAAAATTATATTTATAATATTAAGCAATATCGAATAAATTGAGTTGGCCAATTTAAGCCGCGAAGGTCAATTGTTAAATACAATGGGCTAATACAATGGGTTAATTTTTGTAAGATAGAACGATTTTCTCCTGGGTTTTTTTATTTCATAAAAGCACTAAATTAAGAATCGGAAAAGTTTTGTCGCCATCTTTATCGAAAAAATGAACAAAACCGTCTAAAACAAGCAACAAATGTGGCAAAACAAAAACTTTAAAAACTTAGATAATAAGCAAAGTATTACAAAATGTAAACAATAAAAAGAGGAAAAAGAATTAAAGAAATACCTATGCGACAATTTCATAACATTGTCACCGACTTTGCCTTGAACTTTGACCTCATCTCCATTTCTCAATATATAAGTTACATTTACTCTTTCACTGGTAGTATTTTTAGGAAATGCGTCGCCATGCAGCAACCTTTTTGAAAGCAATTCATTCATTTTTAAACTTTTCGTCAAAATTCGAATATTTTGCATTGTTTTTTTGAGAAACAAATTATTTCGAAATCAAATTGAATAAATAACCGCAAATATTTAATTAAACGAATAAAACTTCTTCAACAACAATCCATCGAGCATGAAATTTATCATGAAAAAAGTCCAACAAAAAAAGAACGATTTTGCAAAAGAATTAGAATTTTTCAAATCTGTCTGAAGAATAGTAGTTGAGGGTGGCGAAATCCAAAGATCGGCCTTTTTCCCACAACATTCTGTCTGTCATGATTTATCCAACAGCGCAGTCCATTGCTTCTTATTTCTTCGCTCGATACTTCGTTCCTCTCGTTCGTAGTGTAGAAATTGCGCGGCTGGTTAATAGGCTTGGTTCGGTCATCGCTCATCGCTTGAACCTCGCAAGCTGCATTGTAGTACGCGCGTTTTGCGCAGCATTTCTGCACTTTTTTCTACACATTTCTTCCAGTCAGAAATTTGCATTGCGGTTTTCGCTTTTGTTTCCATCAAAATTTTTGTCCCATTCCTCGTAAACATTAAAGGTGTGGAAAATTTGTAGTTGAAATTCACCCGAAAGTCTAAAATGCAGCTTCCGAAATGGGGAGGCAAAGGTAAAATGCAGATTTTTAAGTGGAAATGCTTCCGGAAATTCTTTACTCTATCTTAGGAGACCTGCGTTTTGAATTTTTATATTAAAGGATATTTCAATGAAATGCCGAATTCTTGAAGAAACTCGGCCACAAACAGGTTTATAAGTCATAAGAAATCAAAAAATTTTTAAATTCATGCGTCTCACAGCGATTTTTGATCATCGGTTTTTATTTCTGTTTCTGTTTCACTCGAAGAAAAATTTTCCTTTAGTTTCTCTTTGGTCTGTTTTTGATTTGTTTAGTTATTTCAACAATTTTTAGACTTTAAATCATTAGCATTTAATATTTGTTCATTTTTATATTTTGTTTTTTAATGAATAATTGCATGTTTCGCTGGGAATTCACGGAGATCAGCGAGTAGTCAGTAGAGAAATATTTGTGTGAAATTTTGCTGTTGTCTGCTGCCGACGCTCATTGTCGCTAGACAAGGCATTAGAAAGCGAGTAAGCGATTAGCGCTCACCATTTCCGGTTCACTTTACTGGTGGAAACATTTGCGAGCGATTCGCTTGGCTATAGAAATGTGGAAGGGTCCTCAGCAGTCCAGATTTCTGATGACAGGTTCGTTGCTTCCGTGGCCCGAATTCCGCTGCTTGTTGCGTTGTCTGAGCCGCTGTCCTCAATAAAACGTCCTTTCTTTTCTTCCTCTCTGTCCTTCCTATTTCCTCATCAATAATTAATTTTGCCAATCTCATTTCTTTCACTTTTTATAGTGAGGGGTGTGGGTATAGTAATTATTAGATGATAGGGAAGTACTAAATGTATTTTTGGATAAGAATATAAAAAATTAAAATTTTTATGTCAAAGTCAAATTTATTTCAGATTAGACCGTTACATTAATTTTTTTAAAATATTGATTAGTTTACATCGGTGAAATATGGAACCTTTTGAAATTCATTTATGCAATTCGGGGAATATATTTAAAGAATTCTGTTTCCAGTGTTTAATGACTAATTGGCCATCATATTGGTTTCTCACTTTAAAAATTTCAGGAATACTTACCGAACCTAAATAAATTTAATTATTTATTATAAAATTTTTATTAGCCATATTTTTTCGTTTAAATTTTTGGATCAAATTTTTTCAGTGATAAATGTGGATTATTCTTATACTTTTTTCTACAAATATTTTTTATCATTGTTTAGCGTTCGATTATATTTTGTTCTCCAATAGGAATATAAAGTATGTATATATATATTTTTTCATTTTCTTCAGTTTCTCATCCACTGCAGTTTGTATTTGAACTATTAAATATTTCCTTTTTAATTAATTGCTTTCTTATTTTTTGGTTTAAATTTCTCATTTTATAGGTGATTAATTCAAATATGTTTTTGGATATAAAATTCAAATATGTTTTTGGATATAAAATTCATATAAGAAATTTTATACATGAAATGTGAAATCGAATGCTAATCGAAATTTGTCATAATTTTTTATAGGACAAGCGACCTGAATGATCTAGATGAAGCGACTTTGGATTCAGTTCGGGTCTTGGTTTTTTCCATCGAAGATTTTACTCTGGCATCATTCAACCAGTATATTGGTGCATATAGTATACAGAGTATTGATACACCCTTGGTTAAATGGATAAAAAGTCTTACAGTCAAATTTGGAACATCCGAGCAACTATTGGAAGTCGGTTGTTTTAATTCTGGAGCGATGATTTTTTATTTTTATAATTTATGATTATAATTTATATTTTTTTATATAAGAAAATTTGTACTTTACTAAGGGCAGTCTACAAATTCAATAACGATGCTTAGTATCTTTTCAAACATTTTTTTTAGTGTAATTATTTCATTTTCAGCTACCAGTTGTTGATATTGTTAAATCCTTTGCTGATATCACAAGTAAACCAGTTTTACTTATTGAATCATCGTCATTTGATGATTTGGAAAAAAAATTTTCTTTGCCGGATTTATTAAAAAATAAACCTTTCATTGCAATTTTAACTGATTCTAAACATATTCTAAAGGTACGTTTTGTTAAAATTTATGTAAAATTACAATACTTCTATGGAGTTCGATTTTTGAGAAATTTATCTTTAAAGAAATTTTATTGTTTAAATCTCATAGATTTTCTAGAATACATTGAAGCGTCAAAAACGTGTTTCATCTGATGTAGGTTTCGAAGATGAAGATGTATCTGAAAAGGATAACAAAGTTTCAGAGCAAAAAAACTTTCGAAAGCAGGCAAAACAGCGTTTCAGAACTTCGGTTCGATCTTGCGATTAATTTTAATTGTTTACATTTGCGTACTGTATTTATCTATTAGAAAAGAAGATATTTTCAGAGTTCAGAACAGTTACCAATGCCTGTTGTGCTTCCTCCAGCTCAAAAATCCAAATTTAAACCATCAGATAAATGTTTGCTTTATCTTGAGACGATAGCTATAAAATTATATAGGAAAGGCTCTTCTGTCGAACAAACTCTTATTGAATCTCCTGAAAATAGTTATCGGTGGGATTCTTCTTATGTTTCATGTGATTTATCGAAATCGGGAGCCGGAAGTGCAACGTTAGTTTATAAAAATAATTGGGATTTTGTAAATTGTTTTAAAAGTACACAAGATAAATTTTGCATATTTATCTTACTTCATTTATCATTTTATTACTTCATTTATCATTTCTTATATTGTTATTGGTTTTTTTTTCTTTCAGTTTTATCTTAGATATTATTCTAAATAAGGAAAGCAAGGGATCTTCAATTAAAATTGCAAAAGGAGAAAATATTAAACTGCAGTTGGGTATTTTTGGCAGTTTTGTTGATTATTTTTTTGTTTTTCCAGATTTTCATTTCATTTTTAAAAAATTTTTCATTTTGCAAATGATAAAATCATAAAAATTTCTTGCAAATGAATCACAAATTGGGTGTTGTTGTAAATGATTAACATTAAATGAATTGTAGTCAAATTTTAATTAAAACGATAGATATTGTGGTAGAGAGTTTCAAAATAGATATTGATGTGGTTATCGTAACTTCAGGTTAATGTTCAATTCATCAAGGCGGCTACATTGGAATTTAATGCAAGTTAAAACTCTCTCCCAGTTTACCATCACTGATAATTCGAACGTTAGTCTTTCTTTTTCCATTTTTTAGATTTTAATTCGATTTAATTGTAATCTCTCCTTTTGTAGTAATTTGAAAGATGGAAAAATTTCAATATCGAATGCTTTTATTTCATATCTTTATATAGCATATTTTTATATTTAGCCTGTAATGGTGCCATCAGACAAGGAAAGTGGTCCTTTGAATTCACTTAACATCGAAAGTGTGTATCGATATGGATATGCTTGTTCAGCAACGAAAGCCGCTTTTATCGAGATTGATAAAGAGATATATTTTGGATTAGGCCTTAACAACGTTGAAGTATATAAATAGATTCTCAGATTTTTACAAATAGATTTTTATTTTAAAATCAGTTTTTTTTAATGCATATTTTTTGGTTATGATTTTCAGGTCGATTTGAATGCAAAAATTGAAGATGGTTCGTTGTTATTTGGTAGTGATGTGAGCGATTGTACTGGTTCATTCAGTGTTGGTTCTTGGATGGGAATAATTTGCTCATTAGTCCTCACTAGCATTTTAATGTTCGGTTATTTAATGCTACAATCGGTTCAAACACATGATCGATTCGATGATGCTCGTCAGAAAGGTTATACTATCAATTTTAAAGAATAATTGATGTAGTACTGCTTGAAATATTTCATTATATCAATTTTTATTTTTTTCACTTAAAAATTTTATTTCTTTTATTTTATTTATTTTGTTTAAATCTTATTTATTCGTAAGTATTGTTAAATATTCCTCATATTTCTGCTTTCTTTTCAAATGTTTTTTTCGATTTTTATTTATAATTAAAAAACAATTTATTGAGTATAATATGCTCATCAGAAAGTATAGAATAATATTATATCTAATATTATTTACTTTTGTTTTTTAATGGAAGCATTACTATTTTCATTCCCATATTTTTTCATATCAAGTAGTATTATTACTTTCGTCCTCCCTATGATAATTTGAAGATTTATTTATTTGTTGAAATAATGGAAATTAGCGATTAAAGAAATATATCTTTATCTTTTTGTTATTTTTCATAAATATTATTCTGTAAACTTTATATTCATTATTAACATTTATATTTAGAGACAAATGTTTAACAAAATTATTCGATAATAAAAGTGCAGTGAACAAAAGTCTTTTGCCAAATACAAAACTAATATGATTAGCCAGAATTTAATCGCATTTCTAATTCCAGTAGTATTTGATTGAAAGATTCTTAAATTAATAAGGCGGTTCTCCGCTGCAAAAATATTGTGTAGACGTGAGGATTCCATTCTGGACTGTAACTTTCAATCCCACCTGGTTTCCTTTTGATTTTAACCAGATTCTTAGCAGAAATTTTCACTCAGCATAAAAAATCCTTTTTATTTAATTAATTTATTTAATTTTCAAAGAAATTGAGTTTTTTTTGAAGATATTTTAAATATTTGGCAGTAAAGCATAAAAAAAAGTAGTGAACTCATTTTGGCTAATATAGTTTCAACACATTAAATGCATATTACAAGCAACGAAAGAATAATATTAAATGGTGGCAGTAATAATTTGATTCATACCTAATAAAAAAAAATCTGACTACCTGTGGAAAAGTTAACGTAAAGATTAGGCAGTTATTTTATTAGTCAGAAATTCTTCAATCTTGGATTCAAGTGGAATGTTACGTTTTCTTTTTTCCATTTGCCAAGCAAATAAAATGACAACAAGGGCTTGACCATCTGCAGCTTTGACCCTATTTCCAGCCAAGCAAAGTTCATCGATTTTGTTTTTAAAGCTTGCTGGCCTCATTTAAACATTATTTAACGGAATTCATTTGGTTTAAAGCGAAAGGCAGTGTCAAAAATAAAGTATGAATAATGAAATGGAAGATAAGGAAGAAATCATTGGCTGATTTAAGCATAAATGGAATATTTAAAAAGAGTTAACTGAGAAAAATGCTAAGACTAAATAAAGCAATTCTGAATTCGTAATAGTGACAATAATTGCAAAATAAATGGTGAATTGAAAATTAATCCCTCATTTCCCGAAAAGTTTTGTACTAATAGCATTCTGCATATAAAACAAAACGGTTTCTTCTAAACTATTTGAAGGATTAAATTTGTAGGAATAATCAATCAATTAAAAAAGCGAGTGATAAAATTTGGTTTCTTTGCAGAACAAAGTTAACAATTAGAGAAAAATGTTAAGATTGAAGAAGATTTTCTTTTGAATGACTTGATTATATTACATTAATCCATCTAACGATGGCTTTTGTTTTGGGTCGATTTCTATGATCAAACCTTTAAATTTATCCGGTGCACATTGACCACAGTAACCACCACAACGACCAAAAATTACAGCATTATTCTAGAAAATAGAGAATAGAAAATAAAATGTTGGCTAATTTATTATATTCAGTGTTAAGTATTAATATAATACAATAATTATCTCTAGTAACAAATAGTTTTGAAGAGAATTACATCGGATCGCTCGATTCGAGAACTTGTTCGATGACCCTGATCTATCCACCGAAGGTCGTCCACTATGCGGAGTCCAGTACCTCGCAAATCAATTCCAAAGCGACCCTTTAATTCAGCAATGATTAGATAAAACGTTTTTCTAGGGCACTTCGTTAGTACATAAAAAATTCATTAAAACAAAAAATTGTTAATTATATACTCGAAATTAAATGAAGTTAAATGTTGTGAAAAATTGAAAAAATCATCGAAATTGATATTTAGAATTAATTAAATAATAATACTAATTAAATTGAAAAGATCACCTGGGGACAATCTACTGCACTATAGCAATCACCAGCCGTTGCATACGGAACATTTTCACCATATTCAGTCGTAGCAAATGTATGATCGCGAACTAAAATTTTAGGAAGTGAAAAAATATAGGAAAATATAAAGTAATCAAAAAATGAAATTTTTTTATATTCTATTTTTTCATTTTTGATTTAACGAAGATATAGGAAAAGATATCCAGTGATATTCGACGAAAAGTAAAAATCATTAATATATTTAGATTTAAGTATTATATTAAAAACTTACTATTAAATTTCATATTATGTAAATCAACACGAATTTTATTGAAACGTGAAAAACCAGCACTTGCACTTCCATCGTCCGTGCACATGCAAGAATCATTCCGATGACCGTTATGTGGACAAGTAAATGGATATAACAGTCTAAAATAAAAGTGTAAACGACAAATATATTATATGTATATATATATAGAAACAAATATATGAATAAGAATAAAAGCAGGTGTGGGATATTTTTATCTTCGTTATAAGTTGCCGTTTCTACAAGAAGCTCTGAGGAAGTGGCCATCAAACTAGTCTCTGTGGATCCCTTGTGATCAATGGCGAGTCTCTTAAGAGGTGCGATGTGCGAGGTCTAATTCGAATTATTCTTATTTTAATTGAGCGACAAGAATCATTTTTAATGATTAATTTGTGCAATTTATCAAAATCATTCAAAACTCTTAAGAAAATTGAATTAATATTTGAAAACTTTGCTACTCTCCATGGATTTTTATGGCATCATCCACGGGATATGTGGAAAGATTATTTCTGTAAGTTTACACCGTTGTAACTTCTCAATAAATTTTGAATCGTGAATTTCGAACTTTAAAATTAAAAAAGTGAACATTAAGTTTCATTACCCTCATTCATCTTGTTTCAATTTCTCTCTCAGTGTTATAAAATTTAAAATTTAAAGGGCTTCTGAGGACTCGTCTGTACTTTTGAACTTTCATTTTCATCTTCGAGTGATTCTATGATAAAAAAATTAAAGGGAGCAGCGACGTCGCATTCCATGAGCCTCTTTTGGTGCGATAAATGTGCAAACTGGGCCTGGTATAAAGACAAATGACCAGAATCGAATTAGCTCTTGAATTTAATAATTGCTCAGAATCTGCTAAGGAAGGCCAATAATTAATTCAGTGCAAACTCAGCGAACTGGGTACATTAAAACATCAGTAAGAATAGACAGTAGGGTCATACATTTTTATTTTAATCTTTAAATATCGCTCGCCTATCAGACTCGAGCGTTTCATTGCACGTATTTCAGAGATATTGTACATCAATGTAGGGCTTAGAACAATTTGGGACGGAATGATATAGTGATTGTCATGTCGCAAAGGGCTGGATTAGCTGTGATTGCGGAGAGGCCTGTTAACGACCAGAAGGGCTAGCGCGATCTTGCTTCAGACAGTCTGCAACACATGTTCTTACCATATGTGCAGATTAGTTTCAATATGAAACTTCGATTGCTAGTGGCATCTTTCTCAAAAGGCAATGGAGTTTACAGGAAGCTGCCACAATTCTGTAATTGGGAAGTAGAGCATCGATACGGTGCCGCCAATGTAAAACAGTATTTTTTCGTTTTGATTGTGATTAATTGACCAGTATTTCAACAAGACTGAATCATGGATAATACTTCTTGGCATTCAAAAGATGTTAGTCAGTCGGGATCGGGATCAAATCTTGAATAGTATCATGGATCCTGAATATGCTGATGATATAGTCCTTTGTTCTCACAGTTATGGAGAACTAAATAAACCGCGTATCGATAACTGCAACTAAAATCGTGCTCCAAATGTAAATGAGATGGAAGTCTATTTATCTCGTATGCCAGACGCTGTATCTATTTTATTCAAGCTTTAAATATCTTGGAATTGTTTCCTTAATTAAATGTAGTGAAAATAATTCTTCTATATAAAATATATAGATTATAAATATATAAATTATTTCAGGCATAGTTTAGCAGCAAAATAAGGCCACTGAGAGTGGAAAATATCAGAATATAAAGGTAAAATATAAAGGTTGAATATAAAGCTATCTACTTTCAACCAGGCTTGCCTAAGTATCGTATACGCATAAACAAGTGGATAGAATCTTATATAATTTTATCCACCTTACTGAAGCATCTGCAATAACTGTCATAGACCACGGGTTAACACCACGTTTTTACAGGAATTCTTACAGAAATTGACACTTCTTCTTCTTCTTTTAATAGCTCTCACCATTACTGGTTAGGCTGGCTCCAACGGCTACAAGGGTAAGACGCTTCCAAGCGGCGTGGTCTTATGCCATCGTCGACAGTAATGGAAGCCATTCCTTTTTCCATCGTCTAAGTCCATATATTACTGGTCCACCTATACGTTCAAAATCTTTTCTCACCGTATCAGTCCAGGTCTTGATTGGCCCACCTCGCTTTTGATGCCAACCGTTACACGGTTTAGCAAATAACGAAATATGCGTCAACTCGTGTGGTGGACGACGAAGAATGTGCCCTAACCAGCGAAGGCGGCGTTCAGTGATAACATTATTTATGCAAGTGGTATTTGAACGAAGGTGGATGCGATGTAGTCAGATTTTATCCACTCGGAGAACCCGTAATATGTACCTTAGACAAGAGTGGTCAAAGACAGGTCATAACTTCTTAATATCCTCCACTCTCATTGGCCATGTCTCAGAACCATATAATAAGATCGAACGGATCACGGCAATATAGATGCGGATTTTCGTTTTTATGGTGATTTCACGACGATTCCATAAAGGTTTCGTCAACCGGAAGAACGCATTTCTAGCTGCCGTGATCCGAGTTATAATATCATCTTTTGCCTGTCTATTTGGTATTAGAGTGGACCCAAGATGTATTTAAAATCGGGCATTTCCTCAACCGGCAATGAATTTACAAAAAAGAGGCATTTTATCAGCTTCTTGCACGTAAGACGAAAAGATTTTCGTTTTATTTACATTGATCCTGAGTCCGATTCTTGCTGCAGTTTCTGACACGTTATTTAGTATTACTTGCATTTCGTTATAACTGTCAGCAAAAAGGACTACATCATCAGCATATTCAAAACTGTGATACGATGCTCTTGACTAATTCGGACACCTCTTGAGTGCCGACAAGCAGTGTCCATTATCCAGTCTATCGCATAATTGAATATTGTGGGGGAAAGGACGCAGCCCTGACGGACACCTGTTCTTATTTCGAAGGAATCTGTCAACTCCCCATATA